>WEIV01027100.1:839757-890109 GCA_013390005.1 Calyptomena viridis
GCCGGCCCCACCCCGGGGCCATCTTCCCTCGGCTCCCCCTCAGCCCCGCGCCTTCCCCTCCCCCGCGCTTCCTCCTCCTGCCGCACTTCTCCTTTCCCTCTCCTTTCCCCCGTCCTCCCCTTCCGCTGCCGCACCGGGGCCCCCCCGGGCCGCCGCCTCCTCATCGCCCCCCGTTCTTAGCGACCCTCGGTCTGGCGGGGTTGGAAATAGCCCCCCTCCCCCGCGCTTCCCACCTCCTCGGGGCTCCAGCTTCCCCTAAAAAAGAAGTGTGTTTGTAGCTGGAGGAGGAGGGGAAAAAGGTGGGGGTGGGACTGATTCCCTCCCGAAGGCTTCCAGGCGAAAAGGGAGGAGACCTCGGATCTTGCGGGGTTCCATTTTTAATTATAATTACGCTGTAGTGGTCTCTGCTAGACGGTTTTGGGATCTTTTCTTAAGACACAAAAGGCCGGTTTCCCGAGCGATCCAGCCGGCAGAGGGAATATTTGGAGAGAGATTCGAGGGGGAAAAAAAAAGGCAATGGTGTGTCTGCTGTAATGGTGGAAAACTGATTAAGAGGAGCCGGGGGTGAGACAAACAGGGTAAGGCTGCTCCCAGCACCCCGAGCCAGCCAGGGGCTCCTGCTGGCTCTGCTGGGCGAGGGAGGGTTTGTTCTCCTTAAAATCAGAACCGAGGATGAATTTAAACCACGTATTTGTTGTTCCCCCATGTATTACGGTGCTGCATATTTTTGTGTGCCCGTAGCAGCGATAAGGGAGATCATGGAGGGTGTTTGCTACAATAGGAAGATGGAGTTTTCTCCTCGGAAATGTTGTTAAAGAATGTTATTTCAGTTCCCGGCTTTTTTTTTTTTAAGGATTTCAGCATTAATTTTTTCATCCATGCAAGGGGTAGTGAACGTGTAGGATTTTTAATCCTACAGCTTTGTAGGGAATGAAGATGTGTAAAGCCTTGCATGTAAATGTGAAAGAGATGAGGCGTTTTATTAACAAAAAAATCTTGTCCAGAAGAAAATCAGAATGATATAGAGGTTGTTGTAAGATGTCAATTTATCATTGCTGAAGATGAACTGAAATTTTAACGAATGTGATATTTCATTATTCTCTAACAAAGTCAGGGTTGGGACTCGTTGTTTAAAGCAGGCATCCTCTCTAGGATGCCGACTGCCACGTTATTATGTATTGTCTCCACGGGAGGAAATAGGAGGAAAGGGCTATAAAATGTAAGGCTGAAGTGATTATTGAAACAGCTTTTGAGAATAGTTGCCTCAACTTGGAGAGGTGATTTAAGACTGAAAAATTACACGTTTTGCTGTTGTAGAATATCCACACCTAATTGTGATTTACCCCGTATTTTAAGCTGATCTGGACACAAGGATGTGAATCAAGACAAAACGCTGCCGGTGTGTGTGTGAAATGCGTGTGAGGAAACGAAGATGATACATTAATACCTCAATTCCTTCTAAATGTAATAGCTCAGAGTTGCTTTCTTTCCCTTGTGTGCTTTAGGAGGGGAGAAGGAGAAGGGGAGATAATAGTGTAGTTGTTTTGGTGGCTGCAGATTAGCCAGGGTGTGTGTTTGATTTTCTTTTTGCTGTGAATGAATGGATCTCTCTGTGCCTGGGCCCAGGAGCTGCAACAAGATGGCGTTTGCAGCAAGGCAGCTCTCATTTTTCAACTCCTCCTCACCACAGCTTGGCCAAACTACATCTTATTTCGTAATTGTCTTTTACATTTACTTTCTCGTTCTCTTTCCTTTCTTCTCTTCTGGGGTGGGGGTAGGAGGAGCGTTTGAGAAATTGCTGTGAGAAATCTGTGGGGTTTTTCGCTTGATTTTTGTGAGCTCCTCCAGATAGGAACTAGGTGGGAGGAGTAAATAGTTTTATTGCAATGTTCACATAGGCTCTCGGTGGATAAAGGGGTGACACGATTTTCGGTTTTACCTTGCAGTTCCTGCTTAATGCCATCAAAATGCTCCTGGCTTTTTGTAAGCCTGTTGCTGAAAAACAGTTTTTAAGCCTAGAGCACAGGTATCCAAAGACAGGGACTGCTGGGTCCCTGTTGGCCAGGTGATCATTAGATCACACCTCGTGCACCCAGGTATCCTTCTGTAACACAAAAGAGTCTCCCATCTGCTCCAGAATGCTGAGCTGGAGGCTTTTCAGACTGTTTTTGACCCAGAATTTAGTCTCTTTTAAAGGTAACTGTTCTTTAAATGGGCAAGAATAAGAAAGGTTTGAGGGGTGTTTAACAGTATTGTGTCTGTCAAGTATTCTGTTTTAAAACGACATTACGAATTTCTAAAGCCTTTTGTGTGTGTTTTTTTAGTCTCTTTTAAGAAAAATGGATTTTGGATTTGTGACTTTTATGGTATTTCATTATAGTGCCAAACTCCTTAACTTTGGTAGCCTAAATAAAATAGCTTGGTTAATATTTGATGTACTGGGCTCAGGCTTATAACAATACACTTCCCAGCAAGAAAAATAAGAAATGCTTGTTATGTCTCCTGTATTCAAATGACCTCCAAACCTTTGGTAATATCAACCTTTTTAGCACTGTTTATCTCTCACTTAGTGTATAATCAGTTGTTTGTTAGGTTATTGTAGTAACCCAGCTGTAGTTCATGCAGAAGGAAGCTGGGAAGCAGAAGGAGCTAATTTTCAGTTGAGGCTTGTGGTGGTGGTGATTTTTTAAATTAAAAAAAAGGCTGACATTAGCTAAGTGCATTTTACTCCTGATGTTTCAGGAACAGTTTTTTTAATCAAGAATACTGTCCAATAAACTGTTAGTTCTGTTTGATGTTAATGTTGAACTTGAAATTACTTGTGCAATTTTTTTGTTACTACTTTGGCCTTTCAGTCCAGGATCAGAAAGGAACAGAGTGAAGTGGGATTCTGTTTTGGGTAAGATAAATTACATTTATCCTTGCTGAGTCCTTGCAGCTGCTAAGTCAGTACGTAGCAAGCATCCTACCATGAAATCTTTGACAACATGGTAAATTAAAATGCCACAGGAAATCTCAGCAGAACAGTTTTTAAATCACCTCCACGCCTCATGGAAATCTGAAGATGTTGTATTTGGACTTAATGAGAATTCTTCTGGTGTAAGTAATCAATGAAGTTTTGTGTAATCAGGGAGTGTGTAGAATTTTGTGTGGCATTATTCTTAATATCATCCAAGGAGAAACACTCTACAGCTATTAAAAATTTTAAAACTAGAACCATTAAACCAGTTTACTTAGAATAAGAAAACCCTTCAAGTAATGAAAGTAATTTCAAGGTCCTTTAATTATAGCAGAAATACATATATCTTCTGTGTTTGTAGGATGCCTTTTCCTGAAATTAAGCAAGATGTTGGCTGCAGTGTGTAACAACTTCCTGGTGCTTTGGAGGCTTCGGTTTGGTCATGTGGAAAACAACTAAACAGTTTCTTCTTAAATAGTTACTTAGTTATGATTTCTCAATCCCTGTGAAACCAGATGCCAATTCATCTGAAACTTGTGTTGCTTTTGTAGATTCCTGCGGGGCCTGGAGCCGAGGTTGGGGATGTTAAGCCAGTGTTACATGTGCCTGGTTTATAGTGACTGCAATAAAATCGGACTTGTTTGCGCCCTGTGAAACCAGCACTACATTTGTGTCCTGCACGTCGGGCTCAGCTCGTGTTCTAGTCACTGAATTGGATTAAATTCTTACTGTCCATGGATTTTGGCTCTCAGCATTAGTGGATTGGTAATTGATATTCTCAATTTTAATATCCAGTTTGAGCCATATGGCAGCACCGTATTGCTTCAGGGATGGCACTTAGTGCTGCCCTGCTGCTGGCAACTTGGACTGGGGAGTTGTGCATCCAGGGGGCTGGGTTATGCTTAGGTGAGTTGTCCTGGGAGTCTTTAATGCCCATGGTCGTGACAGAATTTGGGGTGGGGTCTTTTTCTTACGGTATTTTACTGATTATATTGCAAAAAAAAAACTATAACCTTGAAAGCAACTGGCTTGTGTTAGTGATATGTTTCTTAAGCATGTGATTGAAGATAAGGTGGACATTTTTTGAAGGGAGTCTCTTGGTTGCTCCAAGTGCAGACTCCAAATGAAAAGAATACAGAGTCCATTCAAAATGTTTTTTTTCTCCCCACTGATAAAGTTGGAATTAGTGTTAGCCAAGGTCATGATAAAAAACAAAAATACCCCCAAGCCCCTATGTTTCTATTTAACATAGTGTCTCGATTTATTATTTCTTCACAGGGTGTCCAGTGTGCTGGGGATTCTGTGAGTGTGGATTTGTTTTTCACCAAACACAAATGTATGCAGAATCCATAGATACTTGAGCCAACTGGTAGTTGAGCAGAACATTAAGAGGTTTTTAAAAGCTTTGAGCTGGCTATGAGCAGTACCTTTTCTTTAGATGCCAAAATAATCAACGTAAATTACTGTGGAAGGCTTCTTAGTACAAAAATATGGACACTTCAAGATAGGTTTTGAGGCAGAATACTGCATTTTTGTTAAAGCACTGGAGGACTTTAGAGTAGAGAGAAATGAGATGGTTAGCCTTGGAATAAAAATACACACTTAAAGGTATTTCTGTGGACATTAAGATCACATCTTCTTGGCCTGTTTTTTTAACAGCTGACCTTCTAAAATGTTTTCTTTGCAGTTAATATCTTATAAGACCATTAAGTTGTATTAAAGGCTTGTCCATTGCATTTATTAGAGTCATATAGAATGTGTTATGATTTGTTAGTCTCTTGGAATATGGTAGAATATTTCTGTCTGGAAAGCTGCAGTTGGAACCTTGAGTGTACTAGTTACAGGGGGTGATGTTGGCCTTGCCCAGTATATTCTTAGAAAACCAGGAATTTTCATGGATACCATCTGGAAGGAGCTCAGATGTGATGTTGCTTGCTATGTATATCTTACTCTCTGTTAGTGGGGGTGCTGCAGTTGGATGTCTACATGGACATTTTTTACGTGTTAGGCAAAAAAAATATTTTTGGGGACATTCTGGAAGTGTAATTTGTAGGGAGCCTTGGAAATCATAACTTTTAAATTCTTGCCAGGATTTTCTGCACTGGCCTAAAGTGGCAGAAAATGGGGATACATCAGATGTTGCACATTGACCTGGTTATTGATATTTTAGTTCACTGAGGGCTTGGGAAAGCAGTTCCAAAGCAAATCCTTCACTTGTTTGGATATTGCTGGATTTAAGTCTTGCCCCCCACCAATACCAATGCCTCTATCAGGTTTAAAGTAGGAATGCTTTAGGTGGTGGTGCAGATATTTAGGAGACCTGGCTTTGGATTCATGAATAGGATCCCCTGTGTCAAATGGTAATTAAGAATTGTTGAAAACAAGGCATTTTTGTCACTTGCCATATGCTAATGAAGGGAAGGCTATAGTTATTTTTTATTTGGTGGCAGTGGAGGGTTAAAATTTGATCTTCCTTTACTATTTTGGAATCCTAATAATGGATAAGTGAAAATGAGGCTGAAGACCTGAGGAAGGTGATCTGAGGGAGCTTAAAGGTGACAAGATATAAGGTGGCTCTGTAATTGAAGGTGGTAAAGAGAGGCTAAATCTTTGAGTTATTTTCATAGATTGTATTTAGAACTTTGAGGGAAAAAATAGTAGCAGATAATACAGTGAAGGGAAAGAGGGTGATTAAAAATCTAGTTGCCATTTTAATGTGAAATGTAGTTCATTTCTGAGAGTAGTTTGCCTGAAACTGCTTCATTAAAAATGTCTATTAATTTGTGGAGAAGAATTTCAGCTTGTCAAATCATTGCAATTTCTAAAGCTTCTGTGTGTAGAAGACAAATACCTTCTAGATATTATAACTATGAACTACGTATAACTAAATATTTTTTCTGTTTCTACCTTCATGTGAGGAATGTTTGGCTAAAATTATGTTTATCATGTTTTTCTCAGATGAGAATATTTTTGATGTCTTCTTGAAAACTGCAGTAATGCCTGCCAGCACTCCCCCCAAAAAAGAAAATATCAATTATCTGTAATTAGATAGATTAGATAATTTTTTGTAGCTTTATGTAACGTGGTCCTATATTAAAAGCTATGTATAGATTTTTGTCACTATTTTCAGCTCACTCTTTCCCCCCCCACCAGCAAAGGAGGGGGGGAAAAAACCCAACAAACCCTTAATATTTCTCTGTGGAAAACCAGACCTCCATCCAAATCCTGCATTCTGGGTATCAAAGTAGGTGGGAATATTTTACCAGTCGAGGTATCAGGGATGATTTTCCTCATCCTTATTACAAAATCCAACTGTATTGGGTATAAGGGGCTCAATAAGAAATTTTGCAAGGCTGTTTATGTGACTTTGAGAAAGGCCAACACCCACAGTTGCCATCACTGGCAGGAAAGTGCTGCCTTGCTCCTGTGCCTTTTCTGTCACAGTAACCTTAATTACTGCTGCTGATACCAGTATTTTCTTTGTAAGAAATAAAAAGGGTTTCTGCTTAAACGTTACAAATGAGCTGTCAGTTCTTTTCATCTCTTTTCCTACTGCTTTTCTGGCCTTGCCTGTCTTGGCCTAGATTTTAGGGAACCATCTTAAAAGTGTTTTCAGAAACACGTGCTTTGTGTTTATCCTGACATTTCAGGATGTATTAAAATCTGTCAATAAATAGAGGTTATCTAAAATTATGTGCAAAACCATGAAGTTATTTGACAAGCTGAGTGGGTTTTGTTTTATTTTTGTAAAATGTTGAAGCAAACTTCCACCACTGCTCTTGACAGAAGAATTTTTAATTGTACACTTCAAAATTGGAGTTTTAACTTCCATGGAAACTGAAATACAGTATTAATGGCCTGTGCCTTACTGTGAGGACTTTCTCACTGGCACAAATGTGCTAACACAGGGAATATTTTCCCAGATTTCTTTTCCTGAGGGTTACAGGGCAGGCTGTCAGGCTTCCAGATGTTTTTGGAGAGGAGATGCCATGCTTGTATCTGTGCAGATGTTGTGCCTTGCCAGTTGTTGCCCCAGTGTAATTTGTGGGAAATGTGGCTTTCCTGTGGAATTGCAGGAATTGAAGTGCCCTTCTACAATCAGAACACTTTGTATTCAGTGCAGCTCTGGGGAGTTTTGTGGGTATTTGGGGGATTTACTGAAACAATCGAGGGATAGGAGGGGGGTCAAAGCTCCAAGGCTAAAACCATACACAAGATGGTATAAATGTGCCTTTTTTGTTGATGTAGAGATCTTAAAAGTTAATGCTTGGTTATCTGGAGTAGTGAAATTTGTAAGGCCAGGCAGAAATGTTCACTCTGTAACAACATTGCCCACAAGTCCCTGAACTTGTTTCTTAGTTTGATATGGGTGCAGAACTAATACTTTCTAGTCACATCTTTGTGGTGAAACCCAGTGCAGCAAGTCTGGTTTTGTTCCATGTGTGAAATTCTGTTCCATTTAGCTCTATTTAGATATTTGAGCTGATACATCTTGGTTAACACCAAGTGGTTCAAGGTATGTGTGGAACATAACAATGCTTGAATCTCAGAAAGAAATAAAAAGTAAACTTATGTTTCAGTGTCTAAAATTGAGTTATTACTGCATAATACAGAACTTAGTATATGTTTTGTTTCCAGTAAATGAAGTAACAGTGCTAAATAAAGCAGGCCTGAGTGATTCAGGATGCTGAGAAGAAATCTGTTTGGATTTTATTAGTTCCCAAAACTGTATATTTAATTTTTTTCTCAGATAGCCTAACAAACGTGTTGGGATTGCGGTGTGGTAATTTTCTCTGTTTATCTAGAAAAACAAAGGACATGTGATAGTCTGCTGAAACCTGGCTCAAAATAAGGTGATACTGTAGTAGTTAAGGAGCCTTGGTTGGAACATGTGTGTGCTATTCCTGTTGCACATTCCCTGGAAGTGGCAGCACACGGAGGACACTCTGTGTCTGTGTGACAAAGGTGGGGTCTGTACACAGATCAGGACCAGGGAGCCTGATGCTCGGGGCAGTTGGGTTGTGCTGCAGGTTACCAAGCCCTGCATTTCTCTGCAGCTCTCAGATATTATCTGGCCACTGCCTGGAAACTCACTGTGCAACTTACTGTGCACTGCTTGGTTGAAATGCTGGATGGTACTCACAGAAAATACTGTTGAACAGGAACAATTGAGCACATTGAAAACCTTGACAAAATAGTGGGTCTTCAAGAGATGCCTGAGGAGCTGGGGAAGTGTTTTTTTCATGTGTGAAAACTCAAATGCCACAGAACTATGGACAGTGAGGTCAAGTTGGTTAGTTCAACTTGAATTGTTCTTTATTCTTCTGACTCTAGACAATAGGTGAAGACTCAGCATTTCAGGAAATACTTTGGTTTCTCCTACAGGAAGATTCATCACTGATATGAGGGAGGTGGAACTCGTGCAGAACCTGCCTTTGGGCCTTTAATGTCTGGGCAGTTCCCAGTGGAAGTGTTTAGAAGCTCCAAAAACCCATGGAGTAGTGTTTGTGTGGAAGGGCTGGTTTGGTGAACACTTGGCTGTTTTCACTTTCCTTTGCACATATTTTTTCCCATAACATAGATGGGATTGCCTTCTGATGGTTCTGGTTTTGTCTTAGTTATTTCCCACCCTGGCTCTTAACCCTGGTGCTACTTCATTTTTTCCTATTTATTGTGGTTTCCTCTGCATTTTGACCCCCTAATGAGAGAGACACCAACTCCAGGAACACAACTGCTGCCTAAAAATTAACACCAAGAGTTTGAAGAGGGTCAGTGCAGTCCTGGGGGAATGTCCAAGGGTGCAAGCCAATATTTCCTGCTGTCCCTTTGTGCTGTCTGCTGTGATCCTGGCCCTGGGCTGTACTTTTGGATCAGCATTGGGCATTGTAGCCTTGTCTGTTCCCAAACACCTCTTCTCAGTCGAGTGGCTTCAAGGTCTCCTGTGTTACTCGACTTTTCAGTCTCACCCTTGCTTTTCTTGTTCTTCTGTACCTTATTTTGTACAAACAGTACATATCAAAATACAGCAATTGCTGGGAGAAATCAATGAGCTGCTGGGATATAAATCATTGCTATCAGAACTAATGGAGCTGCTTGCACATTGATTAAAGATGGGGTATGTTGATTGTGGTGCTAGAGAACAAAGTATTGCTCAGTCTATTTTGGGTGAAAAGATTAGAGAAGTCATGCCATATTTTAATCTCTACTGAGTATCTTTGATCTGCTGTATGCATATAATACATTTTGTTGATTTTTAAGGTCCACTGAAATGCTTTTTATCTTCAGACTGGTGCTGGGAGCAGCTGTTTCATGGTGTAGCTTAACTTGCTCTAACAGTGCTCTGTTAATCTCTTACTGGGCATCAGTGTGCTGTTTGAACACCTGCATTCTTATTTGAATGAATTAAATGCATTCTGTTATTAGCTGAAGCTTGGACAAAGATCTTTAACACAGTTGTAAAGGATGAATATTTTGCTTTTAGATGATTTCTGAGGCTTTGTACAGCCTGTGTAGCAGAGGCACAAAGGAGCAGATGGTTTGTTCCAGTGTCTTAACTCCCTATTTTTTGGGGCAGATGTGACAGCAGCTGTGGAGAGAAAGTATTTATCAAGTCATGTCCAGCCTCTCTCTAAGATGGACTTACCTTTGTTGTTTCTGTTGGATTTTTTAATTATTATTTTTACTTTATAAAAGCTTGTTACAGCAAAGCTTGTTTTGCTTTCTCCGAGTCGTTCTGTGCCAGAACAGAAGGAAAAATCCATGTCACTGAAGTGCTTCCAGGATTCAGTGCTGACAAAGAAAGGCACTTTGGGTGGAACTCTTGATCCGTGTGGTAGAGCACAGTTGAGATTTGATAGAATATAGATTATCTTGCTGCTTCTGGAAACACAGTGTGTTTCTCATTAGTGTTTGGAGGGCCTTGGTGCAGTGAGACATGGCAGCATGTGAGGTTCTCAGTGTGTGCTGTGTGCTCTGAGCAGGGAGAGGCTTTTCAAAGCAAAGTTGTCCATAAAAGATAATTTATATCTGTAAATGTCTCTCTCAGCTCAGGGGGAAGGGTATGTTGGTTTGCTTGGCTATTTCTTCTTATTTTTAAATGGTTTTGCTTTCAGGTATGTACAAGGTAGTAGTGCCAGCTGTAGCATCCTGGAAATTGGTTGTGTTTTTTCAAAGGGTGTAGATGGGAAGCAGCTGATTCTCCTTTGACTCAGTTGACTCTTTACTAACTGGCATATGTGGAATGAAATGGGTGATTCAGCTTCTGTTGGTGAAATAGTCAAGCTCAAATTTATGGAAATACAAAGTACAGTAATGGGAATTTCTACTAATTTTCTGTGCTTATGCACAGAGTCTTACTGATTTTTTTTAATTAGTATTTTTTTATCTATTCCACTTTTTTTCTGGGTTTTGTATTGTAAATAAGTGATCACATAGTCCATTTCCTCCTCTAACATAACAAATGCTGTAGTGAGGATCTTGCTGTCCCTCCTGATGTCACTGGAATGGTGATGTCTGAGGCAGCACATGATTCTTAGCAGGGTGAAGATGATGCTGAGAGCAATGCCAGGCTGCTGGCACCTCCCTGAGTCCCTGACAGTGCCAGTGGATCCACGTGCTGGATTTTATTGTCACCTTGTAGATTTTGGTAACAGGAGGTGCTCACCTGGTTTTGGATGTGCCATCCATTTGGGAGCAGTGGGATCCAGCTCAGCACCCACTGGGACGTACTGGGAGAGCTGGAGCACAACAGCATCAGGCTCTGGGAGGACTTGGGAGCATGGTTACACCACAGCAGATGGACTGAACAATTGGTGTGCCCCAAGTGACTTTGAAAAGACAATATTTGGAAACTTAATGGGAATTTTCAAGAATTATGTTCCTTAATAGGATTGCAACGTTCTCTAAGCGTGTTCTTGAATTGTGGATTACAAACTTGGTTTGATACCCCAATAAATGTGGTTTTAATGTTGACTCCTACTGAAAAGAAGCAAGTGTATGTATTTAGGTGTGTAACTTGTTTCCCTTTGCTGTGTAATGTTCTGGCTGGTCTGTCTCACAGGGATGATGTGAGCTGGTCCTACAGCTCTGTGCTTCCATTTCCAGCTTCTAGGAGAAAATGTTCCCTGCATTGTGCACCACCCTAAACCCATAGATTCAGCTGCTGGACATGAGAGATTACACATTTTCTGAGAAGATAATGGCCTGATACTGTGACATTGCTTTGTAATACCACAGGAATATTGCAGGCTTGCTTTAATTATTAATTATTAAAGTGAGACTGCAATATTCCTGTGGGGTGTGTGTGCTCTGCCCTGCTTAGGTAAACACAGATTCTGATGGCTTTGCAAATGAAGTGAAAGAGCAGTAAAAACTGGAGGTTAAGGATAAAAGAGTTGAAGGAATCACTGAAAAATGACAGTTGAAGTAAGAACCAACTGTTCAGTCACTGTAGGTCTCTGCAGATAGAAGCATCTAGTAATAAATGCTTAGTCATCTCTCAGTTGGTTAATTAATAGTAATATATTCTTGTTCAGTGCTGCGTTTTGTTTTCAGTCTGAAGGGAGCTGGCTCCTAGTATGTGACAGCAAAATTGCCTGGCTTTGGGTAAGGGCATATTTAGCAAATGCCACATTTCACTGATGTGTTTTTTCGATAAATGTAGCTCGAAATTTATGCACAAGCAGGTTTTTTAATTTTTATGATTTACTGTGGTTGTTTTGTTTGGTGTTTTTTAATTGTAAGATCACAAAAGAAGACAAAAACATCACTGGCCAGTTTGATAAAGTTGGTGAGGTTATCTATAGATGTGTTGTTCTTCAGAAGGAGTAATTGCATATAGATAAATTTGAACAAAGGAATAAAACCTAGAATATTGGCTTATTTTGATTTACTAAATACAAGTTGGTT
Organism: Calyptomena viridis; assembly: GCA_013390005.1. NCBI lineage: Eukaryota > Metazoa > Chordata > Aves > Passeriformes > Eurylaimidae > Calyptomena > Calyptomena viridis. The sequence continues at coordinate 851,624 of WEIV01027100.1, forward strand.
GAAAACTTACATGAAATAGCAGTAATTTTAGTTCTTAAAATAAGTTAGATTCCCACGCCTGCCACTTCACAGGAAGTGTTAAAATGCTCTTAAATGGGAATTTCTTTCAGAGCAAGGCAGAAAAGAGATGCAGTTAGGAAACCTCTGGACTTGTGAAGCACCAACAGTTATTAATATTCGTGAACTACTTCAAAGATCTCTGAAGACCCTTCTTTTTTAAAAAGTGTTATTTTAAGCACTTGGCTTTAGGCTTCTCTGAAACTCATATTATCAGTTCTTTTATTTTTTTTTTACAGAAATTCTCTGCTGTACCTAGAATTCAGATGATTTTTTTTTACTAATACACATGGCTTGCAGATACATTTAGAAAGGATTAATGAAGTGACCTGTTAGAGTCCAGATTTTTATGCTTAAATATTGCATCAGTATGATTCTTTTTTAAATGTAGGTCATGGGATTAGCATCAGGAAATGTGAGTATTTTGGCAAGTGCTGCTGTGTGCCATGAAGGCAGCTGGGCTTTGGTCAGGGCCACTTCCCCCAGAGCTGTTGATTGCAAGGCTGTGTCCTGCCATGCTCTCAGCATTGTGTCTGCCTGGCAGGGCTCTATTTTGAGAAAGTGGCAAACTATCCAAAAGGTTTATTTTCCACCTCTTGTTAATCACAGGGAGGGGTGGCTCCCCAGCTCTTGGAAAATCTGGGCATGCAAAGCAAAAGCAGGTGGGTTGTGCTTGTGCTGGTGGTTTGCAGTAGATGTTGTGTTGCAGTGTGGTAAGAACCTCTGGCACTGAGAGGAATTTGCACATGGAAGTTAACTTTTGTGGTGAATTATTCATGTTCTGTAGCAGTTCTGGAGGAGACAGAAATGCACTGTTCCTCTGAGACTGTAGTTCCAATTTGGGACTTTGAATGTGAAACTGCCTTGCTGAATTTGGGTTTTGCAAGGTCTTTCAAGGTTTCCAGATTTGTTAATATTTTGCTTCTTCCCTGAATTTTCTGGAATAAAAACTTAATTATTTTTTTCCTTTTTTACCTGAGTACTGGCAGCTATTTATGGTGGATGGGTTTGGTCTGGGGGTTTTGTTGTTGTTATTTTTGTGGGTTTTTTGATGCTGAAGTGCTAAATCAAAGCAGTGAGGGACTTGTGAATGACCTCAGTGCTTCACTGAAGGCAGTTTGATTAGAGACTGTTCCGTGGAGATCTGTTGTGCCTGGTTTTTGCTGTTGTATGTGCTGTTTTGTGTGAGTAAGGCTACAGGATGAAGGAATGTGGCCAGAACTTTGGAAGAACCCTAGAACTAGCCTTTATTTTTAGCCAGAAATTTTCCTGTGTTCTGAACAGTTTTTTTTCCCTAATGTATTCTCATAGACATGTCAAGCAGAATAGGAAAAGTACACAAATTTCTTCAGGAGGAGAAGCAATTTCTGGAGTTCTATTAGTAGAAACAAAGAGCAGAAAAGCCCTTAAACTCTTAATATCAGTGACCCTTGTAGGAATCTGCCTAGTGGAAGTGGGACCTGTAAATCCATATGGAGCTATAGGTAATAATGAAGCATTTGTGAAATCAGGTTGCTAAGTTGCAGGTATTTTTAGCCTTATTACCATTATATTATTATAAATATAATTGAATTATATTATTATTATAGTATTATAATATTATTATGTAATTATTATTTTACTTGCACACTATACTGAAAATGGAAATTTGTGAGCTCTCTAACCAGCCAATGTGGCTGTTGCAAGATGAGCATTAATAGTTACCAACCTGCTGCTTGTTTTGTGTGTATTTCACATTAATATATGGCAGAATGTCTCCTGAGCACAGTGACTGCTTCAGCTGGGAAGCTGGCAATTCTTGAGCACAAGGAGCAGCCAGTCCCTCCCACAGCAACTTCCAGGGGCTTTTCAAAGGAAAAAATCCAGTGTGGTTCCTACCAGGGTGATCCCCCTGGCAAACCTGGCAGGAAGGTGTTGCTTGCTTTTCAAAGCTGACGTGCTTGGAAATGACAGATGATTTCCAGAAAGAAGACATCAAATTAGTGAGAAGGAGTTGTATCCTTTCACTTGAGCACGTTTGGATTTATGAATTTATAATTATTGTTTTATGCTTCTGTGGGTTGTACTTCATGTAGGAGGTGACAGTAAAGACTGGGCTTTTTGGACCACAGATCTGCACTCACCAGGGAAAGTCTGAGCTGGAATTAACTCTTGGAGGGGCACATACACATAAAGATAAAACATCCTTCAAGTTTCCAGCTGCCTGTTAGAGCTGTTCATGTTGTTAGTTAGGACTAAGTCATTAAACTGAGGATAGGGTTTGTTTGGTGTATTTTTTTGTGTACAGAGCAGCCCTTGAAGTTTAAATTTGAGACTTCTGGTTACCGTTGCCTGGTGGCACCTTGGAGTTTTGTGATGCTGGCAGTGATTTGGCAAAGTCGTGTAATCTCTTGGGCATCAAGATAACTGATTATTGCCACAGAACAGTATGTAGACTATAAGAAAGAATTTCAGTAACCTAACTTGCAGTTCCTAGTTCCACAGCCATTATCTCTGCCNGATGCTGAAGTGCTAAATCAAAGCAGTGAGGGACTTGTGAATGACCTCAGTGCTTCACTGAAGGCAGTTTGATTAGAGACTGTTCCGTGGAGATCTGTTGTGCCTGGTTTTTGCTGTTGTATGTGCTGTTTTGTGTGAATAAGGCTACAGGATGAAGGAATGTGGCCAGAACTTTGGAAGAACCCTAGAACTAGCCTTTATTTTTAGCCAGAAATTTTCCTGTGTTCTGAACAGTTTTTTTTCCCTAATGTATTCTCATAGACATGTCAAGCAGAATAGGAAAAGTACACAAATTTCTTCAGGAGGAGAAGCAATTTCTGGAGTTCTATTAGTAGAAACAAAGAGCAGAAAAGCCCTTAAACTCTTAATATCAGTGACCCTTGTAGGAATCTGCCTAGTGGAAGTGGGACCTGTAAATCCATATGGAGCTATAGGTAATAATGAAGCATTTGTGAAATCAGGTTGCTAAGTTGCAGGTATTTTTAGCCTTATTACCATTATATTATTATAAATATAATTGAATTATATTATTATTATAGTATTATAATATTATTATGTAATTATTATTTTACTTGCACACTATACTGAAAATGGAAATTTGTGAGCTCTCTAACCAGCCAATGTGGCTGTTGCAAGATGAGCATTAATAGTTACCAACCTGCTGCTTGTTTTGTGTGTATTTCCCATTAATATATGGCAGAATGTCTCCTGAGCACAGTGTCTGCTTCAGCTGGGAAGTTGGCAATTCTTGAGCACAAGGAGCAGCCAGTCCCTCCCACAGCAACTTCCAGGGGCTTTTCAAAGGAAAAAATCCAGTGTGGTTCCTACCAGGGTGATCCCCCTGGCAAACCTGGCAGGAAGGTGTTGCTTGCTTTTCAGAGCTGGTGTGCTTGGAAATGACAGACGTGCCAGATGATTTCCAGAAAGAAGACATCAAATTAGTGAGAAGGAGTTGTATCCTTTCACTTGAGCACGTTTGGATTTATGAATTTATAATTATTGTTTTATGCTTCTGTGGGTTGTACTTCATGTAGGAGGTGACAGTAAAGACTGGGCTTTTTGGACCACAGATCTGCACTCACCAGGGAAAGTCTGAGCTGGAATTAACTCTTGGAGGGGCACATACACATAAAGATAAAACATCCTTCAAGTTTCCAGCTGCCTGTTAGAGCTGTTCATGTTGTTAGTTAGGACTAAGTCATTAAACTGAGGATAGGGTTTGTTTGGTGTATTTTTTTGTGTACAGAGCAGCCCTTGAAGTTTAAATTTGAGACTTCTGGTTACCGTTGCCTGGTGGCACCTTGGAGTTTTGTGATGCTGGCAGTGATTTGGCAAAGTCGTGTAATCTCTTGGGCATCAAGATAACTGATTATTGCCACAGAACAGTATGTAGACTATAAGAAAGAATTTCAGTAACCTAACTTGCAGTTCCTAGTTCCACAGCCATTATCTCTGCCATGTAGGTGATAGAGTGGGGTGAGTGTTGGGTACCTGAACAGGATCTTCTGCAGCCTAAATTAGTACCAGCCTTCTGTGGGGGTGTGGGCTGCTGTTCCCAGGGGTGCATGTGCATGAGGAAGATAAACCAGAGCAGCACAGTAACTTCACTTGAAATTGCTGGTTTACCTTAATAGTAATATCGAGGTTTACTGTTAGGTTTTTGGATGGTTTTTCCAGTGAAATTATTTCTGGTTGAATGCCTTGAATAAAACAACCTTATGTGCCACTCTTGTAGGAGGATGTGTTATGCAAGACATTTTTAAGATTCAAGTGGTGTAATGGTCATGGAAACTAGTTTTTACTAGTGTTGGGTAAGATCCATATTAAACTATGTTAATAAAGCCACTAAGAGACATGTGTACACAGAAGACTGCACACATTGATTAAATCCCCCACTGGACTCTCTCTGCTTCTCCTCATACCAGAGATGCTCCAGTCCCTTAATCCTCTTCAGGGCCCTTCCCTGGGCTCTCTCCAGTAGCTCCATGTGTCTGGTGTGCTGGGGAGCCTGGAACTGGACACAGCCCTCCAGATGTGCCTCCCCAGTGCTGAGCAGAGAGAGGCTGTCCCTTGTCCTGCTGGCAGTGCTCTTCCCAGTGCACAGCTGGGTGCTGCTGCCTGGCTTGGCCTCGAGGAGCATCCTTGGCTCATGGTCAGTTTGCAGTCACCCCCAAAACATGAAGTGACTGAAGAGGAACTGGTGTTGCTTGTGCCCTCTGTCCCTACAGCAGGGACAGCTGCCTGTGAAGCCTGGGCAAACCTTGTCCCAGGGGTTGAGCCAGACCCAGGGGGAAGGGGCTGGTCTCATGGGCCCTGCCCGGCCCCACATCAGCTTGTGCATGAATTGATGGGGTGTTTGAAGAGGCTAGAATGCCTTTGCAGCAGTCCAAATATTAGCCTTGGCATCTAGTCAATGTGTGTGTAAAGCAGCCTTTTAAGAAGGTTGGAATTAACAGCCAGAATATTTGGGGTTTAAGTCTCTCATTGAATCCATAGGTCAAGAAGAAAAACGTGTTTATGCAGCTAATGGCTTTGGAGAGGGTGCAGTGAGTGTATTTAACCTTCTTGGGAAGTTGCTTAATTTTGGAGGGTTGTTCAGATTTCCTATGATGTTAAAGTAAAATACTTCTAAATGATTCTCATACTCTTCCAACTCCCTTTTCTTCCTTGGCACTTTTCTTCCCTGTTTTCCCTGATCTCTTGAAAAAAGTCGAAGTCTCTGCAGAAGAGTCTTCATGTGCAGACTTGTACTCTGGAGTATGTTGGAGCTGAGATAAAGTTTTAGGCTGAGTTGTCACCTCAGAGTAACTACTTCAGTATCTTTGGAGGAAAAAGGACATGGGGCTGACAGCAGTTAATACCTGCAGTAGGGAAGCTTTTTTTTAAAATCCAAACTGCTGTGGTGCCTCTTTGTTTGGAGCAGGAGGCTGTAGGAATGTGGGTTCCCCGGGCACCCCAACCACGTGGAGGGCTGGTTTAACCACTTTGCTCCAAGTGTTCTGTGGGGCTTTTTGCTCTGTGCTGGTTTGGACCCCAGTTGCTGGTGTGCAGGACCTGCAGCCATGGGCTCAGCAGGGCTGCAAGGGCTCTTTGCTGAGCCACTGCTGTGGGGTGGGGAATGAACTGCCCTCTAATTTTCATGTTGCTTTTACCAGGCTACATTTTAGCTAAAAATGGAAGCTTGTGGCAATGGAGATCCTTTTTCATAAGTAGCTTGTCTACTTTTTGTTCTTAAATGAGCTCCATCTTTCCCATAGGATTGAAAATCTTTCAGTCTCCAGGACTCTGGGCATCACAGGGTGCCTTCAGCATCCCCAGCTGAGAACTTAACCCTTTGGAAAAATAAACTCAACTTTGTGGAAAAGTTTGCTGTTATGCTTCCTCTTCTTGCAGGGTGGTTAAAGTAGCTTTTTTTGTTTTGTTTTTGTTTTTCTTTTTTTGCAGAAGGCATATGAAATCTGCAACACCTCTCCTGCATTAATGAGGGTGCAGCACAGGACAATAATGGTGTGTGTTTTGGCCTTTGCTATTGTGTATTCTGTGTGCTGTTAGTGTGCCAGCATAAATTTACTTGTTTACTTTGCAGGTAATTCAGAATTTCATTAGATTTCATTATCTCTGCAGTGTGGGCATAGTTTTTCTGTCAAGACTTCTGAAAGTTGCCTAGAGTTGATCTTTTTTTTAGAACTTTGAATGATCATGTCATGTATTTGTATCTGGGGAGTTCGACCTCTAAATGTGAGTTAGTGTTTTATGTCTGAAAGTGTGTGGTTCTGGCAGTAACAAACAGAACTGCTTACACTGTGGTGGTTTCATAATCACAGTATTAAACTGTTCATCTATAAATGAGCTTGGATGAGGATGATCCATATCCTAAGTAGCTTAACCTCCATACCAGACACTCAAGTGGTTTGTAGATTTTCCAGCTAATATTGAACTGTAAAATCAGAGAGATGCACCATATGTAAGATTTCAGGGTGAAGAATGTGGAGTTGTGGGCTGGCTTCTGATTTCAGATTGTTTTGCTTCAGTAGCTTCTTGTCCCAGAGTCCTGGCACAGGGCTGTGCCCTGGGGTGTGCCCTGGGGTGTGCCCTGGGGTGTGCCCTGGGGTGTGCACTGGGGTGTGCCCTGGGGTGCTGTGTGGCACAGGCAGAGCCACGTGTGTGCAGGTGCCTGTCAGTGTTCCAGGGCTTGGCATGAGCTGTCACAGTCCTTTGTGCTGCCAGAGGAAAAAATGGGCACAAATTTCTGACTTCTACTCACCTTCTACAAAGCCAGTTGGTGTTAAACCATTCTTTAGGTCCAGCCTGAGGTGTGTGAGTTACTTTGTGTGGCAGGTTTGACTTTGCCTACTCGTTAGTCTCATTAATGATTTGAAACCATAACTTGTAGAGGAGCAGTGTGCTCTCGGTGGAGCTCCACAGCAGGAGGTTTATGTAACTTGTGATCAAATAGATACCTTGATATTTAGCTGTGCTTGGAAGGCAAGTGGAACTCGGGGCCAGGACTGAGCAGCAATCATTGCAGTGCCTTGGAAAGGCTGGTTTGGGCTGGGGGGCACCTGGGAGTGCAGTGAAAATCAGTCTTGTGTGAGTGAGACAGTGTTTTGTTACAATCCTAAACCCCTCTGCTAGTCTGGACTTCTGTGTCACCAGGGGGGGACAATTAATGACCTGAGCATTGCAAGGGTTTTCTTGGGAAAGGAATGTTAAAAGCCTTTTGACATGCAAGTCTTTTGGTTGTGTCAGTGTAAAGCAGTGCCCGTTTCCTTCATGAAGACAAGTCAACTGTTTAAGTTAGCTAACAAAAATTAGCCTGTGCTTTGATAGTATTTTAATTCTGCTAGATTTGTTAAGAAATAGGTGTTGTTCTTTGATAATTATATTAATTCTGGGTTTGGTGTCTTTTTTTTTTCTTTCCAGAATTTACATGTTTGACAGCAGAAGTTGGTTTTCTACTGTAGTGAGAAAAAATGTAAGTACAGAGAAAATGTAATTTCTTTTTTCTGGTGCTTGGGGAAAAAAAAAAAGTGATTAACTTCAGGTTTTTGGCTGTTAATTTGTGCAAGCCTTAAGTACCTGTTTTCTCCTTTAGCAAGTGTATCCTTATGTCAACAGGAAGGATTTTAAAATGGCCAGGAAAGCTGCTAAATAATAGATGTTAGTGCCTGCCTTCTGTCAGAGAGGGAACTGGCAAAGCAGAGGGAGAGCACAGATGAAACTGTTTCATCTCAGTGGGGCAGGGAACTGTAATAAATAAAATGATGAGAATAGTCATTCTCTCATGAATGAAAAATTACTTCTCCACCATGTTTGACAAAAGAAGGCCAAATTTCTTTTGAGCAAAGTGGCTCTTGTCAGAATGTTCTTTTCAATGTGTCAGTATTATTTAAACAGAACTGAAAGTTTCAGAGTTTACATTCTGTGTAATTGTAATTATTACTAGTGTTCTTGGAACAGTGAAATCTTCATTACCAGGCTATAACTTCACTTTCTGTGAAGCTCCTTAGTCTGTGAGGAACGTTGCTAATTGGCCAAGTATTTACTCAGTTAAATCTGCTGCAATTACCAGATATTTACCTGGTTTTCAAAAAGCAGACAGCAAGTTTTATTCCTCTACCTGTGTCTCCCTCTGGAGATGTATGTGCTTCAGAATCTGAAGGCACCTTGAATTTTTTTCTTGTATTTTGGATTATATATATGGGAATCAGAACACCTCAAATCTGTTCCACAAGCAATTGTGATCTTACTGTATTTTCTGTTGAATAAAAGCAACATTAAAAAAAATCAATATATACTTCTGAAAACAAAATATAAAAAAACCCCTCAGCTTTTCAAAGGCAATATGATGTCAAATCACTGTAACTAACAGTGAGTTGTGTGTAATTCCTTTGTCATTGTGAGAATGTCCAAGCTGCTGTGCATGTTGCTAATAGGATTTATGGTATCTGATAGATTAGCACAGCTTCATTTAATCAGATGACCTGCTCTGAGCCTGTCTGCTGGGCAAACCCCAGCTCCCTGGTAGGGCTGCAAAGTTGGGCCTCTCTTCTTGCAAATGATGTGTTTTTCCATCCGTGTTGGAGTGATGTGTATTGGCAGAAAAGAGGCTGAGGGACCAAATGTCAGACAGGCTGTTCATGGGAGAAAGGGGACTTGCCAAACCTCCTTAGGAAATTCCTGTGCTTGGGTAATATACAAACAATTTAGCTTTAAACCCTCCGTGTTACCAGACTTTGCATCAACAATGGCTCTGTGGGATTATGTTACTTTCTGGTAGTAGTAAAGTGTACTAAAAATATCTTGTGGCAGGCAAAGGTTGACCATCGAGGGATAGAAATTCTAAATATTTGACTTAATTATAGCTGTGATTCCAAGTGTATTTTTTCTTCTTTTAATCTGTAGAAATTATTCACAGGACAGGCTATTTAGAAGAGGGTGGAAGATTCTCTCTTATTTTTTTATTGGGATGGTATGAGAAAATATTTAATGTTTAGTAAGCATTGCCTCATTGCTGTTTCCAGGTAGTTTTAGAGAGTGATAAAATTTAATCCAGGAATATGTTTGGATGAGTTGTACTCAGCTCTTCTCGAGCATCAGGCCACAAAGAAGTGGGACAGTATTAATACCTTGGTTTCAGTAACTGGACTTAATTGGATAAACAGCTTGAGGTGTGGAGAGGACACTGGAGCTGTTACAATGAAATGAGGGAATTTGAGTTCTTCCTGAGCCTTTGAATTTTTCTGTCACTTTCCAGAGCAGAATTATTACACTGGGATCTCAATTATATCTCCATTTTCAGGAAGGATGTGGAAGTTCTGCAGATTCCATCAAGCTTTTCACAGGTCACAAAGTTTGTGCAGAGTTGTTGGGCACACAACTGAGTGGACACACATGACTTTGCTCTTCCACAGGAACAAAGCTCATGTAGGTTAGAGAAAAGCAAACCCAGGGCTGTTCTGTGAGATCAGAGGTTTGAATCATCCTGTGGAAAGCAACAAACCAGGGGAAATCAATAGTTGATTTTTCTGTGTGAGAAATGGGAACAAAGTGACTCTTCTCTGGGTGACTTGTAAGAAGAGATTAGAAATGTGGGTCACTGTGAGCAGTGAGGGGCAGGGAACTGCCTGGCAAGTGCACATATTGTTATCCCAGCAAGAAGAGAATTACCTCCAAGGTATACACTGGTCAACAGGATTAGGGGAATTAAGCTTAGAGCAGAGACACTTAAGCACTTCAGCCTCTGGAAAGGTGTGGAGTGAGTTGAGGAAAGTGAGTGTGTCATTCCTGGGAAGGCTGCCCTGAGGAGCACACTGAGTCCCAGGTGAGCAGGGCTGGGGCTGCACAGACATCCTTTGGGAAGGAGTTGGAACTGCAGGAGGGACTCTTTGCATGAGGTGTGCTTGATTTAGAAATGTAGTAACTGCTTTCAAAACCCCAGAAATAGAATCATCATCCTTATGAAGCCTACAGATTCTTCTAGAAACCTTCTTTTAAAGTGGGGTTAAATGCCTTTAGAACATTCTAAGAAAGAAAAATCTCTTCTTTCATGGTATGTTATTGTGTTTGTTTGTGGTGAACATGGAAGTAATGAGCCTGTTTAATGTATCATCTGTGTCTGTAACATCAATCACTCTCTATAAAAATTTCCCGTGTATTGGGAGTGAGACTAGATAGAAGTATTTTGTTTTCCCATACATTTTCCTGACCTTACCTGTTGTCCTTGGTCTTTTAAAGATATCTTTGTAAAATACAAGGTACTGTTAAGCTCTGATTTACAGTATAGCTGAAAAGGATATAGGAGGATGGAACCCTTTTTTCCCCTCACAGAACTCATAAATTTAATTGTCTAAGACTTGGTATAAAAAAAAAATAGAGGAAGAGCCAAGCTGGTTTGCTGTTTGCCCCATAAATTTTAGTGTGCTTCAGAGAACTCCTATATTTTAATGCCCTTGGCTTCGTTAGGATTTTCATTTCCTGAGTGTGAGTGAGTTCAGTCATGTTGGCAGGAATTAGAACTTCCTGTTGATGTTGAAACAACAAAGACTACAAAGGGAATGTGGAAATCTGGTTTAAACAATTCCTATGGATGCTGACAGAAAGGCAGCTCAGAGTTTCTGGAGTTGCTTGGGATTCTAAAAGTGGCTCTCACTCCAGGATAGGGACTTACATGGATAGATGGGAAAGACACTGAGGGTTGTGGGTGTTCAGCCACTGATTGTCACACAGAATGTTGGAGCCTGAAGGTCCAGATCCATAGAAGCTGCTGGAACAACAGTGGTTAAGTTCCCTGAACTGGAACTGGGGTGATGGAGATGGATCTGCAGGGAGGTGAAGGTTTCTGTGGCTTTGGTGCACAGTTTGAAGCTGTTCATTAAAAGGAACCTTCCCTCAAAGCTCACTGGAGTGGCTGCCTTGGTGGGGTTCCCAATAAAGCATTTTTGGGAGCTCAGCTGCACAGGAGGTGTGAAGGCTGTGCCAAGCAATAGGGCACAAGAATTAAATAACCTTGTGTGATTTGCTCTAAACCCTGTGTGTAAATAATCCAGAATGCAACCACAGGGCTCAGTTGCTGAAGTGAACTTTTTAATACAACTGTTTTCCCAGGGTGAGGGTTCTCCATAGGCCTCTCCCTGTTCCATGCAAACAAGCTTTGTTTCATTTAAATGCATTTCTGTTGCATAGAGCACAAAATCTGCAGAAATAAATTGCCACTATTTTAAGGAGAATGTATCTGCTTTGACTGACGTGAGATTATGCCTCCTATTGTATTTTTAAATGAAGCTGCATGTAAAATCTTCAGTGTAGTTCCCTGTACCTGCAGCTGGAATTCTGGTTGTCCTGAATCTTTATCATGATCCCATCACTGAGTTGCTGTGACCTTGAGCAGAACATTTTAATTTTTGGATTGTACTTTCTTGCTCTGAAATAGGAATGATACCATCTCTAAATTCTTTGTCTGGAAAGGTCAGTATTTGCTTAGTAGGAAATGGGCTTATATATTAACCTAGAGAATGGCAGAAGTAGAACTGGGTATCAAAAAGCTGAAATATTTGAAAAAATTGCTGTTTATTCTTGAAGAGTATTTAGAGTTTCTCTATGACAAGAGGAGTGCATTCCTGTTTGACCAGGGATGTGGACTGCACAGGAGCTGCAGACATAGAAAATCCAGACATCCAGACATGCTGAAAATGTCAGAGACCCAGTCACAGAGTGTTTGTCTGAGGTGTGGAATGAACAAAACATCTTGAGAAACAAAAGAGCATTCAAGAGAGGAGAAGGATAATAAAACACCCTGGATGGGTTTTGTCTTAACTGGATTTTGGACTGAGCTGAACAAGCAATTTTAAAGGGCTTAGACATGACCCTGGAACCAGAAGGGAGAAAGAAGAGACCCAATTTCACAGTGAAGGGAAAGGGCCTTGATAGGAGAGAAGCCAATTAAATTCCTCTTCTGAAATACTGTGGGTTTCAGAGAATAGTATCATTTATAAATGATGCTACTATGACAAGAGCTGGCATTTGTTCCTTGAGATCCTCAGTTTAGAATAATAACTAATATGGAGAGAGCTCTGAGATAAGTGTGGTTACAGGGATAGCAATATTTAGGGAATGTTGAAGTCTCAGCTGTTCTAAAACTTCTTTTGACAGTAATGTTTGTTCTACTGCTCTAATTTGCCTTGACAGTATGTTCTCTGTTACTGTGACTGGATAAAAATTTGGAAGTTATCCTCCTCTTTCTCCTTGGGAAGGGCTTTAGTAGGAAAACAAAACCCTCATGCTTGCAAAGATAAATAAGCTGATTAAATCTTAACAGAATAATATGTAAAGCTGCTAGCAAAGCATTTGCTTTATTTAACAGTAAAGGGTCAATTCTGGCTAATAAAATGTTCTGAAAACACACTGCCCATATTTATTTATAAGCAGGTGCTCTGTGTAGTGTTTCAAATTGGAACCAATTATCTTGTTCTGCAATAAAAGAGAAACTTCATCAGCACGTTTCTTCAGCATCTTCTATTGCTATCAAGCTGCAGGGATTTTGAAACAAAAAGTTTAAAGCCAGCTGAGTTTTAGATGTGGAATGCTGGGGAAAATGCCAGCTCTGTCCTTGTGGAGCAGAGACTGTTAAAGATAAGTTGTGTGGGAAGCATCTGTGTGTTATTGTAGTGGGAAACAGGCCAGTGGTGAGAAACCCTGTGGCCAAGAGTTGGTTCAGTGAGAGGGAAGTTTTATAGAGCCTTTGTCTGCTGGCAGGGAGGGATATATTGAGTCATTTGGTGCTGAAGGATACCAGGGAAGAGAGAGGATAGAGGGAAAAATATCTGCTGGAAATGAGTTCTCAAATTCCTCCCCTCACCCTAACATTCAAAAAAATACTAGTTTTACTTTGACAACATGTTAATGTTATAATCCATTCTGGGTATCTCTGGGAGACCTTTCAGCAGTTATCAAATAAAATCCTGAATGGTGTTTGTGAGTGATCTCCTTTTATCCAGGTGTCAGAACTGCATTTTTCATAACCACAGTGTTACAGGCACCGTCTATAAAAGGTATTTTTACAGCATTTTGCAAGTCCTGTAAATGTTTGAGGTGTTTATTCTTTGCCAGGAGGATTCCTTACCCTGTTCTGAAGACATACAGGGAAGATCTGACTTTCATGTCTAATGTTGGTGTTACCTGCTCATTCACTCTTGGGAAACTTGAATTTATACAGAACTGAATCAGAAACACACTAATGCAAAAAAAAGGAAAAGAAAGAGGCCTGGAGGAAAAAAGTGAAACCAAATTGTATCTTATTTCCTGTGGCCAAGATAAGCACATTCATGTGTGGTAACACCTTATGCTGAGGAGATTTCAGAGACATATTTTCACCTGTGTTTATAAATCAACATAGTGTTATTTTTCAAGTGTTATTTGAAATGATTGAAAGGACTTTTCTACTCTAATAATTTCAAATGGTGACTGTTACTAATTCTGCTGACTCTGCCCTGTCTTTCAGATTTCTGGTTGTTTCAGAGGTGGCAGTGGAGCACACCTTTAGCACAGGAAAATGAGTGAGCTTGACCAGTTACGCCAGGAGGCCGAGCAACTGAAAAACCAAATCAGAGTATGTACCCAGGGACTCACTGCTGTGTCCTGAGGGGGACAGGGATGGCCAGAAATGGGACATTCAATTAAATTAAATTATGTCCACAGTGTCAAAGGTGATGTAGAAAGGACAAGCACATGTAAAACTGCTTTAGAAAATTACTTTTTGGTCTATTAGAAAATAATCATTACATAAACAATGCACAAAATTACTTAGATCAAAATGAGTGTTTACTGAAGTTTTCCTGAGCCAGACCATAACTAATGTTGGGAAACCTGCTTAAAATAAGGTCAGTGATAAGGTTAGTGAGGGCTTTGCCCAGTTAGGTCTTAACCTCCACAGTTGGAGATGCACAGCCTGTCTGGAATAGCAGGTCCATTGCTTGGCTGTCTTTGTGGTGAAAATCATGTTCCCTTTGTCCCCAAAAAGGAGGAAATGTCAGAATCAAGTGCTCAGTGTGTTTTGACAGCAGGCAGTGTGTTAGTGCTGCAGTTGGATTAGGCTGGGTCCTCTCTGGGTGAGAAGCTGAAATGCTTTCTGAACCTTGGCTTTGGAGTGTTTAATCACCTCGACAGAACAGATGAAGAAATGTACAGAACCTCTTCCAATTTCTCTGATTTCCTTCCCTTGCAGGATGCTAGGAAAGCATGTGCAGATGCCACCCTGGCTCAGGTAAGCATTTCAGAGTTTAACAGGAATTAGGAAAATTTGTCTCCTTTACAAAAGCAAAGTATGGTTTAAGGAGGTAAATGCAAGTAAATCTTTTTTTTCCTCCTTTAGCAATTTTTTTATTTTGCCCTTAGGGGTATTCTTCCAGAAATAAGTGCATGTTTGTCCAGTTTCTGAGAGCAGTAGCCTTGAGCAGTGGTTTCTTTCAGTGACTCAGGGCACATTTCTGCTGCTTAATGGAAAATAATGCTCTGCAATGGATATGGCAGCAGGACTATACAATTACCCTGATAAACTGAACCATAAGTTAACCTGCTTGAATGTCTGCCACATTTGTCTATACAGGAGTATAAAACCCAGATCAAAGGTCTGAAATCCTAGAAATCTGAGGAGATATGACCTCAACAAAGTAATTTCTGGGAGTCTATAAATGTGATAGAGCTGCTTTCTTCATGTGATAAAGATGAGTGACATAGAATGACATAACTTTTGATTGGGCATTGTGAAAAACTCAGTTAACACTGAGAATGTGGGACTTTGGTGTGCAAATGTAAGTGTCTGAGGTGGTTCTCGTGGAGGGCAGGATTGAGTGTGTGCCCATGTTCCAGATCACAGCCAATATCGACCCCGTGGGGAGGATTCAGATGCGAACTAGAAGAACACTCCGGGGACACCTGGCAAAAATTTATGCAATGCACTGGGGGACTGATTCCAGGTGGGTCTGGGGGCAAAACTCAGCTCATGTGGCTTCACTCTTCTGTGGGAAGTTGAGGGGATGGGACTTGGTACCCCTGGGAATGACCAATTCTAAGAGAACTCAGACAGCCAGGAGCGTTCAGGAGCACTGAATGGCACTATTTTCTTCCTGGTATCCGTGTTTTTGTAATCTAAATTTGAAGCCAAAGTACCAGTCTTTGTCTATTTGCCTGAAAAATATGGTTGTGGTAGCCATGAATTCTGAGGAACTGTGGAAATACGTTTCATTATCAGTTATCTTTCTTCTTAACTGCTTTCTAATAACAACTGATGTTCACTTAAAGACAGTGGTATGAGCTGCTTTCATTCTCTTTCCTTTACAACATCCATCACAAAGGTGTTCCTCCTTGTCTGCCCACAATGACTGTGTTTCCCTCCTGTTTCCTCTCTAGGCTTCTAGTTAGTGCCTCCCAGGATGGCAAACTTATAATTTGGGACAGCTATACTACAAACAAGGTAAGGCCGACTGATCCCTTGCTGTGTAACTCAGTTGTAAATGCTAAAGAAGGAAGTGTCACCTGTTGTGATTTTGGCTGTATTGCTTTCCCAGTCCCAAGTCCAAATTCTGAATTCTCCAAAACAATAAAGTTTCCATGTAAGGAGTGGAGCAGTGTCTTCAGTGCACGGTGTGGAAATGTGCACCACAAATGGAAAACAAGGGAAGACTGAATTCTAGAGCAAGTTCTGATTTGTTTTGATACTGCAAATAGAATGATTAATAGAGAGCAAGGAGTAATGAGCATTTGCAGCAGAAGGGTCAGAGATTTAGGCACGGCCATATTAATTTGTCTGCAGTTAAATACTGAAAGACTTGACATATATAATGAGTCACCACTTTGTGCAATCACATGATGCAGTTCAGGATTACTTTTACTTTTCTTTGACAGTGATTGGTATTTACTGGTTATGGCCACTGTATTACCAGGGCTGGCAACAATTCACAACACTCCTTTGAGTTCAGCTGGTTGTGGTTTTAGTACAGGGGTTGCTTTTTTTAACTGCTAATTGTTGCAGGATCACTGGTTACTGTCTGTTCCCCTGCTGCTACAGAACTCTTTACTTAAGGAATTCAGGAAGATTGTTAATATTGCATGAAATACCACCATATGTGTGAGGATATCTGCCCTTTCTTAAAGACATTATGGGCAAATTTAAGGGATGAATGCAACAAGTTAACAAGACAAAACAGGTTTAGCTTCCATAATTATCTAAAAAAAGTTCCTTGAGCACAGAATGACAAGGAAACATGGAGTAGTTATTTAAATACGAAGCCTGATTGCTTGCAGTGGGTTTCCAAAGAAGGATTTAAATGGGAGTGGAAGCAGCGATTTCCTTACTTGTTCATTCATAGCAGCTAAGCCTGGAATTGGCAGTTTTGCTGACTGTGCTTGGAAGTCAATATTTTCCTGAACCTATAATAAACCAGTAGTAATCAGAGCGCTGAAATGAAATAATTTACTTTTTACCAAAATTGCTGATTCAACTGGATTCAGGAAAGGCAAATCTGAGGTTTAATGACGTCATCACTCAGTCTGACGAGCTTTATGTGCAAGTTCACCCTCCAAATAATTTTGATACTCAAACAGCTGTTTCTTCTTGCCCTTCTGCCAAGATGGGTGACTTGAGAGACAGGTGAGACACACCCTGGTGGGACAGCACTGGGTGCTGAGCAGCTGCAATGCCTGGTGTGTCTGTTGCAGGTGCACGCCATCCCCCTGCGCTCCTCCTGGGTCATGACCTGTGCATATGCTCCTTCTGGGAATTACGTGGCTTGTGGTGGGCTCGACAACATCTGCTCCATTTATAACTTGAAAACTCGTGAAGGGAATGTACGTGTGAGCCGTGAGCTCGCTGGGCACACAGGTGAGTGAGGGAGGGAGGGAGTGCCTGCTCACAGGGCCCACTGAGCACCTGGGAACGTGAAAAAAAAATCATAAATACAATTTAGTGATTTAAAAAGATCAAGTTCTTTTCTCAGGCAGGACCTTAGCTGCATACTGCATGTTTTTAAATTTTTTAAACGGTTTTTCTGCTGCAGAATTGAACAAAACCCTGTAGCTGGAAGCTGATGTTAGTACATTTTCATGTTTTTGCTGTAGTTTGGATTTTCAGGAGATGTTTGTGCTTTGGAATGGAGGTGGCTGGCAGGCAGACTGATTTTTGTCATCAGAGTTGTTCCACTGATGGTTTGGCAGGTGGGACTTCAGTACAAAGATGCTTCAGAGGATTCAGATTAAATACTTTGATGGCACTGTTGAGAAACATCCAATGTACATGCTGTGGTCTTTGTACTGGCCAAGAATGTAGTTTATTTTTCCTCAGCAGTTGTTGGTACAGTTGAGGTTGTCAGCATTCTGCTCCTGGATGCAGTGACACACTTTCAGATCCAGTGCAGGCTCACCTGGGCCAGTGGATTCCACACCTCTGTCCCCCTTCCTCTGGTGGGGTTGGGTGTGTTCTCTAAGGAGCCAAACTACATTTGTCCAAAACATTAGAGGTTCCTGTATAAAAATTGTCCACTTTATTTAGGCTTATGGTGGTTCTTACTGCAGCTTCAGGAGAGGAGGAAGCAGCTCACAAGCAAACCAGTGTGCAGTGTGAAAACTAATCTCTGGTCTATTTGCCCACCTTTTATTCTGTTTCCAGGCTACTTGTCCTGCTGTCGTTTCCTGGATGATAATCAAATTGTCACCAGCTCTGGCGACACCACTTGGTGAGTGGGACATTTGGAGTGATTTCAGTAAAGACTTTCCAAATCCATGCTCTGGTACTGAAGGAACCTTGGTTCTTATTGAATTTCATCATTACCCAGAAGACTAAATGTGTGATTACTGCTTGTCACTTTTTACTAATAATTTCAAGTTTTAGCATTGGCTGCTCACTTGTGCCCAGGTTCTGACCTAATTCTCTGTGTTAAGATGGCATTAGAATTTTTTTTACTATAACTGTTTGGCTTTCAGAAATAAATGCATTAGACTAATGATTTTCCTCAAACTCATTTTTAATTCAGTATTTATTACTTAAAAAGTTGTATTTGGATTTGTCTAACAGAGAATTTAGTTGATGTTGTTCAGAAGAACTAGAAAATATTCTGCAGTGAGAGTAGCTGGGTTTTTTGAGGAGAATGTAGGTGTATGTCTTCATAAATCCTGGCTTCAGAACTAAAAAAGGCCTCCATCTTTTTTCATAGATGTCTCTATTATATCTAATTCTTAAAAGCATTACAGTTCTCCCAAGCAGCAGCTCTTAGAGCAAAGATTGTCTAATAAATACCTCTCCTACACAGTGTCAGTCTCTTTGAATGCCTGTTTATCAGTTCACTGATTCTGGGTATAGAATATATATGGGGTTAAAACAAAAAGTGTTTCTGAATACGTGTTGATGTTAAAAACCCAACCAAAAAGGCTCTGCTAAGATTACACTCTTTAAAAGAGAAAGCAGCTGCTTCAGGAGTTATCATTGCAGTTCTCCTGTTGTGTGGATAAGTTTGTCCTTGACATCACCTGAATTCAGCCAAGCTTCAAAGGACACTGTCAGAGCACACTCAGCTCCTGTTTGCCTGGTGCAAACCTGCCATGATGGGGCTGGTTTACTGGGAAATTACAGAAATTAAAGAGCCTGACTCCTCCTAAAGTGTTTAGACCTCTTGTTAAGGAGATAGAGGTGTTCTTTCATCCTTTTATACTCTTTAATTATGACTGTAGTAGTGATTTTGCTGACTTGCAACTTTAAGATCAGACATAATTCACAAAGTTACACATAATCAGTGGGTTTATAAAAATGAGAAGTGCTGACTCAGCCTTTGCTTTAGCCTTAGCACTGCTGCTTTAAATGGAGCTGTACTGGTACTGGAGAAATCATTGGCAAGGCACAAGAATTCTGTGTATGAACAGCCATGAGTGTTAGTCATTAGCTTTTTTGCACTATTTTTCAATTTAAACCCCCAAATATTTTAAGTTTGAAATGGCTTTAAGGTCTACTATGCACAATTGTGCTCTAACAGCCAAATAGTTCAGTAAAAGATGTTTATTTCTACTGTCAGTATCTATCTTATTAATGCTTTGTGGAGTTTTACTTTAGCAGTGATAAACGAACAGTTTTGGAGAAGAATTGCTGTCTAGACCTTCTAATGAAGCACAATGACTTTTGGCCTTTTGAACTCTTCTTTCCAGTGCTCTCTGGGACATAGAAACTGGTCAGCAGACAACTACATTTACTGGGCACACTGGAGATGTGATGAGCTTGTCCCTGGCTCCCGACGCCCGGTGTTTCGTTTCTGGTGCCTGCGATGCCTCTGCCAAACTGTGGGATGTCAGAGAAGGAATGTGCCGGCAAACCTTCACTGGCCACGAGTCGGACATCAACGCCATCTGTGTGAGTCCTGCTGCCTTACAGCGTGAGGCTGCTCTGCTCTCAGCTCCTCACCACGGCCTCTGTGGTGCAGTAGTCCCAGACTTTCTTAAATTACAGTTTTCAGAGCTGAGGGAATTGCCTGAAACTCGGGGTAAATTAAAGCCGGCTGTTCTTCCATGCTCTTAATTTCCTCACTGGTTCTGCCCATATCCCAGTAGTAGGGTTGTATCCTCTTGTTTGCTGCTTTCTGTTTCCATTTGTCTGTCCCAAAAGGGTTTGTTGGGTGAGACAAAGGCATCGAGTGTGAAACCCTGTGTGTTTTTTCCTCTCCCCTGAAGTTCTTCCCCAACGGCAACGCGTTTGCCACGGGCTCGGACGACGCCACGTGCCGGCTCTTCGACCTGCGGGCCGACCAGGAACTGATGGTTTATTCCCACGACAACATCATCTGTGGCATCACCTCTGTAGCATTTTCCAAGAGTGGCCGTCTGCTCTTAGCCGGGTACGACGACTTCAACTGCAACGTGTGGGACACGCTGAAAGCTGACAGAGCAGGTGGGTGCCCTGGCTGGACACACTGGGGGGTGTTGGGAGGGGCTCCACAAAGGACTTGGGGTCAAGGTTTAGTTGACAAGGTGGAGATCATCACTTGGATGAGCTTGGAGGTCTTTGCCAACCCTTAGTGATCCTGTGGTGTTGAATGAGTTGAGTGTTATGCACAGATCTGTGTCACTCAGAACACTGATAACCTGTTTTAGGCTGACCAGTGATGTTAACAAATCCATTGGAATGCTGCTCAAGGATGGTGCCTCACCTTCACAACTCTGGTAACCTGTTCTGGGCTGACCAGTGGTGTTATCAAATCCATTGGAATACTGCTCGAGGATGGATGCTTGAGAACACAAAGATTGCCATTAAAAACAAGAGTTTGGAGTGAAGGGATATTTTTTGTTTTAGACTTTATAGCTTTGTTTATGTATTAACTATTCAAAGCAGTTCAACATTAATGTGGCTATTTATACACAAGAATTCTTTTCCTGGTATTTTTAGCAGGAGTTGTAGAGACAACCAGCAAAACAACAGGGATTGTGAAGTTTATCTTTTGAGGAAACAGAGATTAAATTTATGGTCCAAAGATTAAGATAATTCAACTTTAATTCTTAAAGATGAAAACTTTTATTAGAAAAAAGTGGAAAAGATATAAATTAGGCACAAACATTTCATTATTCTCATCAGAACAGGGGATGAGAACAAGTATCGTGTATTTAAACATTCCAAGACTTGAGATTGCTGGGCAGATTTGACACTTCTGTCATGCCTGAATCTCTTCTAAACACCTTTGTGGTTCTATATCAGTACAAATATTCTTGTTTCACCAAATTGCAGCACTCACTGTGAGAAGAATCCTATGAGCAGTTTAATTCATGTAGAAAGATTAATTTCAAGTCTATCAAGAATATCTTGGCTCAGTGCTGTGGACTGGAAAGAGCTTGAACATAATTAGGTTTTCTTTTTACCTCCTTGAAACTGTTAAATTAAAGGGGATAGAGGAAAATGTTGTCTCCCTTAATTTTTCTGTTTAGTGTCTCAATTCTTTTTTTAATGGTGCTGTAATTAAATTGTAGCAGGTCTCCATATTGACAAATAGATTGTATGTAGGAGTCTGTCTTGCAAGTGCTTGTAAAAGTAGTAAGATAAAATTGGATGAAAAATGCTTTGAAGTTCATAACATCATCCAGTTTAACTTCTGGTTTTACACATTCTAAAATTTTGTAAAATTTTTACTGATCTTTGTCTTTAACAGAGATGTGCAGAGTGTGGTTTTGGTCCATCTGTTGCTCTGACATTGTCAGAATCTTCAGGGCTGTGATTTCACAACTCATGGGAGACCAGTAAAGGTCATAATGTGGGGAATATACAAGGAAAATTTTGGAGTAATGCATTTAGTGAATTGTGAACACACACAGTTACATCTGGGTTTGTGCTCCTAAAACCAAAGCCATTTAAAACGTGTGTTCAGGATTTTGGACTGTATGGGTTGGCTCATCCAAATGTGCCTTGGTGCTACTTGAACTGGAGGAGGAAATGATCAAAAGAATGCAATATATTGTTGCATGTTGTTATTTGTAGGTGTCCTGGCTGGTCACGATAACCGTGTCAGCTGCTTAGGTGTGACTGATGATGGCATGGCAGTGGCAACAGGGTCATGGGACAGCTTCCTCAAGATCTGGAACTGAAGTAGGTGGGTATCCACTTAGTTAAGGCTTAGGGCTTGGCCTCCAGAATGCTTTTTGCCAGCTCCAAGCAGTGCTGTTTCACTGTTATTCCCATCAGGAAAATCGCGGTTTGGTTTTTTAGCCTGTTAGTTTAATGCATGCAGTGCCATTTTTCTGATGGCCTATTTTTGCCATACTTTATCCTCCTGTGCTGGTTTTTGAGTGTGGCTTGGTAAATCAGTGCTGAGAGAATGGCTGGATGCAGAGCCTGAAACTGCAGTTTGTCCAAGGGCAACTCCTAACAAATATCTCTGTGTCCCAAGGCCACGGACTCCTCGACTGGCAGAAGTTCCCAACGGTTGAAAATTAAACACGATAGCATATCCAATCCAACCAGACTAACTCGGACCCCCATCCTCCCCAACTTCAAAGGGCAAGATCTTCTCTGTCTCCTGTTGCTGAAATGAAGAGCACAATTACCTTTCCAAGAAGAATTTCTGTGTTGTAAGCAAAATGAAATTGTGCATTCCTTTTGGGACCATTTTTTTTTTTGTCTTGAGAATTTAAAAAAAAAAAACGAAACACTATCATAAAAGCATGACCAGAAAATAAACTTGAGCATAATTGTGAAACAGTTAGCTTTCACTGTAGTTTCCAAGTTGAAGTTAAGGACTTTATCTCACACACTTGCAAATTTTAAAGTCATGTTTGTAGCAGGATTTTTTTCAAGTTTCCTTTTTAAATACATTTCTTTATGTATTTAATTGAGCAAAACAAGGGAGTCCTAGCCCAGAGCATCTGGGGGTTGTTAACGCTGTAAATTTAGTCCCTAATTTTTTTTATTTTATTTTCTAGTATCACAGATAATTGTTGCACAAAACTTGGCATATATAGGATAATGTTAAGCAGTAAGGTAACCAAGCACATGCTGTAAAAGGTAATGAATGCTTGTTTAAAGAATCCTTTCACCTTTTATGGATAACAAATGCAATCCTTGGTCCCTCCTGCCCCCCCTTTTTCACCACACTGATTTTTTTAATCTGTTTTGGTTTTGTCCACTTGAAAGGGCAGTTTATATATCCTAACACTATCCTATAAGTCTCAACAACCAGGAATCTCTGTTTTCAAAAGAGACCTATCCTACACTTGGGTATTGAGTCAATTCTTTGTGTATGAAATGATGTACAAATCAATGTTTTGAAAATAATGATCTTGAACTTTCTAAGTTAAACAAAAAAAAAAAACCTTTTTTGATTGTTTGCCATATTGGGTGGGTTTACTCTTAGAATCGCATGCTGTAGAAATGCTAAAAAGTGCATATTGGACTAAGTCCTTAGATGTTTTTTCTTTGAAGAAATAACCTGTTTAAAAACTGTAACCATTGTCGCTGTATTCATTTATTGTTGCTACTCTGTGCATAAATCTATGAAGAACTCCAGTACAAAGCTATGCACGTTTTGGAGTAGCGTGATAAGTCACTTTTTTTTTTAAAAAAAAACAAACAGCCTGTTCAAACAATCGCTGTCAAAGATTCTGGGGTGTGGGAGGAGGGAACCTAGACCATCTTCTTTCTAAATCAGTTCCTCACAGCCAGTTCCTCTTGCAGGATGAGTCCTTTGCATCTGATCAGAGTCATTTTTGTAACGAGCAGGTTTTCCTGGCTTTCTTTTCAAATAAAATGTTAAAAGCAGCAGTGTTTGGACAGCAGATTGTTCTGTTAAACTTTCCTATCTTCTCACTGTATCCAGAAATGCTCCTTCCTAGCAGCAGTAGTAGCTTTTCTCCATTTTGTTTTTTCTGCAACATTCTGTACAAAAATGTGCTGTAATTGTGCGTTAGGCCTGGATTTGGCATAAAAGATGAATTCCCTCTTACTCTCTTTCATGAAACTACTCTGTAGAGCTTTCTCCACGCCCTGTATCCCTCTTCACCTTTTGTATTTAATTTTAAAGTCAGTGTACTTCAAGAAAGCTGGATGCAAGATAGATACTATATTAAAATGTAATGTTATTTAAGATGTAATAAAGCAGTTTGACATGAGTTTTGACTGATCTGTTTTGCAGCTTATTGTTCTACCCACAAAAGAGCTTCTGGCAGGATTGAAGTTAAGAAATAAACATAGAAGAGGAGTGAATGATGTCCCCAGACAAATGGTTTGGTGTTTTTAAGTGGCTTGGATTGTTAATGGTTAATTGGGTAAATGCAAGTAGCCACTGTGATCCATGGGATACACAGCACAAAAATGCTTTGTGGAATGTGAGTGTAACACCTGGAGCAGGAAATCAAAGCAAAATGCTTAGTAACTTCTTTAAAACTTTTGTATCCTTTAATAGGAAGAGAATTGAGTGGAAATCTTGTGTTATTGCCACGTGAGGATCTGGCCACACAAGCTCTGTTGTCATTGTTGCTGTAGGTTTTGAGCAGGGTAAGTTGTCATTTTCATGCTCAGTAAGAACAAACTCTGCACAAGGCAGAATTTTGTCTGAAAATAATTTTTAAAAAGAGTATTTTCTACCCAGAGAAGCAGATTCCTGAAACGAGCTGTTGAAAAGCAGTTGGTGTAACAACTTGGTACTGGTTGACTTGAGGGTTTTGTTTTGCATTTTTAGTGAGTAAAGTCTCTTGTTCTGACCTAAACAAAACTCTGTTTTCCCTCATTTCACAACGACCAAGAGAAATTCCAATGCCATGGCTTGGTTTCATACCAAACATGGAAATTCTCAGCCTCAATGGAGAAGTTTTTAAAAGCTGTGGGCATGGAAAATATGATGGTGACATTGCTCAGCTCATGGCTGCTGGTTCAGTATTGGGTTTTTGGACTGCACAAGACTGGTAAGTAGCTCATGGCTGGAAATGCTTAAATTTGGGGATTCAAATTTTGTCTTTTCCAATTCCAAATGGTATAGTTGGGTTCTTTCCACTCCTGGAATATTTTTATTCCAACGAATGTTTCATGTGAAACTTTGTCTAGTCTGTAATAAAATCAGTGAAGACATGATCTGTCTTACCCTGTTTAATCTCAATCCATATGTTAAATGACTGTCTCCTGCCCATGCTGAGAGGGCCTTTGCTGGCAATAATATACCTGCCAAGACAGTGACTTCTTGTGTCAAGAGGCTGATGTGGAGCCCTTTGTGATTTATTTGAAATGCAAACAGTTGCAGAGAGCATTATTACAGAGAGCATTTGTGTTAAATATGAAACTTTCTGTGGTTTAAATATCTGTCAGTCTTTGTGAGCTTATTATTCAGAGCTGGAGGAAAATGGGTGTGCAGAGGGAGCAGCACTGAGCTCTGAGTCTTTGACTTTGGGCCAAGTCTTTGAGTTCTGAATGCCTTGAATTTTAGGATGTTCCCAAACCCCAATGCCTGGTGCAATCTCACCTGGAGCAGTCCCAGGCTCCTCCTGGAGGCTTTGGAAAGGTTCTGACCTAAAGCCAGCTGTGGGATGTGGTTCCAAAGAGCAGCTGCTGGACAATTTCTGGTGCTAATTTCATGAGCTGAGAACACAAATGGGAGAATGGTTTGTCTGTGCTTGGTGTGGGAGGGGCTGAGCTGTGGGGTCTGGGCAAAGGGGATGGAGTAAAACTGCACTTAATGCAGCACATTAAGTGACCAAGGGGGACAAGGCCAGTGGAATTGAGGTACTTGGATAAGGAGCAGGTGTGGAAGTGGGAAAAGGAGTTACAGTGGCTGGTCCTGGTAACAGAATGGACTTCCCTGGGCATGGAAACCTCTCATGGAGTGAAGGAGGAGAGAATATATTTCTCAGCCTCAGTACCTAGAGTTGAGACTCTTCATGTCTTCTGTGCCCATCCTGGCCTTTAATTTCTTAGTGAATCAAATGTATTTTAAAGTTTTAAAACATCTGAGGTTCTGCTGCCAGTAGAAGAAAATCTGAGTTGGGCATTCTACCTTTTGACCATTAAGTGCCCTGGAGTGTTTTAAATCAGCTGTGAAACACACTTAAAGTGACTGATTGAATCATGCCCTCTAAGAGCTAAAAATAGAATAATCTGGTTTCTGGGAAGTGGCAGAGTAAATAAAGAATAATGAAAGCTGTCACCCATGCTGAGTTCTGTGTGACTTGGTCTGAAACAAGTCAGGATCCTGTGTGGCTTTGTGATTAACACTTTTAGTGTGGGTGCAGCCATGAATTCAGAATGGAGGGGAAAGAATAAAAGGAGTGACTGAACAAGTTCCAACAGCAGTTGGCTATTTTTGCATGGAGATGCTCTGTGTTTATTCATATCCTCACTGGAGTCTGGCTCTGCTTTAAACATCAGGATCCTCACTGGATCTGAGCTGAACTGGTCACTCTTACATTCCAATGGGTAACAATTCTCCTGAAGTGTGTGAAAAGATGAATTTGTTCTGGTTTGGGGAGGAAGAAAAGCTGGGGAAAATTAAGCCACAGATTTTAGTTTCACTCCTCTAACACAGGGATGTTCAGTGCATTCCCTGTCAGTCCTGCTTGGAATGTCCCTGGCACTTGGAATTCCCTGTGTGCCCAGTGATGGCAACAGACCTCTTGTATCCTGGCTGGCAGCTGCTTGCACCCTGTCAGATGAGCAGGGTTATTTGGAGTTTAAATATCATTGCTTTGGTCCACTGTACCTGAGGAGTTAAAAAATTCCTGCTGTCTCCTTCCTGTCTCTTCCCAACCATTCCTGGGTGCTGCCCTGTTCTTACTCTTCCTGGGAAATCCAGATCCCCAGGCCTGCTCTGACTGACAGAAGGAGGGCTTTGATTCTGATGTTCACACCCAGTTTGGGGGTTCATGGGGCTTGGAGGGACCATTTTCACCCCCAATTTCGGGGTCCAAGATGATTCTGGAGACCTTTTTCACCCCTAACATCTTGGACCCCCAAATTGGGGGTGAAAAGGGTCTCAGAATACATCCCTGGGACCCCCAGATTTGGGGTGAAAAGGGCCCCAAAACACCAGGGACCCCCAAATTGGGCTGAAAGGGGTCTCCAAACTCCTGGGACCCCCAAATTTTGTTCACAAGGGTCCCCCAAACCCTTCTGGGACCTCCGAATTCATGGCTGGATGCTGTTCCAGGTTTAACTGCTCGAGTTTAAGCCTCTCTCCAGGAAACTGCTGGGACAAGTTGCAGTTCCTGTGTCCTGGCAGGGAATGGAACAGGACTGGCACATTCCTGGCTGGAGCACAGTGTTGGATCTGTGCTTTGCTGCCTGCAGTCTTGTACCCTGGGCATGTTTGAGGGTGTTAATGCAGAGCAGGGAAGGGTTTCCTCATGTAGCACTTACCCTGGAGGTTAAATCACTTCAGTGGAAGCAGGAAAGCTTCAAATATTGATGAATATTTGAACTCCTGAGCTCAGGAGCTGATGTTCCCTTTTAATAATCTGGGCCCATTCAAAGTATGTTCATTAAAGGAAAGCCAAGTTGAATCACTCAAACTGTCTACTCAGCTTTTTCTTCAAATACCAATGCTAAAAAATTCCCCAAGGAGTATTTTTGAAGTGTTTATGGGATAGTAACTGTGTTTGTGAAGTTATCCAGTATTTCACTGAGCTGGGAAAAACAAGCCATACAAATGTGACTAAAAACTGGGTGCAGTTCTCATTGCTCAGAGAACTGGCTGCTGAAAACTCACCCTCTGCAAACACAAGCCCTGCACAACATTCATTCAAGTAATTCCTGGCTTAACCCAAGACAATTTTGTCATAAAATAGAACAAAGAGAATCTTCCTTCTTTAATTATTCATAAGCCATTTGCTCTGGCTGAGTGCAGTGAGCTGTGATTGACCCTGAAAGGCAGGGAATCATTTGAGGAGCTGCAAGTGCCAAATGAAAACCTTATTTGATGTAACAGATTTTTAAATGGCAAAATAGATAAGGGAGGGGAAAGTCTCTTTAAAAAGGATGGACTATAAAGATGGGAAAATGCTGAGTTCTCAGGAATATTGTCTCTGGAAGCACAAACGGTGCAGCTCCATCTGGTGGCATAAAACCCAAAGAAATGGGTGCTCAGAGCAGAGAAACTGTGTGTGACAAGGCAGCCTGTGCTGAATTTGGCTGCAGTGCATGTTCCTGGTCCATGGAACCTCCTTCCTGTGTCTCCAGAGTCCGTTGAACGTGCTTGGATTTTTCCATAAAGCCTTGCAAACAAAACAAGCTTTTCCTAATGTTTACTCTTCTTTTCGAGTGTTTTATGTGAAAACTTCAGATGGAGGAGATGGAGAGGTTAAAAATAGCCAGTGTTGCCTGGAGCAGGGTCTCTTGGACAACTTTAAATCCAACTCTTATTTAGAAAATAATGGATGGAGATGTTGAAGAGCCTCAGTAATTCCCTGAGCTTCTCTCCAGCCCCTCTTCCCCAATATTCCTGAACTCCTCTCATTATTTTTGACATGCTCTCAGCTCTAACCCCAGCTCCTTGCTCTTTTCAGCCTTCCTCCTCTGCTTTAGGTAGGAATTGAGATCTGGAGTTGCTAATGAAGATATTTTGATGGCCAAGGTGTCCATGCTGAGATCCCTCTGAGCCCACTGCTGTCCAGCAGGGAAGTACTTTTGGAAATGAGGATTGCTCTGATCCATACTATTGTTGTATCTGATAGAACCAGCACAAAGATTCCAAGTTCTTATTTACAAAAACAAACATTTCAAGATTCTCTAGAATTCTAATGTTTAGTTTTTGTCTCTTTTGCAAAATAGGGATTCCTGGTGAGTGAGGAGCAGCAGCAGCAGCTCCTTCTCTCCCCTGGCTGCTGCTTGGCAGGGTGAGTCATTCTGGAATAATACGTAGCTGCATATATTTATCTCAACTTCCATTGATTTTTCACCATAGTTCCTTATCTTTGTTTTATTCATTTCCTTTCTGTGATATTATAAGCAAAACTGAAACAAGGTCCAATGGAATAATCACATTTGATCCTTGGCTCCCTCAAGCTGTTGCCTAATCCAATGGGAAGAGCAAGACAAGATGTGGAGTGAATGGGACAATAACTGACATTTAAATTTACTCAAGCTTTATGAATTCAAGGGTTTTTTCTCTGTGTTCTCTTGCACACTGAAGATGCTCAGAATAAATACCTTGTTAGTACACTTCACCTCACCTTATCTTCTTCAGAAGGGCTTGGGAAGACAAAGTTCACCCCACCTTCTGCAAGAGAGAAATTAAAATGACAATTACTGGTATTTTCTGGAGCTGAAGGCCATCCATCTCCTGGAGTCACTGAAAATTCAGCCTCATTGATTTGTGTTTTTCTTGTGTTTCAGAGTTCAGCAATTCCTTTCACCCTGGTTTCTTTCTGAAACCAACAAAAAATAGGGGGGGGGGAGTTATAAAGTGAGATATTGACCCCCCCCTTAAAAACAGCACCTTCCCTCTGGTCCCTTCAGGTTTTCCTTTAGAGCACAGGAGCTGTTGAACTGATCAAATAGCTGCTGTTCTTTGCCTGGTGGGGATCTGAGCCCGGGCTGAACAATAAGTATTCAAGGAGTGACAGCTCTGGGAGTGATGGACACCAGTTTGCACTAATGAGAGGTCTGGGAGCCTTGCCAAGGATGACTGCACCACTTAATTGAACAATTCTATATTTCATCTGCTTCTTGCATCAGACATGTGTTTAACCCACTGCATTCTGACAAGCTTGGCCAATCTTGTCCCGGGTTCCTGCTGTCAGGAGATGTGAGTTGCCCAGGGAATGAGCTGGGATTGAATTCTAAAGGGAGGCCAAAGAGCCAAGAACACTCAAGTGTGGAGGAAGGCGAGGGGGATGCCTTGGCCAGGCTGGTGCTGGGGGCAGTTCTAAAAAGTGATGTAGGAATTAAATGCTGATTCTGTTGAGCTGTTCTATCTTTCTCCTCCCATGGCTTACTTCAATCAAGTGATAGCATCAGACGTGGTGGCAGGAAATGGAGCAATTACAGATAGACTTCAAGGAACAGCTTATCGGAGTTGAAGGTTAAACTTTCATAAGCAAAAGGATCATTGCTGTTCTTTGAAGCCTGTCACAGCTCTACACACCACGAGTAACTTAACCAGAAATACCAGATGGGAGCCAGGCAGCCTCTGACTTAGCTCTGATCCTCTGAAAGTGAAAGTTCCTCACCAAGTTGGAGAGCTTGAATTAAGAGGGATGATTTCTCATCCTCCACTGAGAGAATAAATGAAAACTCTTGGGCCTGTTTTGTGCTGTGGCAGCTGCATCCAACTCACCCTTAGAGTCCAGATTACTCTGTCAGGTCTTTGCACTTCCACCAGCCTCATCAATTAAAATCTGTGGTGCATTTCAGATGGAAAAAGGACAGTTCAGGTGAGGGGCACAACTGCCAAGAACGTCAAAACCTTCCTGTCCTCGTGTTGGTTGTGAATAGTTTAACTCATTAATATACTATTTTGGTGCCTCAGTGTTTGTATTTTGAGGGCCAACAGCAGCACTGCCCATAGCAGCAGTTTAGTGGCCTTTTGTAGGGTGGTGGTTGCAAAGAAGCCTCTTTGTCTGAACCATTTTCATGTCAAACCTGTATGTGCCCTTTTCAATTCCTTTGTCACCTTCATAATTTGATGCCTTCACGTCTCTCCAGCTAAAAAGGCAAAAACCTCCCAAAATATTTCGTCACGTTCCTGTGAGGAAGGAGTTTCCTCTTTTGCATCCCTGGAGAAGGCTGTGGTTTGCCCCTGTCCTGGGATGGTGAGTGGGAGCACGGAGTGCCCCAGCTCTGGGAGGGACACGGCTGTTCCTTTGCATTTCCCTTCCTGCCCCGCTCAGCCCCAGGGATTTTGGCAGTTCCCAGCATTTCCCAGTGTGCAGAACCACTCCCGTGAGCCCCAAGAGGTGGTGGCAGCAGGGTCAGGGTGGGATGAGTGTGACATACTGGGGGAGGAAGTGTTCACTGGGCTGCTTTTGGGGGGGAGCCAGAGGAAGCACAAATACTCATAATTTTATTCGTGAGTTTATCCCAGTAGAGAGAGGATCTTAGAGTTGTGTTTGGCTGAGTTCTTCACAGAACACCCTCTGCAGTTACATCACAGGGATTTAGCAGCCAGTTCCTCCTGCTCAGACAACAGCCCTGGGTTTTGGGTGGTGTTTGAGAGGCTTTAACTCTGTACAGGGTGGACACCCAGCTCTGGAGGAAGGCCAGACCATAAAGTAATTGTCTGGGCTCTGAAAAATTATGTAACTGGGCAGCTGCATCACAGCTGAAAGTGGTTGGATCTTTCCCCCTTCTCCCCTCCTTTTCCATGTCACAAAGCCAGCAACTTCCATTATTAGTCCAGAGCTGTTTAGGGTCCATTGGTGAGAGTCTGCAAGTGACTCTAATTTGTATTCCAGCCTGGCAGAGCTGCTCCCTGCACGACTGCTGCTGAAATCCAAACCGCTGGGATCCTCCCAGGCAGCCTGTGCTTTAAGCACTAATTCACAGGAGTGCTGTGCATTATTCAGGAGCTTTCCTTGCCTGAGTGCTCAGGTACAGACTCTTCAGCTGCTGAGAATTTCAGCTCATGCCATGTGTGAACATCAAATATCACTTTTCTTGGGCTTGGATGACATTTGGGGTCTGACTTCTGGCCTTGTAGTCATAACTATGTAACTATCAGGTTAATTAATGGTAGTTTGATTTCTGGTCACTTAGGTTGAAATTTTGGCTTCAATGTAAAGTTTGACAGAATATTTATATATACATATATAAAATTTATATATGTATTTATATATAATATATCTTTTATGCTACAATATTTTATAAAATATGAGGTTCAGGGAACAAAACACTAAAGTTCAGCAGCAGCTTTTTAGCTGTAGATTTTGCTGTGTGCTGGCACATTTGTAGACACAGAGTAGAGCAGGGCACCATGTTGCACATTGATAACCAATCAATAACTGATAATTTTGCCTCCTTTTGCAAGATATTTTGCCATGAGGAGCGTGACAACACGTTTGCATGGAGCCGAATGTGTCTGGGGGCTCCAGGGAACCAGGCTTTGGCTCTGCTGCCACCTGCTGCTGGTCCCAGTTCAGCCTGGGAACTGGTCCCGTGGAAACACAACGCTCTGCAAGGGCCTTTCTCAACAAGATGTGGCCCGAGGGCAAATAGGAGCCAAAACACAAGAAAGGCAACTGGGTTTTAGTGACTTTCTAGCGTGTGTAGTAGGTCAGAGCAAGAGCTAAGAGGCCACTTTGGTGGAAGCCAATGAGCAAACACCATAATTGGGATAATTGTCCCAATACATTGTTTCTATCAGGAAATGTGTCCCCCAGAGCATCTTGTATTTCACAGTGGTTTGGGGATATTCAGCTGCTGTGACAGGGAATCCTGTTCCAGACAATACGGTTGGTAAAACCTGCAATACAAACTCTTGCCTTGTCCTTCTGTCCCCCTTCAGTGCCAGTGGAAATGTGCTGCTTTCCTGAACCTTCTGCACTTTTTTACAGACATGAATTATGAGGAGCTGCTATTTCTTCTGTGCTAATCAATCTTTACAGCCAGTGTGTAAAGGAGTAGCAAACCCAACCTTGTGTGTGTTCCAAACAAGGCTGACCTACAAATTCTCTGCAGGGAACTGTCTGGGAAAGACAAAACTGAGCTGCTCCGGGCGGGGCCACTGCTCACAGAGGTGATGGGAGCAGCGATAGAAGGATCAGCTTTGGTGCTTGAAAACCTTCCGAGCTTAAAACGTTCCGTTGAGGGCCTTGCCCGGTCCCGGGAGCACTAGAGGGCACTGCTGCAGCTCTTCCAGCAGCTCTTCCCTGGCCTCCAGGGATCACAGAGTCATGGAATATCTGAGCTGGAAGGGACCCATCGAGTCCAGCTCCTGGCCCTGCACAGGACACCCCAAAACTGCCCAGCTCCGGGTGGGCTGTGGGGAGTGACAGGAGCAGCGACGGCACCTTCTGCCTGTGTCCTTTGGGTGCCCCTGCCCGGGGACAGACACACCTTGTGTCCTCAAGTGCCACCACCAAGGGCTGTGAGTGCCTCGGGCCTGTGGCACCTCACACCTGAGAGGTGACTGAGCTGGAGCTGTGTCTGCTGGACGTGACATGGGTAAAACTGACCCTTCCTGGGGCACAGGAGGAGTGTGACCTCAGAGGGATCACCAAGTCCTGTTTTCCCCTGGCTGGGAGTTGTTCAGTTACAGATTTATAAAAATAATGTTGCTGACCAAGTTACTGGAGGATTCCTGAGTGACTAACCTGGTGTCTCCCAACAGGTGAATGCTCAGGGACAAAACAGGAAGGGAGAGCAGGAGTCAGGATCAGCCCTGGGATCTGTGGGGGAAAACAAACCAAGAAGTTTGTTCTCCAGCAGTGGAGGAAGAAGTTGGAAATTGCAGAAAACTAAAATGTATCTGCTGGGTTCATAAAGAAACAGAGTCTTTAAGGAAGAGGTGGGTACCTGGGGAACGAGGTGAAGACAGGAGTGGTGGGAGAGGGCACTGTGCATGGATGGTATTTTGATGATTTTGGGTTGGTTTTTTTAAATAGCTGGCCTCTGAATTAGGGAAATCATTTGTGAATGAAGAGGGGAAGTAAATTGGTGCCTACATGAAGGTAGTCAGTAACCATGAGAACAAATCAGCCCTGCAGGAACAGACCAGTGCATTTTTTTCTGGTCCTTTTCCTAGTGAAATGTTTTGGGGACAGGAGAGGTTTCACCTGGGGCCATGGACACTCTCAGCCTTCTGTCACAGGGAGCAGGACCAGCAATTTTACTCAGCCTATTGTAGATGCAGGTGCAGATCTCCTGTGTCATTCTTTTATCTGAACAATTACCCTGCTCTTTTCTAAGAAGAAAAGGATCATTTAACTACAGTGCAGGCTGTTCTTTTAATAAGGGGTGCTCAGTAGGTGTATTTCCTTTTGTGCAGAGGCAAAGGATATCTGCATCACCTTTCTGTGGCTTTCTGAGAACTAGAACAAAGGGGTCGAATGGGGAGGTTTTCAAATGCATCTGTGATCTGAGCATCTGCAAAATACAAGGGAGATGAATACATGAAAAGAAGAAGTTAATAATGCTGGGCTATAGAGAATTCTGATGCAAATGAACCAGAAGTTGGCAGAGACCAGTCTCTTTTCATTTCTGTTTTTGACAGTCACAAGAGTGTGATGCAAGGCTTATATTCAGAATTAATCCTACCTTGCATTGAAGCTTCTGGATTCCAGACTGATTTCCTCTGCATTTGTGTTGTTCTCATCACATCAACTGATTTAATGTTTCTGCTTTCAGAGTTATATTTAAGTTTTCCCTTTGCACAGATTTTTTTCCAAGCATTAATTCTGTCTTTTAGAGTCTATGTGGTGTTGGTATTTGCCTTAGTTTGGAAAAGCAAGATGTGACCCTCATCAGCAAACTGGGACCTAGGCACTTACTTCTGAAGTTCTTCCATCAAGATTTCAGGCTTCTCAACAGCAACAACAAAAAATTAAAAACCCCATGGTTATACCAAGTCACTGGTTAGAATTCTTTCCAGTGATATTAAGTAACTCAAACAGCAGCACAAACCAGAAGGTCAAAGGAACAAAAATCCTCAATTACAAGAACAAAATAACAGAGTAAGAGCAACTTTTTTTAATGCAGAGACCTTTTAGGGGGGGTTTTACCAGAATTTAATACAAGAGTAACCCTTTGCTAAACCAACAACTGCAATGGAGCACTAAATTCCAAGGACTTCAGAGTCAGCCAGGAAGGTGATGTCAGTAACTTTGCTGATTGTGGAGAACCAAGCTGTTGAACTTAGATCTGTCTCAGGGCTGCAAGGAAATCTTTGTTAATGACTGAGCTCCAAACGGGCTCCCTGGTGGCTCTGGGAGCAGAAATTTGTGTTAACTCATGGCCAGTTAACAGGGATGAGCTGCTGTGCCCTTGGAATGTGCCTGTGGCAGGGCAGGGGCTGTGGCACTGCCTGTAACCAGCTGGGTTGTGATAACCCAGGCAAAGAACAGCCTTCCATCATTCCTCTGGAACAAGAACAGGCTATTCCACACCTGCACAGCACTTAAGAAGAGCCTGCAGTGAGAATTCGATCCCTTTTTAACCCTTGCCAGTGGCAAGAACAGGGGTTGGCTGATTTACTTTTTATGTCACTTGTTCATCTCGTGCCTTTTGTTTAAACCCATTGCACAGGGTCTGTCAGTGGGGTGGTGACACATGATAACAAAGAGGAATTGAAGGCAGAGGAACCATCCCACTCTTTGCTGTCACTCCTTGGACTGTCCCCGGGGTTGGGCAGTTAGGAAAGCTTGTGACCCAACTTCCTCCATTCTTACAACAAGGTGTTTATCTTCCTCACTTGACTTGGGTGACTTCTGGTAAGTTAAAGCCCCAGAACCACCACTATCAAGGGCCAACTGGGAGCTGAAATGGCAATTTTAGGATCCTGTAGCAGTTTATTATGGGGTGTGTTCTGATGATAGTCCAGGTGATACAAATAAGGCAGTTTCCAGGAAATACTGAGAGCCAGAATTCTGTAAGGACAGGTCCTGACATCTCTCCTGTCAAACATGTTGGAAGCACTGGTGGCCTGGGGGCAGGAAGCAGCTGCAATTCCCAGACCTACCCAACCAAGGTGTTTTATAGGAAACCAAGTGGTTTTCCCTGGAGTTCCCTTTAGCCTCTCCACTTGGAATTGCAAACAGTGTTGACTCTGCCAGTGTGAAAATTTAGAAGGTTTAAGGAGTGTGTGACTTTAAAGGGATCCTACAGAAAACAGAATTAATTCCTCTGGACTGTACATGAAGCTGGTAATTTGATTTAAAATTCAGTGCTGCAGCAGTTTGCTTGTAGAATCATCTGGGAAACTGAAGCCACTACAAGCTTCTAAATTTTCCAGTTAATCAGCTGCTTTCCTAAAAAGAATCAAGGTCTTTCCTAAAAAGAATCACCAGTTTTCTTGTAACCAGTGAAATCATGTGATGAATAAACCAGGGTTTTTAAGTCTTATTGTTATTACAGTAGCAACTGGAACCCATAAAATGCAGAATTCTTGCTTCTCAAGCACATTCAATGAGGTGTTTTCTGTGTCAGTGAGATTACAGCCTTGACAAGGCTGAGAAAGGGAAAGTTATTGTTTTTATCTGTTTTGAAGGCACAAAACAGACTTGATTAGTCACCAAGGAAGAGACAGAGCACCTCCCAAACACCCTGAGCTGTATCTCAGGCCATTCTCCACAGCTCTGCCTCTTCTCCACATCCTGCTGCAAGACACAAGGTAACTCCTGGCTGCCTCTATGGATACTGCACATGGTGGGTTTCTCAAAAATCTCTCCACTTCTGTTACCTAACTCTTCTTTCCTGGCTGCCAGCAGCTCTCAATCCTCCCCTGACACTATCAAAGAAGATCTGTGTTGTCAGGTGGATTGAGTGTGGGGCTCCAGGCCAACATTCCCCATCACTTATCTCAGCTGGGACACAGATCTATTAACCCTTGTGCAAGTCAATTAATCCAGTTCAGCCTTAAAATTGGGATAATGACATTTACATAACAACTGGAGGTGTTGGTAATCAGCCTGAATAATGAATGCAATGCTGGCCACACGTTGCTCTGTCTTTATGTCAGTATGTGACCATTGACAAACAATTTATTTGTCACACTCATGTGCCACCATTTCCATCAGAATCTAAAATCTGTGGTACCTTTTTATGTCTCGTGATTCTGAGTCATCAGAGACTGTTTGAAATTAAGGTTGAGAGCTAAGAACTACATTCTTCAACCCTGTTAAATGTTAATAGAGGCAATTTGTTAATTGTTTCCTGCTCAGTGGAAATACCTCCTGCTGAAGGCAGGTTTGGGGTGTAGGTGGAGACTGAACAGTCTCTGTGTGTCAGGCACATCATCTGTGCAAGTTGTCAAACAACAGCATTTTTGTTAAATTATCTTTTTTGTTAATCTAAAGCCAGTCAAATTATATTTCCAAGAACTGAGAGGCTCAGTAGAAAAAAAAAAACACACAGTGTTTTTATGCTCATTTCTCAAGTTGCTGCCAACATTTCTCTTTATTTTCCCTGGTGTCTTCCCTGGGAGAGAGGAAACACAGCCTGGAGTAGAGAGCTGAGCTGTTCTGGTCGTGGTGGTAGGGAGGACATGCTCAAAAGGGACCTAAAACTCTTCTGTTTCTCATGGCACCTGGATCTGTAGAGGGAAGAGCTGTTACATCAGCCTGGGACACTCATCCCAATGCTCCAGCAGAGCCTCCAAGGTCGCTGCTGAACTTGCACAGCTCAGAGCTGCTGTTTTAGCTGTAGCCCTTTTATAAATAGGACAGGCTCAGCTGCTTAGGAGACTTATCCCCACCAATTACCAGGGATAAGTGATCAGTGCTGCAGAGTTCAGGCCTCTTACAAAATGTTGAGTATGGGCAGGTATGGCTGATGAAGGCCCTGCATTGCTCCTCTCACCTGGAAGGTGTTTTACTGCAGATTTCGGGTTAATGCCCTGACTGTAAAACTCAGTGCTGAATTCCTGCCCAGTGTCATGTTCTGGTGTCCCTTTGTAGCCTGAGGATCTCTTTCTGCACATTAAAGATATTTGAGACTCTCAGAGCTCATCAACTCCATGGAACTGTGTGTTGCTGCCTCAATTCCTTGCAGACTGGGCTCTGGCAAGAAGGACTAAAGAGAAATTTTGACTCAAACCCCTGGACTTTCACAAGTGATGTAACCTGGCCGAGGGTATTTTCCCACATTTAGCAACTGCTTCCTCTTTTTTCCCTAGTGTGTCAACATTTATTGACTGTTGGGGTTATTTACAGCTCGCCAGTTTCTCAAAAACAAGTTTATACATAAAGGAAGGACAAAACAAAGTCCCAAATTGCCACATTCTCTTATAGAATAAGTTGTTCTCATTTTGTGGATTTATCCTGATGTGATTTATCCACTGAGCTACATGTGTGAGTCTGTGATCTCTTTAAAGAAGTATTGGCTGAAGGTCCAACTTAGAAATTAGAAAACCTGCCCGGGTTTGGTATCTGAAGGACTTTTTTCCTGTTGAAGCTTGTGCCAATGTTCCTGATGATTTCAAGGTACCGAAACCAAATGCCTTTTGCTTTTTCAGCTCAAGCCCAGACTGGAAAACAGTTTCTTCCATTTCAGCACCTTCTGTCTGTATCTGAGGTCAAGTGGTTCTGTCACAATAATGTGGCGTGGGTTGTCAACCAGGAGTTTTGTACCAAGTATTTAACCAATGATGCAAGGCCAGATTAAGGTAAAAGTTCGTGACAGGTATTGTGGGGAGATGTGAGGAGGGTGTGAGGAGTTGTGCCAACAACTACACCCTTGGCAGAGGGAGGAGAAGGCGTGGAGGGAGTTGGAGGGCAGATGGAGAACAGTGGGTGTGAAATCTGTGCCTGCCCTGAGAGGGCACCTGGGGGAGAGGGTCCCAGTCAGAGGCGACTGTGAGTGAGGTGAGATGGGGGGAGATGGTGTTTGGAGGTGGTGGGATGGGGGGGAGATGTTTGGAGGGGAGATGGGGAGAGGGGATATGGGTGGAGGTGGGATTGTGAGAGGGTGAGGTGGTTGGATGTGTGATTGATTGAGGTAAGGAGGGAAATGGATGTGGGATGGTCACAGGTGGGATTGTTAGAGACGAGGAGGGAGATGGGCAGAGGGGAGATGGTTCGAAGTGGGATTGTTAGAGAGGGGAGATGGTCTGGGATGAGGTGGTTGGGGTGGGTGTTTGGGGTGAGATGTTTGAGGGGATTGTTTGAGGGGAGATGGTTGGAGGGGAGATGGTTGGAGGGGATTGTTGGAAGGGAGACGGTTGGAGGGGATTGTTGGAGGGGAGATGGTTGGAGGGGATTGCTGGAGGGGAGATGGTTGGAGGGGAGGTGGGTGGGGGGGATTGTTGGAGGGGAGATGGGTGGGGGGGAGGGTTGGAGGGGAG
>WEIV01027101.1:1433-308298 GCA_013390005.1 Calyptomena viridis
TGCTGGTATTTTTGGTGTTCATGTGGGAATGTGGTGTGTTCTGCATGTTCAGGCTGAGCACCGAGTGTGAACACACACTGTACTTGTATGCTTGCCCTCCTTAGGTGCAATGTATGTAGGATTTCAGAATCAATTTAAACTCAATTCTTTCTAGTAAGTTTAGGCAGCATAAAGTATTATTGCAAGGAGCCTTTTGTTTCTTTAAATAATGACTGTGCAGGTGCACTGTGGAAATATTCTGGTTTCTAAGTTAAGTGAGAGAGTTCCATTTCAAATCTCTTGCTTACCATGTGCTCATGACACACATCTCCTGAGTCTCTTCTAGTCTGTGGTCAAATACTTCTTTGGCCAGTTCACTCACAGGAGTTTGAGGTTCCAGTGAAGAGAACAGGTTACTGACAGCAGGATTAATTCAAAGTAGATGCCTTTAACAACCTCCAGAATGCTAAAATGAAAAAAAACCTAGAAAAAAAGAAGTGTCTCTGTGTAGGGGAAGGACCAAATTATGTTCTAGGTAGACGGTTTAATTAAACAACTAGCCAGGAGCCTTTTTGCTTCTAAATATAATAATAACCTGGTTGAAGTTGAAAATCTGGTCCACTGAGTCGCATAATTGCAGCTTTTGAAACTCTTGCTAGAACAAGACTATATCTGGTATTGAATAGGCATGTTCTGTATCAAAGAGCTATCTAGTGTAATGATCACAAGGTGTATGGTGTGAAAGTGCAAGTAACAAAAATTACTGAAGCTCTGAGTAGGTCTCTTCAAAAGGCTGTATGACTCTCAGAGCCTGGTGAATGCTCTAGAAACTGGAACTGCCTAGTTACACAGGGTACCTGTCACAGAGGGTACAATAGCCTTGGTTCCACTTCCCTTCTCTAATCTCATGAAAGGGCACAAAGGACTTCAGAGGAGCACATGTATTTTTGTGACCAGGAAATTAGTAATAATCACTTTGAGGAGTTAGAGAACATATCTATTCATGGAAGNNATCATATCTATTCATGGAAGTACTTGAGAGATTAGAGTTGCCTTGGTCTGTTAGTTTGAAGAATGTTAGTCTGTATCAGGTGCTGAGACATATGAACTTTCTGGGAAGGTGCAGCACAGATATGTAAATCTGACATCAGATGCACATGTTAGCCAGGAAATGTAGAGGTGGCTGGTCAGAAGTATGACATTATGATTTAAAGAGGTTGAGTGCCCTCAGCTGTTAGATGTTCTCCAAATGTGATCAAAATAGTTTTGAAAAAACAAAGCAAAAGAGGGACTGTGTTATAGTTGGTGTCCACAAAGTTTCCTGGTTACCTAATGTAGTATCCATCAGACTTTGGAAGTTTGAGGCTTCTAGTGTTTTAATCTTGCAGTGTTTTCATATTTAGTTGGCATCATCTGTGCTGTATTTTTATTTGGAGACCCAGAGCTGGTACAGGAACCTGCTGTGAGAAGCTGTGAGCATTTTGACTTCAATGGCCTTGTGTACACCATTGGGTTCTGAGTATCTTGTCAAATGCAAATACATTATTCTAGATAAAATCCACTTTCCAAGCAAGTATTTACTAAGGTTTCTTTTTAACAGGCTTTCACGATTCTGTGTGATGTGTTGATGATCTTCAGTCATCAGATTATGACAGGAGGCCGTGACATGTTGGAGCCACTTGTTTACACTCCTGATTCTTCATTGCAATCTGAACTACTCAGTTTTATTTTAGATCATGTCTTCATTGATCAGGATGATGATAATAATAGTGCGGGTTTGTACAAAACTTCAAAACTTGTGTTTGCTTTATATTATTTGCCTTCTAATTAATATATTTGTTTACCTGTGCNGGACATTGAAGTGCACTGCTATCAGAATTGAGATCTGATTTTCTGAATCCTGACTACTACTACAACTTTTACATATAAATGCTTAAATATGAAGTCTTTAAAGCTGACAGTTCTTGTGTTCTGAACTCTTTCAGATGGACAACAGGATGATGAAGCTAGCAAAATTGAAGCATTGCACAAAAGAAGAAATCTACTTGCAGCTTTCTGTAAACTCATTGTATATACTGTGGTGGAA
Organism: Calyptomena viridis; assembly: GCA_013390005.1. NCBI lineage: Eukaryota > Metazoa > Chordata > Aves > Passeriformes > Eurylaimidae > Calyptomena > Calyptomena viridis. Next base: position 3,499 of record WEIV01027101.1, read on the forward strand.
ATGAACACAGCTGCAGACATTTTCAAGCAATATATGAAGGTAAACCCGAAGCTTAGCAGTGATCCTTCATAAAACTAGTAGAATAGAGTACCTGTGAATTTTTTTAATCATTTATTTTTTGCCTGACAAGATATAACTTATTCAAAATGTGAAGAATTCAAAACTGTAGAGTTGTAGGCCCTTAAAAGTTTTTTCTATGTGTAGGGGAAAAAATGACTGAGATGAGTTTCACAGTTCCAATGTGTGGGTGGTGGTGAAGGAGGAAGGAAACCTGCTAATTATTTTTATGTTGTTTTTAATAGATGTATTTTCTTATCCTGGTTGATGGTATATTTTTTATTCAGGTATTAGTTTAGCAGGCCTTTTGAGAATCTTCTCTCAAAGATCAACTCGGATGTCTAGCCTCGTCAAATAATTTCAGTTAAACTTCATAGAAGAGAAACAAGTTCCGAGTCCCACTCTCCCCATGTTACCTTTATATACATTTCAATCTTATTTAAATATGAAGACCTCTTTTGGCCCCTGAGATTCACAGGTGCACAATAACAAGTTCTCATTTTGTGAACATGATAAGGCACTGTTCCTTGGTGATTACCTTAAATTTAAAATTTGGGCAGCCTGCTCTTATCTGTCTGCATGCCCTACATATATTTTGAATCTCTGAATAACTAATTGGGTCTTTATTAAACCTGAAATATTTAAAAGAACTAAACAGTCAGCTGTCTCCATTGGAAAAATTACAGCTATGATGCTGTCTGTAAGTGCCTTCTTTCAGCAGAGAAAATGGAAAACTTCCCACCAGAGTTACAGGAGTTACTGAAAAGATTAGAATCTAATCTTGTACCCTGAAGGGTTGAACACGTGTCATTGACAAATGTGTCATGGCCTTGAAGATAAATAGGTCATTCTGCCTCTAAAGTAACACGAATGACAAAACTGAAAAGAAATGGATTTACCCTCTCTCACTTTTTTTTTTTAAATAATTATTATTTTGGAGGCGGTTTAGGATGTAATTTTGATGTAATCATGAANGTTTTTGTGGTTGTGTTGTTTTGCCCTTTTTTGTGGTTGTTGTTGGGGGTTGTGCATGGGCACAGACATGGGTTTGGCTTCTAAATGTCAGTAGCTGATTAAGGCATTTTCTGGTTTGGGAACATGTAGGATAATCACAGTTAGTTTGGTTTAATAGGCACAGCGATACCGGGGAAGAGACTTGACAGTGGACATTGAAGTGCACTGCCATCAGAATTGAGATCTGATTTTCTGAATCCTGACTACTACTACAACTTTTACATATAAATGCTTAAATATGAAGTCTTTAAAGCTGACAGTTCTTGTGTTCTGAACTCTTTCAGATGGACAACAGGATGATGAAGCTAGCAAAATTGAAGCATTGCACAAAAGAAGAAATCTACTTGCAGCTTTCTGTAAACTCATTGTATATACTGTGGTGGAAATGAACACAGCTGCAGACATTTTCAAGCAATATATGAAGGTAAACCCGAAGCTTAGCAGTGATCCTTCATAAAACTAGTAGAATAGAGTACCTGTGAATTTTTTTAATCATTTATTTTTTGCCTGACAAGATATAACTTATTCAAAATGTGAAGAATTCAAAACTGTAGAGTTGTAGGCCCTTAAAAGTTTTTTCTATGTGTAGGGGAAAAAATGACTGAGATGAGTTTCACAGTTCCAATGTGTGGGTGGTGGTGAAGGAGGAAGGAAACCTGCTAATTNGAAAACTTCCCACCAGAGTTACAGGAGTTACTGAAAAGATTAGAATCTAATCTTGTACCCTGAAGGGTTGAACACGTGTCATTGACAAATGTGTCATGGCCTTGAAGATAAATAGGTCATTCTGCCTCTAAAGTAATACGAATGACAAAACCAAAAAGAAATGGATTTACCCTCTCTCACTTTTTTTTTTTAAATAATTATTATTTTGGAGGCGGTTTAGGATGTAATTTTGATGTAATCATGAACATGTTAGATTGTTTTTTTTTAATAGCAAAGCCTAGATGTTACTTTTAGAAGAATTCAGTGATTGTAATGTTTTCAGCTAATATTGAAAGTTAACCTGTTTGTTTTGGTTTTTTCCTAGTATTACAATGACTATGGTGATATTATTAAAGAAACAATGAGTAAAACAAGACAGATAGACAAAATCCAGTGTGCTAAAACACTTATTCTTAGTTTGCAGCAGGTAAGAATTTATAATATTTTTATGCATGCATTTCCATACTGTAGATCACGTCCTGTAGATCACTAGTGTGAGGTATTGATGAAGAAATTCTTACAGAAGGTCTAAATAGGCCTAAACTGAAACACATTTTCTGCAGCTCCTTGAAAGACTGCAGAAGTCCACCTATGCTTTCCAAATATTGTGCTACAAAAAACGTATGTGAGAGGCCAATAAATACAAAATTAATATCTCTAGTGACACCTTCATGAGTCTCAAACCATAGTTGAAGTAACAGTTTACTCACCTGTGAACAGAGAACCAAGGGAAACACTTCCTGCCTCTCTGGTGGAGGGTTGTGGGTTTTTTTGTGGGGGTTTTGTTTTGCTTTGCTATGGTGTGTTTTTCTGATTTTGGGGTTTTTAACTAGTCTGAGAATTAATGGGAAGTTTTAGTGATTCAGTATTTCTTAATGTTTGGTAGGAGCTTCACACATACTTGATATTAAAACATGATTTAATGCTCTCTTCTTTAAGTGAGCTTGTTTATATGAAGACCTGCTGAATTTAGTCAAGGTCAGAGTCGAATTCATCTGCTCACATGAACCATCTGCAAGAATTTTATTCACAGGATCAGACAGTAGAATCTCTTCTGGATTACCATGTTTTGCACAGTTCTCTGCTATAAGAGAAAGGAAAAATCTGCCCAAATTTGTCTTCTCTCCCCACACCTGTTATTTGGACTAAAGGTCGTAAAGCCACATAGTGAATATAGATCTAGATATTTATCTTGGTTGAGACCAAAGAGAAAAAGTCTTTATTAAAGTAAGGACTTCATATGTTTATCTGTATGGATAAGGGAAGGTGAGACCTTTCCTTTTGGTAGCATGACTTTTAAGTAGCTGGTGGAACTGCAACATAAAATATGCAACTAAATTCTCTTACAGTTTTTGCTGAGTTTTCACCAGAGTTCACAAGTTTCTGTGATGTTGGGTAAATGCTGCCCTTATTAGTCTTTTGTGTCTCATGAGTAACCAGTCCCTTGTATTTTAAAGGGCAGACAGAGAAAGTGAATGTTCTAAGTACAATTACACATGTAACAGGGAGGCACTTGGACAATCCTCATGTGGCAATAAGAACAGTAACAAGAGGAGACTCAAGTATTGTAAAACAAACCCACTTGTAAAGCCGAATATATAACTAGCATTTTTCCCAAGAAAACTTGCTGGCAAACAAACTAAGCAGAAAAGAAATAGAAGTGATAGTGCACAAAAGGAATAACTAAGTTTCAGTAAGCTATACCAGCAAAGACAAGTGTGCAACTATGGACCAAAACATATCTATAAATAAGTTAATGTTCATATCCCTAGTAAGTCTGGTTTTGGTTTATTATGTATGAAACAAGAGGGTGAAGGGTGAGTGTGTTAGACAAAATGAGAAAATTATTAAAAAATTGATTGTTGAAGAGAATTACAGTGAAATTTGGTAGGATGAGAAAAGGATTGATCAAAGAAAAGAAAGGATGGTAAAGGTCAGAGTATTCAGCTTTGCCAACTATTGCTGAATAGTTAAAAGTCTGATTGTCAGTGACAAAGTTTCTGGTATCTTTGGCAACTTCCCCAAAGACATGTTTGCATTTTAGATTTTCTTCTTTATATTTTGAAAAGATTAAAAAAAAAATAATTGGGAATTAGTCGTTTGGCAGACTGTAAAGACCAGATGAGAACTGAGCCCATTTGTTCTGTTAGTGCATGTAATCAGGAAATTCTATTAATTTTTAGTGTTCACAATTCTGTAACACCTCATTTAGTGAAGTGCTGAAATATGTTATCCAGTTTACAGTTTGATGTGTGCTTGGACAGTGTGCATTTCAGAGTTTAACTTTGAAGTGCAGACTCTTCAAGAGTAGCCTTGACTTAGATGTCCTAACCCTCTGTGTTGTCACATTGAGGCAGAGGGGGAAGCTGTAAAACATGGCTTTTGTACTGCAACTTAACTCTGTCTGTATTGGTTCAAAGTTTGGCAAAATCTTCTAATACGTGAAAATTTCCCTTCTCATTTCATACAGCTTTTCAATGAAATGATTCAAGAAAATGGTTATAATTTTGACAGATCATCACCGACATTCAGTGGCATAAAGGAACTTGCTCGACGTTTTGCTTTAACATTTGGATTGGATCAGTTGAAAACAAGAGAAGCTATTGCTATGTTACACAAGTAATTGTGTGCTTTGTATTACTCCCTTTTTTGTAAATACTTCTTGACTAACATAAAGTTTTCAGTCTTTCAAAATGATTTTGTTAATACAAAATGCATCAGCCCTAGAGATGACATTTCCCATTTAGAAATTACTGTAGTTTTGTNGTAATATGTATTATATATTACATATATGTCGTATATGTAATATATACTGTTATACTGTATAATCCTGTTGTTGTTCTCAAGCCTTGTTTTGTAAGCCTGTAAATGATAGTTATAATGAAAAAGTATTTTTAATGTCTTACCCATTACTTCTTAACAGTAAGAACAGATCCACTTAATTGTCAGTGGTGATTATGTTGGGCTGATGCAGAAAACTTGCAATGCAAGGTAGAAATGCTGTGACTGAAAGAGCGTGTCCAGATTCAAATAATGGCTACTGTTCAATTTTTTTATGCCAGAATATGGAAACTACAAATTACTATTTTCTTGGCATAAAGGAAAGGAGTTCATTTTGATAGCTCACAGTGCTTAGAACTGTTTCTATTGTTTGTGCTTTTTGTGACTTAATTTTTAACTTTTTCCTAGGGATGGCATAGAATTTGCTTTTAAGGAGCCTAATCCACAAGGTGAGAGCCACCCACCATTAAATTTGGCATTTCTCGATATTCTGAGTGAGTTCTCCTCCAAACTTCTCAGACAAGACAAAAGAACAGTGTAAGTATTTTTAAAATATTCTTAATATTTGTAATGATAACCATGAAAGGCATACATCATAAATACTTACGTGCATTGTATTCACCTAAAGTGGAATCTTCAGCATATCAAAATAAGTTTACACTAATGCAGTCAAGTATAATCACAAAAGGCAAATTGCATTTATTCTTGTTATTTTCATTTTATGGTGGATGAACAGAAATCATAATCTGGATTTGCTGTTGTGAGGCCTTTTTGTTAGCTAGATGAGGACCATTGGGTGTTAATTTTAGTAGTTTTCTCAATGTGTTAACATCTTGTTACACATATTTGGTATCTATGTAATTATTTTTTTTCTTTTAAAGGTATGTTTACTTGGAGAAGTTCATGACCTTTCAGATGTCTCTACGAAGAGAAGATGTGTGGCTTCCTCTTATGTCCTACAGAAACTCTTTATTAGCTGGTGGGGATGATGATACTATGTCAGTGATTAGTGGAATTAGTAGTCGAGGATCTACAGTAAGAAATAAGAAGACAAAGCCAGCAACAGGCAAGCGGAAAGTACCTGAAGGTAGAACTTTTTTCATCTTAAAATTTTTACAAGAGTAGATATTCATATAAACTCCACATGTTTTGTATTTGTTAGCATGAGTGTATTGGTATCCTCTAATGTGTTTTTTAAAAGTAGGATAACTTCTGTGCATGTGTGTGTCTTAGTGGGAAAGCTGTTGATTTGAAGTGTGTGAATAACATTAACGCTTGACCCACAAAGGGAAATAAGGGCACTACAGTGTGTTAAGTCACAGAATAGAAAAGTATAGTAAGTACTCCAGCCAGTGATTATAAATCCAACCATTTGAGGCACATGTAAGACTTTGTAGTAAAAAATAAAGCAGTCAATCCTCAGTAAACAGAAAGTACGTGCATTTAACTTGTGTTTAAACATTCACTTTTGGAGTAGCTGGAAAAAAACTTTCCTGATGTTTTTACAATGTTTCCTTCCAGCTGAAGAAAGCAGCAGTAGTGAGAGTATGTGGCTGAACAGGGAGCAGTCGATGCACACACCAGTCATGATGCAGACACCTCAGCTCACTTCCACGATAATGAGGGAGCCCAAGAGATTGCGACCTGACGAAAATTACATGGGTGTCTATCCTATGCAGCCTGAGCACCACCAAGCTCCCCTCGATTACAAGTACGTAGATGAGTAGGTCTGCTTTGTGTTAGTGTTCATACACAAACCCAGTACATGTTTAAAATAGAATAATGGTCTCTTTAAGCACGCAAGTAACGTGGATGTTGGCTCAAAGGCAACAGGAAGAAGCCGCGCGACAACAACAGGAGAGGGCGGCGATGAACTACGTCAAGCTGAGAAGCAACTTGCAACACGCCATGTGAGTGAGAGAGAAATGTTCCTTCTGCCCTTTGGGAAGGGGAGGGTTTATTAAATGCAGTTACACCTGTGTCCTTTAAGAAGGATACACGTTCTAGTTCTTGACTTTTCTGTGCCCTGAAATTTTAAGTTGACTTAGAAAAGCAAATGAACATGGCATTTCTTGCTTATTTTTGAACTGTCTTCAGCATTTCTGTGATTCATACAGACTTTGACCTAAACCGACGCCATAGTTGAAAGAAGACCTGTAGTACCAGTTTTTGTAGAACTTCCCAACCCAAACACACAAAACCTTCCATATTGTGTGTGAAGATGAACACGATGTAATGTTTTTAAACAGATGTTGTCCTTGAGAGGTTGTACATTCTTATTGAAGTGTCACTTCATTATGAGTCATCACGTGCAGTTTAACAGGCACGCTAATAAAAGTGTGTTCTACAGCTCGTTTAGCTGAGGAGAAGAAGACTAGGTTTAGAAGTTCTCTGCTTTTCAAAGGACTGTGTGGATCTACAGAAAAAAATTGCAAGTTGTAAACTAAAACCATGGGCATAAATATTGAGGAGCTTTACATCTTTCCCCTACTTATTTTTAATTGTTTTATTACCAATACTTCATGTAACATAGTTTTAGTGGTGGTTTTTTTTTAGTACAGTGGCACCAGTTAGTATAATTACAATGACTCCTTACTTTTCTCATAAGATCTGATGTTGAGTGTAGAAGTTGTGAGGAAAGAGGATGAAGGACTGTGTGGGAATATTTGTAATGGTTTTACACATCTACTTTATTGCAAAGAGGTTTTTCCTTGCTCCCACACTCTTAGTATCTTCTAGCTGGTTAAGTACCAGCTTTCTTCAGTAGTAGTTGTGCATTTATTTAATTACTTAGTTCCATTAAAACAGAAATTACCATTCATTGGCAGTGCCTTATTGAGCATTAGCTTTTTAAGTATTCAGATAAAACTTAACTTGATGTAGTGCTACACAGTGTGCTTTTCCTTTTCAGTCGACGTGGCACAAGTCTAATGGAAGATGATGAAGAGCCAATTGTGGAAGATGTGATGATGTCATCAGAGGGGCGGATTGAAGATCTTAACGAAGGCATGGATTTTGACACCATGGACATAGACCTAGTAAGAAATTTACTTATGTTTTTAGTTTTTAGGACTTGGGATTTGTATTTCTGCTTTTAAACTAAGATATTTAAATCAAATGTTCCATATAAAAAGCAAGAACACTTCCTGTAATAATAACGTGGAATAATAACGCTACTGCAGTAACATCTGTTGTGAATTCTTATCCCTTTAGAGTTCACATTCACTTAATAGAGTGTAAAACTTCTGGTTTTCTTGTGAAATTACAGTTAACCTGTTTATTTGTTTGCTTTCTAAAGCCACCATCAAAGAACAGGAGAGAAAGAACGGAACTAAAACCAGATTTCTTTGACCCCGCCTCAATCATGGATGAATCGGTAGGTTAACATATGTAAGGGAAAGTAATGTAAACTCAGTCTTAAGGTTATCATACTCTCTTACTTCAGATTTTAAATGGAAAGAATGCAACCTTCAAGTTGTCTTTGTTAGCTTATTTTGGCAGACAGGTACTATCAGAGAAATATTTTATGCTGTAATTCAGCTTAATAAATTCTGAGGTAGTCGGTGTTCTTTGCAGGTTTATAGGATTTTTGTTCTTAATATTTATATGTAGCTATGTAAAAATTAAAAGCCTTTGAGTATGAGGAAAAGCACATCTGATATGGAAAAGACCCTTGCAGAAGTTGGTAGCAAAGAGTGATAAAAAAATTAAAATATGAATTGTGCAAACACAATATTAAAGGCAAGTTTCCTCTTGTGCTGAGCTTAGTTCAGTGACTGTTGTCGTTGCCAATTGTCAGCATTGGATGGTTTGCATTTTGTGGGGTTTTCTGGTTTGGGTTTTTTTTTCCTTTTTTTTTAATTGGCATATTTACTTTTGTGCATAAATAAGATAATGGAGAAAATAGAGATAATACAGATATCTGTTTATAGAGATGAGAGGTATTTTTTCTTTCCATATAAAGTTTTAGGTCCAAAACATCCGAAGTCTGTAGTTTCTGCTTGCCAGTTGCCCTTTTATCCGACTTGATAAATCTGCAGTCTCTATTCTCTTTTAAAAATCTGCATGAGGGATTCCTTCTGTCTTGAACCACTTGTAATGTATGCAGCCATTTTTGACCTTGTGTAGCTGGTACAAAATTACACTGGAAATAACAAGCTGCAGCAAGCCAGCAGAGGACAGTACAACAAGGCTTCCTGGGAATCTTGGACAGCTTGGTGGAATTTGGAAGATGGTTATGTATTTTTTTACAGTATTATTGCAGCATGAATCTGTTCTTGCTTATGGGAGAAAGAAGTCCTAAATACTGTTTTAAATGCAAATCCATATATTTTGTACCAGTAGGCCTTTGCTCAGTTAATAATGACTCAGTTAGGTTGTGCGTCTGGCTGTCGTGTGTTCTGTTCTGAAGTAACACCAAGAAAGTATCTCACCTGTTCTCTGACATTCTGTTTTAAAATAGATCTTCCTCTCCTCGTTTTTTTTTTTTAATTGGATTGATCTGTGAAATACCCGTCATTTTTTTAGCCTGAAAATTTGGTCTTCTACAGGTGCATTTCGTTGATTTGAGAAACCTTTTAGCTTTTCGGTTTCGAAAGAACCGCTCGGACAGGTTTAGTGCCTGTGGCTGCATTTCCCGGGTGCGGCCGCGCGGGGGCAGCCGAGGGCAGCCCAACGCCGGGACCCCGTCAGTGTTTTACGTGTAAAAAGCCAATTTCGGAAATGCGCAAAAAAAAAATCTTCTCAGAATAAAGTTAATTTGCTTTATTCATATAGCTTATTTCAGAGGTCCACTATTCTTGGAGTTGTTTCACTTGTTTTTAATAGACCTAGACATAATAAAGCTGTTTAATTTTTTCAAATGCACATGATATGTGATGAACATTTTAGTCTGTCTTCTCATTTTTTGATGTGCCCAGCTATTGCTGGCACCAGAGGCAGTTCTGTCTGTGTGCTACATTGTATGATGCATCTAAAATGAATTTAATCGAAAAAAAGGAAAAATTTGTTTGTAAACAGCTAAATGTAAACAGAATTGTTAAGGTTCAGGAAAATTAAGTCCCTAGTGGTTCTTTCTCATTTTATAAAATCCTTTAAAAGTTAGGACAGACAACAAAATCTGGATCATATGGGGGGGTTTTTTGACATATCAGTGGTGATATCCACTTGCTCTCACAAGGGAAGTGGAAAGTGATTCTTTGCTTCAGGAAAGCTTTTTCTTTCCTTAGTCACACAGTCTCCCAAAGGACAGTTGTTTGATTTTACCTGGTGATTGATTGATTTTTCACTGTCTTCCTGACAGAGTGGATACATTTCATAGGAAATGTTCAGTTGGTGTCCTGGTTGGCTGTGGTTGAGATGACCTGTGGTTTCTATGGTCACAGATGCAGCAGCAACCCCTGTATGGAGTGTTTTGCCCCAGGTTTGGTTGCTGGAAATGACACACTTGATTTCAGGTTAAGGCCAATAGAATGTCATTGTCAAAGAAGTCTGAGTTAGGCAACTAAAAATTCTTTTATAATTATTACCTAAAATAGTTAAAACACAGGCTTTGTCATATTCCTACTGGACTTAATGAATTTCAAGCGTAAAAAGATATTTCTAATGAATGAGGAGCCCTTTTCTTATTATTAACTAAATCAGAAGTGTGGTAAACCTGGTTTGGAAGAAAAATAAACTTATAATGCCTTAACATATCTTGAAGTGTCTTAATCTTAAAACATATACTAACTGCTTTGTTTTTTGTTAAATGTGTAGTAAACTACAAATTGACACCATTTCTAACTTTTTTTTTAGGTTCTTGGGGTGTCAATGTTTTAATACCAGAACAGCAAATAAATCAGTGGTGAAGTCATTTTCTAAGTGGAAGAGGAAGTATTTCAATACAAAATTGTGGTAGATACAGTGAAATTCTGAACAGATTTTTCTCTAAGGAGAATGACATGCTTTCAAGATCAAGTGCATTGAAGGGGCAGTTTTGTTTGCCTGAAAAAAAAGAAATGTAAAGGACAAGTAAACAATTTGAGGATAAGCTACACTTTTTGTTGGAAAAAAAAAATCAATATTTTATTTATGTGCTATCAGTTTATTTCCGGATCATAAGAAGTATTCCCTCTGAGTTCTAATCTGACAGTCTGAGAGGTGTTTGGTACAGATTTGAGCCCCTCTCTATACATTCGCTGGCTGTACTAAATAATCGTAAGCTCTGCTGGATTGCTGTTCACATCCACGAACTGAACTAGTAGATGGATTGGTTTTCTGACAGTGATAGAACCAGAAGAGTTGTCAGTATTTTCAATTAAATGCAAACTTCAGCAACAGAAGGTTTGTATTAATTAATCATGAAAAAAAACCAACATAAAACAGAATTTTAACAGCTTTTTAATCTAAAACACACTTTTATTCCAAAAGCTTCATGTTAGCCTTCTCAGAAAGGTCCATAAACTATGAGCTACCAGAACGTAACAGATCTCACTCATGCTTGCCCATTACCAACCCTGAAAGTTTGCTTGTCCTTTAAGAAAAATGTAATGTTGTGAAATTCCTTCCAGTAGTGCCACTGTATTTTGTCTCCAAATAAAAGAAGCTTATTGTAGTATGTTTGCAGAAAAATTCTAAACAAAAATTATACAGCTTATTAGAGTGTGGGAATAGGGATCTAAATTTTAAATAAAATTATATATATATATAAATTGGTGCTGATTTTATAATTGCGCAGTTTGTTTAGTTTTTTCTTACTTTTAAATTCCAACTTAAAATTATGAGGTTTCAGAAATATATTGAAAGTTTAACAATGTTTAAAAATAGAAGAGCATGAGAATTCATGCTTTAAAAATGATTTTTAAATTTGTATTTTATATTGTTTTATCTATCTGTCTTTGCAAGCAGTCTTCAGGTTAAAGATACTTCTAACAGGTTACAGTACATTTCCTCTGTATGTAAATTAGATTGGATAATAGAAACTCATAAACAACCCATAATATTCTTTGAAAGCTAAGCTTTAAACTTCATTTTGTGTCCATTCACAAATAAATTAAATTTGGTCTAAAACAGAAAGTGGATCTATGCCATTTTGACATCGACTCATTTTGCAAGGCTTAGGCAGCTAGACATCATTTTAAAGGAAATATTAACTTATATTACATATGTATATTTTTTGTCAGTTGTCTCTCAGTTCTTGAGGTATATTATTTTAATCATTCCATGCCTTAATACGCTTGCAATACAAGAATCTCCCCAAATGGGTGAATACAAAAAGGCTTCCTGTTTTTAGACTCAGAAATTAAACATTCGGCTGTGGTAGCCAAAAACCATAGATTATCTAAAGGATCATGATAAAATATAATTATTTTACTAAGTCATGGGGTAACAACAAACTCAAAACTAGATCTGCCTAACTCATTTTACATAAATAAATACTCTCATGTCTAAAAGTACTGCCTATATTGTTTTTCACACCACTGCATTTAATAGAACTGCTGAGAGGACTGTATATATGATTTTAAACCTAAGTTGATTTTTCTTACTCTTGAAGGAGTGTTTCTTTGTGAAAGCAGTTCTTACAGCTTTGTTTTCAACCAGCTAAAAATGTTTTATATATTTACCTTAACCTGTTGTCCTCCACATTCTATTGTCCTAATTGTACTGTTTTCTGATTTGTATTTATGTCTTGAGACAGTAACTTTTTGAATAAAAATAAACCTACAGTATGTTGTATGTTTGATCTTTTTAAATCGGGGTTATGGGAGGACAGTGAAGAAAGGGGTATGAGTAATGCAAATGTTATGTTTATAGAAATCAAAATCTTTTTCCATGTCTTTTAAGTGTTTGTCTCAGAGTTGGGATAATGTATGAAAAACTGCACTGTTTTATATTTGTAATAAATTGTACAAGTTTTTAAAATGTGAATAAAGCACTAATTGGGTAATAATTTAAAGCAGAAAAGTTAATGCAATCATGATTGTTTTAAATATGCTTTAATTTGAGATAAACTTGTTAAAAGAATTAGTGTAAATACAGAGTGAGCTTTTCAAGAGGTTAGTACCTGCAAATAAAATTTTTAAAATTTGTATAGAACTTTTACATGCCAAGAAAGCAGTGGTTAATTATTTTTGTGTTACATTTTTTACAAGTGTATCAATAGTGTTTCTGTTGGTTTCTTTTTCCTATTGACTTTTATCTGACATTACTCAGAATGCTTTTGATTCAGACATTGGAGGTGCTGTACATAGTCCAGTTGAAATACTGCTAAATGTGTATGTGACTGTCCATCCCTTAAATTTATCATACACCAGGTAAACATTCTGAGCTTAATTGGCAAGACAGCAGGGAAATGAGGGGAAAACCCTAAACATCTCTTCCCCTGCCATTCCCTTCTCAACTACTGAGCACCTCTGGCTGGGGGTTGAAAAGTCCTTTCCTGGTACAAGACTTTTCAAAGCAGTAATTTTAAAATCTTCAGGATAATACTTCTAGTCCTTGCTAATGTAACTTTGGATGTTTGGGGTTGCTTTTCTTTTTTTTTTCATCATTATTGCAAATGTTCATTCCTGTCTCAATCCTGCTGTAAGTTCAATAGTATCTTGTGGAAAATTGTTTTACTAGGTTCTGAGTTCATAATGCAAGAAAAATACCTTCATTATACAATGTAAAGTCTGTTCTAGTTATACTATTTTGGTACAGAAGCCTGTAAATGAAAGAAATTTGAGTTTTGAAGAGAGATGTGATACAAATGTAGAAAACAGCAAGCAATTCAGAGAAAGTAAAGCCTCTCCTGTTTTGCCAGAGAGGCCACAGAGGCCTCTATTGCCACAGAATGAATTTCAAAGGAATAGTCTCCACATATTCTGTAAAAAGTATTTCTTGATATTAAACAACCAAAGACAATATGTGAGAAGTTAGTGATTGCTGTTGTTTGTTTGTTTTTTTCTCCTTTGGTTGGTGTGGTATGAGCTTGGAGCTCATAAATCCTCATCTTCTCTAATCTCAGTGTGTGAAAACGTGCCTCTTGAAAATCTGCCCCTCTGTAGTTTCCCCATAGTTTACACATACGCTTGTCCTGCCATGGGATTTCAGATACCAGGACAGTTAACTTCCTACCCATATTGGTTTTTTGAGCTGCTTTCATTCACAACAATGCTTTGCTGCTTTTTAACCCGTAGATACATAATTTTTTTAATAGCCTGATAAATCTCAAAGGCTTGTTCATTCTTTGAAGCATTTGTCAAAATTGTCAATTTGTGCTTGAGGACTCTTTTGATTAAAACAAATTGGTTCTTTAAAAATATTCCTGCTTAACTAATTTAGTATTCTTTAATGAATTTGTGATACTGAGATGTAGCTTATGCCATTGCCTCCTTTTTAATAATACTAAGTAATTTCTATTACTGAGATTGTTTAATTTCATGTATATTTGTTGGCATCCAGAAGGAAATGTACTTTTGAGGAAGATGCATGGTGGCATGTGCTGGGAGAACAAGGTAATGTAGGGCAATACTTTTCTATAATAATATATTTTAAAGGTAACAATTCAGTGTGGATTGAGCCTGTCATTTTCCTCAGCTGTCCTCCTCTCCTGAATCCCATACTTCATGTTACTGAGCTTTCTTGAATCTACTTCTTTGATTAAATCTTAATTTTTGTACTTCTTTTAAGTTTTTAACAGCTAGACTTCAAGTTGTTACAGATTCTGTAAATGACTGCCTTCCAGCTACAGATGCAGTTGCTGCTTTTTTGTTGTGTTTTTTTGTAGCTGTTGCCAGGTTTTATGGATGTAAATCATAGTGGCAGTACAGTGGTAAGAAGCTATAACTGTGCCCAGAAAAATAATCCAGAACATGTCAAAGTGGTTGGATTGGTGGCTGACAGAAAACTTCCCCATCCTTCCAGAGAATATGTACAGTTCTTTAATGTCATCGTGCTTTCTAGACCTGGTGGTGTAATTTCTGCTGAGCTTTTCTGAGCTTTGCTGAGCTTTTCTTAAACTTACTTTTTGATTGGAAAGTAAGAGGGAAGGTCATTATACTTTATCTGAATTAACCGTTTCTTTCCAAAGAAAAAGCTGCAGTTACCAGTTTTAAAAGTGAAATTTGTGTTCAGCCAGTAACAGCTTGAATTCTGCAATTTTAGAAAGGCTGTTTAAAAGAATCTAATAACAATAAAATACAAAACCAATAAAACTTCATGGGGGCCTACAGCATCTCAAATTAGGAGGGGGATATAAAGCTTGTAGTTACTTCATGAAAGCATTCAGGTAATACAACTGGGCTTGGGAAAATTGATTAGTTTGAATAGTTTCTTGTTAGTTGAGGGGGATAATGACAGGTGAGATCAGTGCAAATGGCAGCAGGTTGTTCCAAATGTGGTGAACTGTGGGCATATCCAGGTGATCTCTTGGATAAGTGACCGGTGTCCCATTTATTTGTGTTCTTTGAGTGCCTTTCAGAAAGCTTTTGATTTTGTTCTGATCTTTGTGCACCCTGCTCCCTCCTTTTTTTAATTTTCTGAATATTGTTTATTTTTCAGGAATTTAGTAGGGATGGTGTCCTTGTGCTCATTTAGTTCTTGTCTAAACTGCTCATTCAATACTTTTGACCTTAACTTAGACCTTTTTCTGTGTACTTTCTCTCAAAATCGCCTGTAACATCTGCCCACAGTAAGGCCACACTTCATTGTGCCTGGTGTGCCCCGGTTAATGCAGTCAGTGGTTGGGTTTGGTTGGCTCAGAGCTGTGGCACTTGTGGCAGGCTGTCCCCTCTGCCCCGAGCCCATGCTGTATTTGTGTGCTGGGCTGCTGCAGCCCCTGAGCCCTGTGCTGGCAGCTCCACGTGAAACCTCAGATTTACCACCACATGACCATTCCAGGAAGCCTTGTGACTTGCTGCTGCTTGTTGACTAGCAGTTAAACCACAGTTCTTGAGTGATGTACATGCCCATCTCTTAATATTTTAACTCTTTTCACAGGCTTATATTCTGTTTTCTTGTGCTGAACTCCACCAAAAGCAGAAAAGCAAACCACATCCACTTGTTTTTCATACCACGCACAAAAGATGTGGCATATCTTATATTTAGCCTGCTCTTTGTATTGTTCATCTTAAAGCACCGAGCTGTCTTTTACACAACTCTTCTTGTGTATCAACTGACAAAACCTGTCTTTCCATTATTTCTGTTGGCAGTTTATAATCTTTTGAATCTTGAAACGCCTTTTTTTTTTTTGGTGGTGGTTTTTTAACTGAAGTCTTCCATTAGAGACAAGAATCAGAGTGCTCTGTGAAGCTTAGCGTGGATTAGGGAAGTGGCTTTGTCAGTGAAAACACTATCTTGTCAGTTCTGTTCTGTTTGAGGGACTGATGGTGTTGCAGTTTTAGGGCTTATTGTGTAAATGCTTGTAATCAGAGAAGCCTGCAGATTTGGACTATCAGTAGTGTTCCTTGTTCAGGAACTTCTTTTTCTTGCTCATATCAAGAGCTTACATGTGGTGAAAGCAGCTTGTTGAAGTGCCATGAAGTAAAAGGAACAGATGTTCTATTTAAAGTTGCTTTCATTACAAATTCTCTCATTTATTTATTTTTTTAACCTTGCAATGCTTCATCTTCTACTTCAGACCAATTTTTAGCTACATAGTTGTCTAGCTTGCTTGGGTTGGATTTGTAGATTTGACAGAAAGAATGGATGCCCTGTAGAACAGAGAGACTGCCAAGGATGCAATTTCAGCTGTTTGTGTTTCCTTTTCCTGGGATTTGTGTTGAATTAACCAAAGAGAGTAGGCTGTTTGTGTTTGTTCTGGCACACTACTGGTTTGTTACAGATTGTGACAGAGCTGCAGATTTTGTGGATTTAGACAGTTTAGAAGCATCATCTCTTCACGTACTGTTCCTGTAGTTAACAGATTTAGGTCACTTGATCTATTAGTAAAGTTCAAAAGACATGTCTTGTAGATCTTTCCTAAATCCCTACTCACAAGGAAAGTCAGATTTCTTTTTAAAGTTGATTTGCTGTTCATCTCTCATTCATTTACTAGAACTGAATCATGTGTGGAGTGGCCCGTAGAGCTAAACCACAGCACTCAGTGATGTATAATGAAAACTGTGGTAACTTGGCAGGATGAGTCTTGTGGGTGGGTAACGACTCGTGTTCTACAAAACACAAACATTTGTACGCACAGATGACGGCACCAGATCTGGTTTTCACCAGCAGAACTCACGTCTGAAGAACAAGATGCTCTGACCAGCCACCACGCTGGGCCCTGGCTGACAGCTTGGCCACCATGTGATGCCTCCTCAGGCTTTGCCTTTTACATGGTGTCAGATGTGTGGGGTGCCCATCTTCTCTCTAAAAGGGCAATTAATTATTATTAATTATCATTCCTAATATCACCACGCTGCCAGTGGCCAGTCCTGTAACCCTGGGTGAGCCGCCTGATGATGCCACCAGAAAGAATGCCAACAGTGTTACTTTTGCTGGCCAGTTCATTTTTAATTGCTTGGTCAGCTTGAGCCAGGCAAATGCAGTCAAGTCACACCTGCCTGGGGAGTGAGATAATTCTTTTTTTTTTTTTTTCTCAGAAAAACGTTAGAGAAATAAACCACCTTGATTTTGGGCTAAGGCTTTCAGGGCGTTGTATTCTAGGAATAAAAAGGAAGATCTGATGCATCAGCATTAAGTGAGCCTCTTACCCCTCTAGGACCTGGTGGGGAAGAGGAGTGGGGACCCTCCTTCACCTGCATACATTGAATAGGATGATTATTTTCTGAATTCCATAACAGTGGTTCTTTATTGTAATGAGAGATTTTTCCCTTAAAATTTTAATGTAAAGAAGGGCCATGTTATAGGAATTTGGACTGAATGAGTCTTGTCTTTCAAGGCAGATACATGTTGTTAAATAAAGTGATGTTTGTGGTACGGCTGATTACAAAGAATTCTGCTTCCAAAGGATGATGCTGGCAATTATGCAAAGTAAAGCTCAGGTTAGTAGTACCAGGCAGCTCAAATCAGTATGATATTTTAAAAGTGATGCCTTGTAGCTTTTGCAAAACCAAAGCATTAATTCTTTTTTCATTCTGGTGCCATAGCATTTAGGGGTGAGATTTCCCTGACTTTGGATAGATAATTTGTGGTAACTTATCTGTTGATTTTGGCCTCTTTGATTTGTTCAAACATTGGGTGTTTTTTCAGTTATTTCTATTTCTGATGCTACTATCCCTGGCAGAGATTCAGGGTTGTTTTTTTTTTTTCTGTCACTCTTGTAAAATACAGGGAGTTTTTCTAGTTATCTTTGGTCCCTATTGTCTTTTTTTTTAATGTATGTCATTTTTGGACAACTGAGGCTTTTTAGTGCTGTTTCAGTATAGTTCTTGACACCTAACACATTACTGAGTGAAAATAACCTTCATATTGGCAGACAACTTGAGACTTCTGTGACAGCTCCTAGTCTCCAACCCGATTGAGGAAAAGTTGCAAGTAATTTTTTATGACATCCAAAATATTGTTAAAGCAACAAAATTTTTGTTACTGTATCCAAACTGAACATAATTTTTAGTAAGATTGTAGAGTCAGAATGGGAAGGGGGTCCTGTGCATGTCCCAGCTGAGCACTTTGCACCACAGTTCTTTCCCTGTCTCCATCACTTGTCCCAGCCAGGAGAGCCAGTGATCCACCAGTGGTGGGGGCTGGCAGAGCCTCTCTCCAAGAAGGTCCTGTCCCCTTTGCCATGACCCTGCACTGCCTTCTTGGGGTTTTCCCAATTCCTCACACCCCTCTTGGACTGGGGCCCTGCAGTCAGTGTGGTGTTCCAGGTGTGACCTCACCAGAGCGGAGGCTGTCACACCTCTGTGCTGCCCTGAGAAAGGGAAGAGCCTCTCCAATCCACCTAAGCCAGGATCAAGCCATTTTTAGATTCAGCTGAATCTCAGCAGGTATTTTTAGAATTATAAGGCAAATATAATTTACTGTACATTGTATTAAATCATCTGAGTATTAAATATTCCATGGATGCCTGTTTAGTGCCTTGATCTGGATGAGCAGAGGTTTTACTGCACCAGAACAGACAGAGCTGGTCTGGAGAAGTGTGGAACCTCCCTGGTCCTGCCAGCAGGCAACTGGCATTCTGTCAGGAGCACAGGAGGTCTTAAATGTGTTAAAATTGTATTTTTTTCCTAATTATTTCTGGATAACTCTGATATTTGTGTTTAAACTCCACATACAGCACCTTAGAATGTGAAAAGTGTGGAGTGGCCCACCCCCTTCCACAGGGCCCAGCCATCAGTGTGGGCACAGCCTGGGTGTTTCTTGATCTGATGTGATGCAAATGCTACTGCCTTGCCTGGTTCACAACTATCTCCCACCTGCGATAAGGTCTCTTGAGAGTTGGGGTATTTTTCCCCCCCTCTCTTTTTTTTCCTCTGTCACTTTGTCCCTGCAGATCTTCACAAACTCAATCTCTGCAAGAACATACAGATAACCAGAACTGGTCTTGTTGCTTTGCGGTTACAAAGACAAAAATCTTTTTTTCAGAGGAAAGAAAGTCATGTTAAACCACTGTGAAGTAAAGATAAAATTGATTAACAAGACTTCATGAGGAAGAATAGTGGTCATGAAGAGAATGACCTTCTTAAAGGATACTTTGGGGTTTTTGTGGTGAGAGCAGGGTTGAGGCTTCTCCACTGTCTTTTACTGTGGGGGCTTTATCCCTCTGCTGTCTTGGGCCCCGGAGGTTGTCACAGGGCACTGGGAAGGGAGGGGGTGTGTGTAGGTGTCTGACTGGTCCCTGAAGCCTCTTTCCAGTTTGAAGTGCTGAATGTTGTTCTTGCCCAAGAGCAACTCTGCAGAGGCTCTAACCTTTCAGCAGGTGGGAGATTACCTATGTGTTAATGAACAAAATGGAATTACCTCTGGAGTTGAAAGGAATTAATTTATTAAAATGGACTGGGTTCTCTGTCTTATGAAAATATTAAATTACAGGAGCCTCTGATAAAAATAAAGGATGTGGCTGAGTAGGAGGGTAAACCAGGAGATGTTTGCATTGTTTTAGTGGCTGAGAAGTTTCAGAGCAGATTATGCTTTTCAATACTGTCGGGATGTGATTTACAGATGTTCTGGTTTAGATGTGTAATGGAAAATAGGCTTTAAGTGCTGGAGCATCTCTGTGGTGGAGACGGCTGTACTGCCCACTGGAGAAGGGTCAGGTAAGTGATGTGGGGCTCCTGGGGAAAGGGCTTCATCGTTCTTCCGCTTGCCCAGAAATTTGGGGAAGAGAATACTTCTTAAGTGCAACATAAATGTAGCTAAATTTATTCTAGGACCCAAAATAGCCCAGAAGTGTATGTTGTGCTGCCTTATGCTGTACAAATACTCTTTATCTTCCCTCTGGATCCTCCAGTAGTCTGTTAGGCGCCTGTGCTTCCATAGTGTGAAGTGATGTGTGCAGCAGTGTGGTCACCTCACTGGTGTTCAAGGGTACATGGCCACCAGAAGGGCTCCCTTAAGAGACTCAAACCACAGTACAAATTCCATGATGCCTCTGGGTAAGTATCTGGGATTGTTTCAGGTCCTTATAACACCCTTTATTATGGATCAGTGGGGATGAATGCTGTCTAAGCTGGTTATTCCATTTCCATCACAGGGACCACTCCCCATTTCTCGTGTAGGGCCCCTCTCAGGAGTTGAAGCGGGAGCTCCTCGCTGCAGTGGACGGATCTTTAGTTAGAGCTTTGTGAAGAGGCTCTCTATGAATCATCAGCAAAAAAGTTAGGCATCAATCTCTCCTAGACTGTGTTTTCTCCACTACTGCCTCTTACTGTGTCTTCTCTAGCTAAAAAGAAAAATACATTCAAAAGTCTGAACATGTTCAGCAAGAATTTGGGATGGCAGTTCCACAAAAGCCAGTCATTCAACTTTACCATTTTCCCCAAATTTTGTTTTCCTTTAGGTATGTCTTGTGAATGGATTTCTTGTGGCTACAGAGTTTTTCACCCTGGAAAATACTGTATTTTTTCCACCTTTTGTGGCTGCCTGACAAAGCAGTAGGACAGATGCCTTACAGTGGTGTTGGGGCATGCCCACCCTCACCTTGACCCATGGAGCTGCAGGTCCTGTAAAGTAGATACCAGTAAAGCATAAAAGCAGTAACATGAGAAAGTACGTGGCTACTGCCCTACAGTCGATGACATAAGATACACCAGGTATATAATTTCATTAATAGCAATTACCTTCATCAGTTCTTTTCAGCCTTGGGTGTGAATTGGCAACCTGTCCTTGACTTTTTACTGCCTGCCTTATACCTTTCTTCTCAAATTGTTGCTATTTCCTAACTCATTAGACATTAGCACAATTAATTGTCAAATATATTCTTGGCATAAGGAAAGAAAAGAAAAAAAAAGGCACAATTTTTATTTAAAATCTGAGTAGTTTCAAACTGAAATCTGACTTGGCGTTCAGCTCCTGAGCTGATGTTAGGGCTGAGATAATGCCAACTCCTGCACCAATTAGGACTAATCAGTCTCATTTAAAAAGGAATTTAGGATCTATCAAACCTGATATGCTTTCCATTAAATAATGAATGTTTCTGTCTCCACCCTCTCTATGGTAGTTGAAGTCTCCTTGGTGCTGTAGATGGATTTGTTTTAAGCCAGGCTAAAACTTTGCAGTCTCCTCTTCCCATCAGCGAGGCATTTTTAGTGATAAAATAAATGTTAGAGAAAGTGGGAGCAAAACCCTCTTTTCTTGAGGAATGACCACAAAACCTTGGATGACTTTCTGCAATAGGTGAATTCTCACCACTGGGACCACTCAAACTCTGAGGGACAGAGGCTCCTGCCTATCTTGTTTTAAGAGATGCCATGTGTTAAGCAGGGCTCACAGGAGGACAGTAAAGGTTCTGCAGCTCTCTGGGTGCAGCAGAGTTGGAGGCACGTGGGTTCAAATGGTTTCATGGTGGGACCACAGGTCTTGTGTTGTCCTGTCTTAGAGTAGGTAAAGTGTTTCTGGTTAGGAAGTGTGGATGTGAACATCCATAGACTTGTGTGGGAACAAGGTCAAATACTGGTTCAGCAGGTGAGACACACTCCACAGTGGAATTTTAGCAAAAATATGATCCTCTGTCTGCAACTGCCCAACAGAAGGCTGAGCTGTGGGGGCTGCTGAGTAGGTATCTGACTTAGAGATGTATTTGGTGCCAGGATGGTGTCTAAGCCATTGGACAAATTTTCTTGAATCATTATATCCATTATATCATTCTATCATTATCACCATTTCAGTAGTGGTGAAGTCTGTGATTCCCTGCAAGGCTGACAGACGCCACATGGAGCTCCCATCTGAATTGTCATTTCCTAATAATTGGATTGAATCACAAAAGACCACCTTCTACAACTTCTAAAAGTTCATGTGCAAATTAAAATCAACCTTCCTCTCAAACAAGTGTTGCATACACGCATCTGAATAGGACACATGGATAGGAAACAGGTGAGAGAAGAGGAACAGTTGCAATTGGCTTGGTTCATTTAGGACTCGGTTCATTTTGGACTCCTTTTTGCTGTTTCTCTGCCACACAGCGGAGCTCTGTGTTCATCTTACATCTGGAAAGGAAGCTGAGAAGTGCTATAGGTTGCACAGGGCATCCACCTAAAAAACCAGCGTGACAGGAGATGTGACATCATGGGGCAAGGTGTGGGCTGGCCTGTGTGGTGGCACTGAGCTGGAATCTCTCTTGTAATCGTGTTTGTGGGAACAGACTGAAAGTGGATAAGAGGAGGGATGAGAATCAAATGAGAATATAAGTTAGGAAATTAAAAAATTCAGTGAGAGAGGGGGAAAACAGGGAAATTTGTTAATACCAGTCAAGCTGGTTATCTGTTGATTAGACAGACCTGTGCGCATCCCGGGAAAAGAAGCTATTGAGGAAAGTGGACCTGCCAACAAGTGAAAAGAGACATGATTGAGGAGGAAACTGCTGCTGCTGCTCTAAAAACCTGGGCTTTGAAGGAAACTTTAGTGTTGGGTGGAAAATCTGAAGTCACTAAAATGGAAACGAAGAGGAAGTCGAGGAGCCACAGAAGGCAAAAAGCTCTGCATGAACCTGCTCAGTGATGCTGAGCCAGTGGGAGCCCTGCTGAGGTAGGTGAGGGCAGGAAAGCAGCTCCTGCCTACATGAGAATGGGCCCCTTTGGCAGGACAGCTTCCCTCAGCAGCAGGATTCTAATGCTCCTCATGGATGGTCTCTTGCAGCATTTTGAATCTCTTTCATCACAAAATCCTGTGTGTTTTATTTGTCTGGATTAAGTGTGATACAACACATAATGTAATACCTGCCTACAGGTGAGGTTAATCAGAACTTTCTTTGGTGCCATGGGGCACTAAGCTGAAGTTCAGGTTTGTTCTGCAGAATACAAATGCCTCAGCCCCCACCTCATCCCTGGGCTGGGAGTGGGAAAAGGACTTGACTCTACTGTGCTGCGGCTTCCTCCTTTTTTTTTTTTTTTTTGGTTTAAAGAAAGAAGTGAAATGATCTAAAAATTGATTTAGTCAAACACCTCCCAGCCAGAGCTTAGGTCTTTCTCATTTGGGGAGAACAGTGTTCTCTCTCCCTGATAGCAACTTGCTGTGTTCCCCAGCTGGGCCATGTTCCCTGCAGCCCCTGGGGATTGCCCGGCTGGGTGAGGAGCCATGAGCTGACCCATGGCAGTGTGGCCAGGGAACAGAGAACAGAAGAATCATTTAGGTTGGGAAAGACCTCTAAGATCATCAAGTACCATCATTAACAGATCAGTGCTAAGGCCACCACTAAACCATGTCCCCAGGTGCCACATCTACACATCCTTTAAATCCTTCTGGGGCTGATTCCACCACTGATTCCACCACTGCCCTGGGCAGCTTGTGCCCGTGCTTGACAATCCTTTAGGCAAAGAAGTCTTCCTTAATGTCCATTCTAAACCACCCCTGGCAGAACTAGAGGCAGCTTTCCTTTCTTTCTGTCATTTGTTAGGTGGGAGAAGAGGCCGATCCCCACCTGGCTACAACCTCCTTTCAGGCAGTTGTAGAGAACAAGGTGCCGCTGGGCCTCGGTGTCTCCAGACTAAACAGTGCTGGCTCCCTCAGCCACTCCCTGTAGGACCTGGGCTGCAGACTCTTCCCCAGCTCCATGGCTCTTCTCTGGACTTGTGGGGAACACCACTCAGTTTCCATTTCCCATCCACCCCATGGGAGGCAGGATAAGGGATTAGGTCTGTTCCAAGACATGGCTGCAGGTTGGTGGAACAATTTCTCCAGAGCTCTGTTCTGTGGGTGTCTCTCTGTCCATCCATCCCACATGGTCCTGCATAGACATCTGTCATGCTACTCGTATCCCAGAGCCTGCATCTCAAGCACAGGGCACTGCTGGCTGGAAAGGAAAGCACCTGTCCTCTGGTTTATGACAGAAGTTTGTAACGGTTTTGTGACCTTTGCTGATGGCTCAGGGAGAGAAAAGAAAAAAAAAGTGATTTTTTTTTTTTCTTGAAGGTTTCCTTTTTGCTAAGGGTTCTGCAGCCTTTCAGGCACCTGAGTAAATGTTTGTTCTGATGAACTGCTCACGCTGCATCTCTGCGGTCAGACTGAAGTGGTTTGAGATGGGTCACTAATAAAAAATAGATATTTGCATTTCTGTTCTAAGCTGTGTTCAAAGCACCAGGCGCGAGTGATGGCACTCAGTGTGATTACTGCGTTTCATTGCTTGGCCTGTGACTCCTGTCTGTCTGCTGCTTTGATGCCAGACCTCCAAAAAAGCCCAGAACTCACCTGAGGATGGGTTTTTAAACATGCATCATCTAATTCAAGTACAAAGTAGATGAACAGTTACGAATGTGATCAGTTGCTCATGTGCTTAGGTCAAAGTACTATCTCTTTGAAAATTCAAATACCTGTTCATCTTCAATCAGAGCTGCTGGCTTTTGTTTTTTTCCCCAATTTATGTATTTTTAATATCTCGCTGCTAGCATGGCTGCACTCCACCCTTCTATGCCGGGGGAAAAACCTGTGCAGCCTTGCTGGCAACAATGTCTTGGGAGAGCGATGTGATTTGTGTTTGTGCACAAGCAGCGACAGAATTGAAGTGTAAATAAGGGTTCGGGCTTTGTAAATCTGCTCTGCACTAGGTGCTGCCGGGTGGTAAATCCCTGTGTCCCAGAGGGAGGAGACGGCAGGAGCTCGCCTGGGCTCTGGCTCGCCGCAGAGCAGAGTGGTGAGTGAGGAAGGAAGCAGTGAACACATGAACCCCCTCACCCCAGGTGAGACCTTTGGCACTTGGCAGCTGTGGGGTTTGTGCTGCGCTGTGGTCGCTGTGGTGATCCTGCTGCTGGGGTGCTCCAGGACATCCTGCGTGCTCCCCAGCTATGCCTTTTCCTCTTGGCACATGGAGAGGGGCGTCTCAGCATGTCAGGGGTTAATGAGCAGAGCCTGTACAGGGCCTGGGAGCAGCCGCCCCAACGCAAGGGTGGGGCAGCGGTGTTGAGATGGTTCTGTAGTCCCCTAAAATGGGATTTGTTTGCTGACACCAGGGAAAGTGCTAAAATTGCCCCAAGGAGCTGTGTGACAGGGGCCCCTCTCCCTAGGAAATGCACCCAAACCTTCTTGCAGCTCACGCTGTGATTGTGGTGGGCACTGGGCAAATGGGCTCACTGGGTGCAAGGGAGGGCTCCTGCCTCTGCTGCTCCCAGCTCCCTCAGTAGCTGTATTTGGGGAGAACCAGCTTTTAATCCAGGAGGGGATTTTCTGGAGAAGAAAAGGGGCCAGCTCTAAAAAGGAGAGGTCAAGTTCTGGGCAGAGGTTTGGCCTCAGTGCAGCTGAGGGCTGTTTCCAGAGAAAAGTATTTATAGAACAGTCCAGAAATAGCAGCATGCTCTATCTGGAGTGCTGCAAGACCCTTGTTCCCTGCCAAGAAATTTGGAGTGGCTTAGCCATTTAAAATATTTTAGGCACAGAACAACATCAGCTGCCATCAAAGCTTGCAGAGAGGAGCAAGAATTGTCTGGCCATGACAGCAGCAGCCCTGAGCCCTCTGCCCAGAACCCCACACCAGCCATGCCATCCCCTGCCCCAAACTGTTTACTTTCTGCAGGTGTTTGCAAGGACTGAAGTCTAATATTAGCATCTTTAACTTATTTTTGTTTGGAGTGCAAGTATGATGAAGCGAAAAAACAGTTCAAGTCTTCTTAATCCCTCTGTTTATTCCCTCTCCAACCCAAGCCTGGTTTTCCAAGGGAACTGCAGCTCAGCCTTTTCATACTCCCCCTTCACAGAATGGGACAAGTCCCACACCCAGATGACAAATAATACAAAGGAAGATGCTCAGAGGGCTGGAGCCCCTCTGCTATGGAGACATGCTGAGAGTTGGGTCTGTTCAGCCTGGAGAAAGGAAGACTTCAGGGGGACCTTGTAGCACCTTCCAGTACATAAAGGGACTACAGGAAAGCTGGAGAGAGACTTTTGACAAGGGCGTGCAGTGATAGGACCAGTGGGAATGGATTTAAATTGACAGAGGGTGGGTTTGGATGAGGTATTAGGAAGAAAGTCTTTCCTATAAGGGTGATTAGGCACTGGAACAAGTTGCCCAGAGAAGCTGTAGCTGCCTCATCCCTGGAAGTGTTCAAGGCCCCTATATGGGGTCCTGAGCAACCTGGGATAGTGGAAGGTGTCCCAGCCCGTGGCAGGGGGTTGGAACTAGATGGTCTTTAAGGTCCATTCCAACCCAAACCAACCTGTGCTCCTATGATTTGCCTTGAGCTAAGAGCCTGAAGACTCCCAGGCTCCTGCCTGTCCCAGAGCCCTCCCAGCCATGCATAGTCACCAGGAACATATACAGGGCTGTTTCCTCTGTGCTTTCGATCACTTGTGGATGCTGACAGGTGCTGGAGGGGAAAGAGGAGCTCTGTGTCTCCTTTCCTCATGGATAAAGTCATGGTTTGGTGGAACTGCAAAAGACTTGGCAGCACTTACATAAGAAAGTGGAAAAAGCAGAAGAGAGGAGCTGGACAAGAAAGTAACTCTGCTGCTGCCCCTGGAGGCAATAATGTCTCTTTTGGACCCCTCTGGGTGCTGCTAAATACTGGGGGCCTTTGTGCAGCTCGAAGGGAAGACCACCCAGCACTGTCCTACAAGCCTGTGGATCTACATGTGGCACCTGTGGCAAAGGAAATAGTTCCATTGATTCCAAGAGGCTCAATCAGGACTGAATGAGTGTTAAGATGAGTTTTGTTCACCATAACTGAGCATTGATTTGTCCTGTACTGGCACTGCTCTGCGTAGGAGCATGACACATCCCCACGGGGCCACTTACATGATCAGAGCTATGCTGCATGCACTTGGAGAGTAACTTATCTCTGAAATCCACTGTCTAAAGGACAGCTGGCTTTGCCACTGTGTTTTCTGGTTTTATGTTCTTTCCTGATAAAAAGGAAAAAAAAAGCTTCATCCATCCTTCCCAGCACTGGGTGGTGTAAATTTCATGTTATATATATAATTCAAGGACTGCAGAGCACTAGAGATTTTGGAAGTTGTTAAATAACTGTGCTCCAACAATGATTAAAAATAACTCAGTTCCTTTCCTGCAGGTGAGGGTTGTACCTTTCTTTCCCCTCTGAACACTTCTGAGGCTCTCAGGCAGGTGGAGGAGGGTGCTGATGCCTACAGCCACAGAGAGATGATGAAATGGAAATTGGGGTTTCCTCAATAAGAGCAAGGACTCGGCTTTGTCTTCCTGCAGGAAAGGGGAATCTGTTCTGGGGGTAGAAAAGGCCACCAAATCCCTACTGTAGGG
This sequence comes from Calyptomena viridis, assembly GCA_013390005.1. Classification (NCBI taxonomy): domain Eukaryota; kingdom Metazoa; phylum Chordata; class Aves; order Passeriformes; family Eurylaimidae; genus Calyptomena; species Calyptomena viridis. The sequence goes on from WEIV01027101.1 coordinate 30,839, forward strand.
TCTGGGGAGAAACATTGTTTTCCTATGAGACAGCAGGACCAAGGGCCAGCTGTTGTTGACTGTGCTTAGCTTACCTCATGGCAAATCCCTTGTGCCTTGCTTGTGTGACCCTGAGTTTTTGTAGGCAAATACCAATATACACTGTTAGCAAGAAGCACCAGCTGAAGGCACAGCTCATTTTAAGACAGGTTCTTTCCACTGCTTAAACCGAACAACTAAACCACAGCAAAGGTAAAACCTTCTATCTGGGGGTTTGCATAAGTAAGTGGGGCAGTCATGATTTCGATGGTTCGATTTGTTTATTTGTTGATGGTTTGTGTGTGAAATGGGAGTCCCCACATTGTGCATGCTCCTATCTGGTCTAACCAGCTCTTCCTGCGGGTAATGTCTGCACTGCCCTGGAGGCAGCAGAGATGCTCTGGGCTGCATTAATGTGGTAAGTGTGACCATAGTTCAGTGGTTTGGTGTTTCAGGGGCTGGAAGGTTTGCCCCATTGCATTCAGTGTGATGTTTCTCTTTCTTATGCTCATAGGAGAGGGAGATGACAAATCAAAACCAAACTGTAAAGCTCATTTAAAAATGATGAATAAATAACAATGAATAAATAATCCTGACCCAAAAGTGAGCTGTGTGATATCTCAGCCTGGGCACATCCCTCTCGGTTTTCAGCCAGACAAGCCAGACATTCCCTGGCTGCATCCCAGGGAGGGGACCAAAGGCCGAGTCAGTCTTGGCAAGTGAGTGGGGAGTAGTGGGACAGTGGCCATGTGAGTGGGTAGAGCACCCATCTGCCTCATGATGAGACCAGGAGATGTTGGGGTGAGATGTGCAATAACAGTAACATGTCAGGGTGGTATTTCAGACAGCAACCTCACCTGGTTCCCACCTTTGTGCCCCCTTATAGCTGAGAATGCCCCAGGCTCCAGTGCTCTGCCTTTGGTGGCTGTGACCCCCCCTTTTCCCTCAAACATCTCCATACAGAGTCAGTTATGGCCAAGGCTTTATTTCAGCCAGCTCAAACTGGGCTGCTGTACTTGTGCCTCTGTCAGGAAGGTAGAAATACGGAGATGGATGTTAGTGTGTCCCAGCTCCTTTCTCCCCGTTTTGCCCTGGGTCAAGCAAGGACACTGGGCCAAGCCTGGGTGTTCAGCCAGACTCAAGGCTGAGCCAGGGCTCCATTGTAAAGCCTGTATCCCCTCATCTCCTCTTTAATATTCATGTCCAGACTGCAGAGGTTGGAAATACTTCCAATCAATAAAATAGCTTGACAAAGCTAATCAATAAAACATTATAAAAAGTAGTGAAAGATGGAGGAGAGATCCATTGGCTGTAAAATGCCAGTGCTGCATGCAACATCTCCAGACAAGGAGCATGAATTGCTAGTGGTTTCCAAAATCCCCCGTCCCATGGGGTGAGGAATAGAAGGGTTGAACATCTTCAGCTGCTGGGCTGGGGTATGTAGGACTGTAGTACCATCAGTGTGGCATCCAAGATCTCCTCTAAGAACCAAATCCACTGGCAAAACCTCTGTTGTGGGTCTAGAATGATGGCAGAGCCTGTGCAGAGGCTTATGGTCTCCAAAGCATTCCTGTGTCCTAGCACCCTCCTGCTGCCATGGGCTGAGGGTGGCAGGGCAGTGCAGAGCTGGTGGGGGGCTGCTTGGACATGAGGGAGGGCAGTGGGGTGCCAGTGCAGCTGGCTTACTGTCCTGGGGCTGGGCAGCAAGGCCATACCGAGTGCTGAGAACTGCAGGTAACTCAGATGATGTCCCACGGCAAAAGCATAAACCTGTTCCTTGGGGTCTGGTTGACTTTTCCATCCTTTTAATCTGGAGAACATGGCAAACAAAACCTTGGAGGCCCAAAGCAGGGTAGATCAGAGTGCTGTGCAAAACCTGTGTGATTGCTGAAGCCACACACGTTATTTTTCCTTTGTTTAATTAAAGCCCAGGAAATGTAAATTGTGACAGTGCAAGGAGGAAGTGGTACCAGAGATCACTTCCTTGGCAAAGGCAAATATTGTGTGTTTGTATGTTTTGTGGCCTCCACTGTTGGTGTGTGACCACTGGGCACCAGCTGCCCCTGTGCCCTGCTCATGCTGGCACCCGGCCTTGGGGTGAAGGCAGCAGTGAGGTGTGTGGTGACAAGGAACAGGCACTGTCCTCCCACCCAAAGGTTGAACCTCGTCTGCGCTTGGTGAATGGAGATAATTTAACTTAACTCAGCAGCTCAAAGTCTGGCATCCCCAGTACAGCATCTCCCAGGGTCTTGTGCCAGGGTGCCCAGGTTGCATCGTGGCAGCTGCCCTGTGCCACTCAGACACCAGCAAAGAGCCTGGAGAAGACTGAACTGGAGCCAGTCTTTTTTCCTTGGGAATCACTGAAGTCTCTTGGCAGTGGGAGTGCCTGGCCTCGCTTAGTGTTCCCACTGGATTAAAGCTCCTGGTGTTAGATATATGTATTTATGTTACAGTGGCAGAGCTAACAGTGCTCAGCTCTACAGGAGAGTTGTAAATATGAGCTTTTCCCTGTCATCCGCACTCATCTTGATTTTAGAGCACTTGGTGGTACCTGGAGTATTTAACAGCACCCAGCTCTGACTAATGGTTACAGAGGCACATAAGATAGAAAGATTAGCAGCTCAGCTGTCTGATTAATATGTAAATTTACCCAGTTATGTGTGAGGGCTCTTAATGAAGTAGCTCACACTTCTGCCTCTGTATATCAAACATGATTGATGGAAAAGTACTTCAGGTGCCTGCTGGAAAGCGTAAAAGTTGTTTTTGTCTACATCTTGCCTTCAAAAAAAATGTGTAGACCTAGGGCTGAGATTTCCTAAGGGAGGAAAACCAACCCAGTCCGAGTTTAATCTAAACTAATCCAAATTGTTGGCCATGCTCCTGCAGTATCTGTAAATTCTCAGATAGGAATAATCCATCAGGATCTTGTATAACAATCCACATGGTATCTTAAATAAACCTTCTTTTTGGCTGTAGCCTGCAGCTGACACCTACTGTAAATTATTTGATGATACTTTATACAAAGGGCTGGAGGCTGAAATGGATGTTGTGGTGAAGGCAGGAGACCCCAGCCCTGTGGAAGATGTTCCTGTGCTGCTGATCCCATCCAGCTCAAGTCACAGCACAGCCCCAGTCCCCAGCTGCCACTCGGTGAGAGGAGTCTTCTGCAGGGCTGCCCAAGGTAATCAAATAGAAAGCCTGAGGCATCAATGAATTTATGGAATGCAAGGTTTTCCCTGCTAGAAGAGAAACGCCATGTAGCACAGGAAAATGATGGCTGCACCCAGGGAGGGGCTGTCACCCATGGCCTGTCCCTGTCCCCCTGCTGAGCACCCCTGTGCCTCCCGTGGGCAAAGCTGGCAGCTCCTGGAGCAGGAGGCATGGGGTGCCCCTCCAGCTGGCAGCCCTGTGACATGCCTTGCCCTAGTGGGGAGGGCAGCCCTGGAAACATCCCTGAAATCACTGTGACATTGGGCTTTGGTCCTGCCCCTGCAAATCACTGTGTATGTTTCAAGATCACTCTGCAAAAAAAAAAAAAAGACCATTGTGCTGAAACTGTCATGGGGCTGAAATTCTGCAGCAGCAGCAATAGTAGAGTTTGAGGTGATGCTGCAAGTGGAGCAGTGTGTGATATCTGCTCCAGGATGGGCTGTGAAGTGCTCGACTGCTGCAAGATCTCACACAGATAAAGTGCACTACAGCACCTGGCTGTCAAAGGAGTTCAAAATATTCAAACCCTGTTTTAGCTCTCCTTTGCTGCACACTTCTCACTCTCACAGGAATTTGGGGGGGCTCAGAGCACACATCATTTTCACCAGGAATGCCCAGCCTGTCCCTCCGGGAGGGGAGCCCCGCTCAGGAGTCCTGCCCCAGCAGCTCCCTCTAGAAAGTGTCTCACGTTGCTCTCCCCTTGTCATAGTGTCTTGTACCTGGCTGAGGCTGTAATTCTTTGTATAAGATTTTCCATGCCCCTAGCCAGGATTTTTTGGCGTTGGTTTTAAATAGTCCCCTTCTCTAAGAGCAGGGGTTGTAATGTTGTGAAGTTTCCTTACAAAAGGTGCTTGTTGATGTTCTCTCTGTGAGCAGAAACATCATCTTGGTCTGTGGGCAAGGGAAGAGGGAGTGACAAAGCAGAAAGACAACCAGTCTCAGTGTCACCAGCAATCACACAAACCACTGCCACATACTTGAAATTCCCAGGGCTGGTTTCAGCTCCGAGGAGGAGGATTTGGGACACCAGTCCCCTTCAGTTGTCTTGCAGGAGAGCCCTGCGGAAGGTGCAAGAGCAGCAGTGACCCGTGAGTGCAACCAGGACAGCTCAGTGATGGGGGGTTCCAGCTCCTGACCACCATCTGGACATTTCTCTGTAAACAAGCACCACTGCTGGCTCTGAAGTTTTTATTCTACTGTCACTTTTACTGACAATCTTTCTCATAATATTTTGCCCTAAATGCAGCAACCTGGATGCACACTCTGTCATTTTAAGTGTTGCTTCTTGTTTTCTTCCATTTCCTCTGAGGTAGGAGAATCAGCTCCTTGTAAGCACTGGCACAGATAATGGTTTATTGTATTCCTGATGACAAATCGGTTTAAGATAATTATTAGGATGATGTTTAAAGCTTTCAATGTAAATCAATCCAATTAAACATGAAATAATGCTTCATAATTCATACAAAGATCTTTGTCTGTGGCTAATGTTTCAGAAGAAAATTTTATATGAGAGTTGTTCAGTCCCCCTGACACCAATGTCTAGCTAATGGTGCTGGATTGGGACTGTAACACTGTTGTTTCCCAGTGTTTTATGGCTACCACATCCCCAGAACTGACCCAAAATGCTGTGAGTTCCTTCTCCTGGTTCTCCATGACAACAGAAAGAGTCGGTGACTTCAGCATCTTGTTCCAGACTTCCATGATCCTCTTGGTCCATCACTCCCTCACATGATGAGCCACTGTTTGTAACAGGTGAGAGACACCCAGAGTTGACTATTCCTGGCTGAGATGATTTGGTTTCACATCTCCCATTTCTGGAGATGTCCCAGCTCTGGGCTCCCCTGGGCACAAGCACTTGCCCTCTCCCCATCTCAGCCCCCACTGGCAGCAGCAGGAGGAAATTCACTGGGCTGGGAGGGAAGGACCATGGCTGATGGGCTAGACTGTCCTGGAAGAATGGCAGTCTGGGGTCTGAGTTTTATTAATATTATTAATAATTATTAATAGATTAATAATTATTAGTAGATTTTTACTCAATGGCTGTTTGGTGGGTTTGAAATGTAAATATTCTCAGTGTAGAGTGAACTTTAGGAACTGCAGAAAAGTGGGTCACTCCTTTATAAAACAATAGTGTAGCTCACAGACAGAATATATCTCTCTATATATACATTTATATATTTATGTATTAAAATGTGGACATAGTACATTCGCTTTGCTGTCATGTGACAGGCTACTCATATATTAATAATTACTGGGTGAAAAGTGTCCAAAATTTCTGCAGTTCATTTTTAAGTCTTCAAATCCTTCAGTTCTACATTATAAAAGCAGGCCTAAAGTTATTCAAGAGACATACAGTGTTTCAAAGCCAGATTTCTTCGTCTTACAGTTCTTTAAAATTTGGCTGCTAAGCATGGCCAGTCTCTGTGTCCGTTACTAAAAGCCAGTGTTGTGGGTGTGCATTGCAAAGTCCTAAAGCAACTTCATGATGAATTCAACTTCACCCTGTAATTTGCATTCAGCCCTTTACAGCTATATGTGAGTCTTTCGTGGTAGATATTTTGCTTTTTCAATTCTACACCAATTTAAAGCCTTTTAATGGCAGTAAGTGTACACCTGATCTGCCATTTTCAAGCTGCAATTTATGTTGTCTCACAGCAGCATTAATTCCATCCCCCGAGGCAGGAGAAGGGCTTACGGCCGCCACACTGATGAGCAGCAATGGATCTGTGCTGTTTAATTAGGAGCAGCAGCCGTTTCCCACAGAGCTGCCAGCACAGGGCCTGGAGGCAGCTCAAGCTCCAGCCACCCCTCAGGGCACAGCCAGCCCTGGCCCCCTCCTCACACCCACCCATGGTGGGGGGAACCCCTCTGAGTGGGGGGACTGTGCTCCCAGGTACACATTTGTCATATCAACCCCTGGGCACAAACTCCATGACTTTTGAGCTGGGGTTCAGCTTGAGTGAGTCTTGTTCTGGGGACCCTAAGGATCAGTATAGCACAGAGTAGAGAACAAGATAAAATCTCCACTCTTACTTCCCTTCCTGCAGGAGGGCATTGCTTGTTTTTGTGCTACAAATGGCTCTGCGTTTAAGGAAGACTTTCTGACAGTCGTGGTGAGTCCTGCTTGCTCTGAAACAAGCAAAGTTGTTTCTGGGACAGCAAAGTTGTCACTGTAGGAGGGATGCAAAACTACTATAAACTTTCCATATTTTCCAAAACCAGAGAAAAATTGTCAAGGAGGAATGTATACTGGCAATGGTCTTTCAGCTGTTTTACAAGGGCAGAAATGAAACTGTATGTCGTGTGATAGGGACATAAACCACCAGGAAACACGTACCTGTCAGAAGAGATGTAGTTCAGGGTTTTTTCCCTTTTCCACTCTCTTCATCCCTGTCCTTGCAAGTGAGACAAATGCTTCTCATCAGCTTCTAGGAGACTCCAGGGGAAGGGAAAGAAAAGACTAGGAAACAGGCAAATAAAACTGGAAGCAGCAGGATGTGATGGATATATTTGCATATAATTTTACATTTGTGAGAACAATCATAACCCACTTATAGAAGGATGACATCAAGCAAATGACATGTCAGCAAATCAGTTTTAAGACCCTTCATTTTTTTTTCCAAAATAAGTTCTCTGCAGTTAATTTCCATTATAATCTAGGCCCATCCAATCTACTTAGTGGGATTTATGGACTGAAATTTAGGATGGCTTTGTTTTATTTGTCATGCCAAAAACCAGATAAATAATGTTATTGAGTGGGATTGGAAACCAGGGCTTAAGGGATAACGATGAGAAATGTTCCTGAATGGGATATGTAGGCAGTGGTCAGATACCAGCAACTTCCCGGGGTGGGACCAGTCTTTAATCATCCATCTTAATGGCACAGAGCCCCTGCCACTGGGAGAAACCAGCCCCTCTTCCCTTACCTTCAAGCATTTCCTTGTCTAATTCTGGCTCCAAAACTTTTCTGTATTTGAGAAAAAGTGGCTTCCTTTCCTATGTGAAGGAAAACGATACAATCAGAGCTCAGTAATTTTCTGACTACATTGAGAAGAAAAGGCATTTGTTTGGTCAGGTACCAGCTGAATCCCGCAGAACAGGTATTTTGATAATGCAGCAATGGCACTCGATCCATGCAGAAATACTCAATAAATGTGTCACGTTTTGGGAGAACAAGTTTCAGTTGTGGTACTGCAGGGTGGAGTGACATTGTGACCCTGCGTGTGTGGCATAGCACAGGCCACCAGGGCCACCAGGTTGTCGTACTGGCCCCACTGCTCTCAGAGCTTGTCATACTGATTTTTGTGGTGCTTGAGTCATCACAGATGGGCAGCAATGAAAGCAATCTTGGAAACCAGCTGAGGATGGCCCAGCTTGACACCAGTCCTAGACAAACACGGAACAGCGCACGCAAAGGTACGACTAATGAAGGATGGGGAGTTATTCCATCACTTTAGGGTTACAGAAAAGAGCTTTGTATCTTTTTAATGAGATTGCAAATTAGACTGCTGAAGGTAATGACCTTGTTGTAATTTACAGAGATATTTGGTCCTTCAAAGCTATTGATTAAGGAATTAGAATTATATAAAATGAATATAGTATGTAGTGAGTGGATTTTAAGGCAAAAGATTTACAAGATCACAACAGAGCTGCAAACAGGGAAGTAAGGGTGCTTGTACCTGCCCAGCTCTAGTGGGGCTCAGGTCTCACTCTGTCACAGTTTAGCACTTCTGTCAGTGGTTTTGGGGAGAAAATGGAACAGCCACAGATGACATTAAATCAAAAGAAAGGTGAAGAATGAAGTAGTAAGTCACTGAGGCTGAGCATTTGGGCTTTGTAGCTTGGCACAAACAAACAGTGTTTGTTTTTTAATAAGGTCAAGCATCAAGCCCTGCAGCCTGGAAGCCAGGAGCCAGGCTGTGTTTGCAGGGCAAGGATTGCTGCCCAGACAAGCAGGGAGCCAGGGAACAATAGAGAGATTATGGAGAATTAAAACTCTTCGTACAGCACTGTAGCTTGAAGGTATAGGAATAGTTTTGGTAGGATAGAGAGGGGAATTTCAGCACTGGTAAGGAGATACTGCTGTTTCTGTGTTGGATGACATGTGAAGATTTCTGAAACGTGCACTTGTCTCTTAAGAAAAACCACTGCTGCTGTGGAAGGCCCTGAGAGGATGTCATAGACTCATAGAATCCTAGAATGACTTGGGTTGGAAAGGAAAACTAACTCCAACCCCCCCTTGCTCAAGCATGCCTGACTGTGATGGGGCTCCCAGTGCTGAAAACCCAGTGCCTTCCAGAGGTGCTCTGAAGAGGTGTATGAAACAGGTAAGTGCTGTTGGAGTCAGAAGATAATGCTGTCACAGACAGCTGAAGGTGGGTATGCTCTGGAGACACTGATGAGTATGGAGGCAGGGAAAGAGGGATCCAAGTGATACCTTTTGCATTTCCCCTTTGCTGCTGCCTTCTGCTCCTCTGTCACTATTTGGAGAGAGCCAGCTGTAGCCTTCAAGCATTAGAAATATTTAAAAATCATCCTCTTTGCTCAGGGGAAAGGTGGCATAGCAAACAACTGCCACGTTCCCCAAGAGATCAATAACACCCTGCAGGAAGCTAAATCGTCCTTTATTAATCTGATGAATTAGCCTGATACAGGGAGGAAGAGATCAACAGCATGGAAAATAAATGCATGCCCTGAAGCAGAGCTTGTCAGCTATGGAAATAGAAGTGCCTTTCCTTTTATTCATAACAAATAATCTTGAAAGTTAGGCTGAGAGACCAAAGTGACTTCTGAGGTTTGTCAGTGCAATGTGGAGAGAAACTTGCTTCTCTCTTTGAAAAGCAATTACACAATCACGCAGAGACAAGCAGTTTCCCTGCTGTGCTGCTGGATTAGAAAGCTTGAATATCTTCCTCCTTACACTTCAAGTATAAGGAATCACTGTACACTTCAAGTATAAGGAGGTTTGATTCAGCCGAATACTTAGGTATATGTTTCAGCATCAGAGTCATTCCTGGAATGACTGATGGAAGCTCCATTTTAGCCTTGTAGAATCAGGATCCAGGGAAAAAGGTGAAATGAAACGGCATCAGATTTCTGTCTTGTACTGAAGAGGTAAAAAAGGAGTTTTCATAATAGGGAACAAAAAGCAGCATCCCTGAGCAGCTACACCCAGGGCAGCCCTGGCCCTGGGTTTTTCCCCCACCCTCATGGGAACAAACTATACATTGCCAGGAATCACTGTGGCTTTCGCTCTGAAAGTGACATGACTCAGGCATTCCTTATCAAATGTAGTCAACTTTTTGGAAGTCTCCACACTACCTTTGCTTGCATTGATTTGACCAAATCAGGGCTGGCTATTTTGAGTTTTTGAAGAAGAACATTCAGTTTGGCAGTATGGAGAGACTCCTCCTGTTACTTAGGGACATGGTTTGGTGGTGGACTTGGCAGTGCTGGGTTAATGCTTGGACTTAATGCTCTTTGAGTCTTTTCCAACCTAAATGATTCTATGACTGTAGGATTTGTGCCCTTTTTCTTTCATGATGCATGATGCAGCATCACCCAATCGTGCTCTACCTGGGCCAAAGCAGCCTGAACCCAGAAGCTCCACAGTGGAACTGGGGCAGGTTCTTGCTGGAGAGTTTTGCTTCCTGCAGCTGCATGGACTCTGCAGTACTTGCAGGAGCTTTTGCATACCTGCTCATTTCCTAGTAAAATAAGCATGAACACTTATTCCAGAGCCAGGATGACTGAGATGTCAACTCTCATATCACTTAGTGATTTCATAAGAATGCAAATTTCAGCTTTTATTTAAAAAGTCCACATTTCTAGCTTAAACTGTCAGAAACTGCCTGAAGAAATTTTAAGTCAGGTTTAGGATTTGAGGGTATGTGAGAATTTGTCAGTGGCTGTACATGGCAACCTGCATTGATAGATACGGCTCTAAAACCACCATGGGGGGAGATTTTTTAAAGGTGTGCTAAAGTCACTCTGGAAGATCTTCAGATAGAGAAAAGCACAAGGATCTTGGTGTATTTTCCTATGAGCATTAAGTACTATATTTTCCTTACTGAATTCCACAGCCTGAGTCAAAACCAAAGAACATTGAGGTCTCTAATTCAACCTTTCTAACTTACTTTTATTTTTTATTTGATAGAAGATACAAATACGTGAATAGTCCCTTATGGCTATTTAGTCTGTGCAAGCCAAAAGGTAGTGCCAAATAGCAAGAGGGGAATTCTGCAGGTGCAAAACCCAATTCAAATGATGAACTGCCTCCAGTGTCACTGCTTTGCTCATTTCCTATCCCTATGGGCAAATATGATTTTTTTCTAAACCTTTAATCTACAACACTGAATAAAGTTATGTAAATCTGCTGCAATGAAGAAGGCTTTTAAGTTGTGATAGGTATATCATGGTCCTCTCCCATTCTGTGAAATTGCTTTACAGCCAGGCCATAATCGCAATGACAGACATGCTTGATTGAGTTTTGTCTCCCTGCTAATCTATGGAGTCATTCGCAGGTGAAAATGAAGAGCTGTGTGTATCTGGGAAAGTGGGGATGCACTGAAAAATTATCCTTTTAATACTGAGTGTGGAGATTCCCTTGTGCTATTATAGGAGTGCCTTTTAGGATTAGAGTCTTGGGAAGCTTCTCATTATAACTGTGATTTATTTTTTAGTGATTTTTCCCTATAAAGTAGTATTAGAGACTAAGGAACATATATTTCAGGTGATAGCGAAAAACTGAAGATTAAGGCAAAGTACTCTGAATGCAAGTGCATGAGAGATGGTGAAGGTGACTCATTTCTCTAATGTGCAGAGTGAAAGCTTAACTGAAAGGGTGAACAGATGAGAGGCAGAGCACAAGTGATGTTTTATTGTGAGATCCTGAAAAATGTCATTTCAGACTGTCAGGGGAATTCTGCCTTGCCTCTCTTGTTATGAATACAATTTGTTGTACATGAAAGAAAATGGTGACTAGGGGACAGGGCCTTTCACAGTGGGACAAGGAGAGTCACACATTCCAGATAGAGTAGACTTGCAATGGCATGTACCAAAGTAGCCAGGAAGGATGGCTGTGTCCTTTGCTGGTGAGGATGAGCCAAGGAGAGGTACATCAAAGTGGGGAAAGGTTATCTTAAGTCTGCAGTGGTGGAAGGGCTCGATGGAACTCACCAGGTCCCGAAGCAGTGTGTGAGGTTAAACACACCCTTTATAGCACTGGAAGGGCTTTTCTCTCCTTGGTTTTGCACAATAGGATGCCTGCACACTGCTGTGTGGCCACAGTCATCCTGTGCAGCCCTGGAGGGTTCACATTGCCACTGTGAGACGGAAAGAACAGCCTTTCTTATCTACAAGGCTCCTCTCAGATATCAAGATGATTAAGCACACACATTTGTAAATTGTGCCCCAGCACCTCATATTATTGATGACAATGATGACTGGGAGCAATGAGTCAAAGTGAAAAATCAAAAGACAAGGTGAGGTAGTTGTGAGATAGCAACTCCCAGTCACTGCCATGGTTCTTGCTGCCAGGGCTGCTTCCCACCCAGAAGAAGGGACCTTGACAACAGCCAGGTTGCAGATGGGGCAAAGGCTTGTGGGCACTCCTTTTCTAATCATGATATAATCTGTTCACCTCTCCTGAGAACACCGTCCCCCGCCAGGTGTGCAATGTGGAGCAGTGCCAGAGCAGACATCAGGAGACTGAGGCAGGGACAGGGTCACTGGAGATGACTCTGCCCTCTTTGTGGAGACCCGGTCTGATTTTACCCTTTCCCTTTGAGAAAGAAGAGGAAGAGTAGAAAAAGCAAAACAAATTGTACCTTGACATATTGACTCATTTCTACACTCGAAGTCCATGTCCTCAGGCTCCCTGCTGGCTCCCCTTATCTGCACCCAATTACATGCCCAGCAAGATAGTGACTAGGGGGAGATCTGATCATATTTCTGTGAAAATCAATGGCAAGTCATGCCTCATGCCAGATCAGGCTTCTGCAGGGAAGATGCTTCTTGTGAACTAGTAAAGTTGGTGAGAGAAAAAAAAATCCTTTGTGGTGATCAACTTTTAAATTTAGCCATCCAGAGACTTTTGATACAATCTAAGTGGAAAATTGTAACCTCTGCTGAAGAGCATGATTCCGCTCAGTGGTAGGTGGCAGGATGCTCTGGATCTTGTGGGCTTGAAGCCAGAGGGAGGTTTGTTTTTACATTTCATGTTGACTAAGTTGGGGATGGTAGCCTTACTGTAAGGGAGGATATTCAGATGATGGTTGCCTTGGGCCCTCCAGAAAAATTGCTACATTTTACATTAAGGGCAACCTTCCTCACATAGTACATCTCTGCAATTAATTGTCTTGACACATGATTAGTACCTAGGGGCAAGGACAGATCGTTCTGTTGATTGGGCAGGAGCGCGTTATTAATTGTATGAACTGGCTCATAGTCAAAGCACACAAACCAGCCACTGCTCTTTCTGTCACTGCTGAACTGATATTTGAAAGAGCACCGGAGATTTGTGGTGGGGCAATGCTCCTTTGCCATCCCAATATGATTAAGATTCTCTCACTGCAGCTCATAAGAAATTAGTCTTTCAACCTGATCCTCTGCAACACCAGGTCACTTGGTATTTCTGGTACCATGCTGCACCCTGCCATTTGCTCTTGTTTGATTTCCCTCATTGCCCAGACACAGCATTTGGCAGACAGAGCAGAGCATGCAGCTTCCCAGCTGGCAGGGAGCAGTGTGGAGTTTTGTACTTAAAACATGAACTAGCTGACCTTGACTCATTCTGAAATGGCATGATGTTCCACTTAGAGTTTTAATTCCATTTTCTGACAAGAAGTAATTTTGAAAGGAAATAAGTTTATGAAGGATGTTACAAGATTTAGCAGAAGAAAAATAAAACAAAAGGCAAAAATAATAATAATGATTGTATTGTGTCATTTCTTCTCTCTGCATTCCATGTAGTTGAAGGAATTTTATAGCTATTGTTACCCTGTATGGGATCTCTTCTTAGTATCAATTACCAGACAATATAATACAATTCAAGCCTTACATCCTTCACTGAAATGAATCCTAAATTGTTTCACTGCTTTTTACAGACTGTACATACCGATGAGGATGCTTTGGAGAGCATACCTGGATATGCAGGAAGCAGCCACAGATGTGTAAGAATGATGGCACCTCAGAGGTGATCACAGCCCTCACAGTGTCCTGAATTTGTACAGGGGAAGCTGTCACGTGGAGGCCAAAGAAAAGTCTGAAGTCCTGATGTGGGAGAAATATGCGAGATGCGATATGGCTTGAAGATGGGGTCAAATATTAAGGGTTTTTTTCAGGGGGATGCTATTAGTTGAGTTGTGCATCACAGCCACTGCAGCATCTCTGCTAACAGGAGGCACTTCCATGCCCTGCATTTTATTCACGTTCATTCTCTTTTTGTTTCCAGCTGTGCAGGCTCTGAGGGGAGCAGTTGTCACTTGCACACTTTCCTTCATGGGCAGCTCACATGCTCATTTCTAAACCTGTCCAGCATCTCTGGAGCTGGCGGTGTTGGCAGGTCTCTGGCAGTCCCCACGATGGGGAGGACATTCCTACCCTTGTCCCAGACGAGTAGCCTTGGGGTGCCCATCCTGCCCCACATCTTGCCTGGCTGCATAAAGCACTGCTTGCCTGCGTGCAGCTTCACACAGTGCTGCCAGAATTTCTCTTCTTGACAGCATCACCCTCCACTCTCATTACATTAGAACTAGAAATTGTCCATACCAACTTTTTAGAGTGACACCTAAGGGGAAATGCATGTTATGTTACATGCTGTTACTAAGTGCCTTAGGCTCCAGCAATCTTTTTTCTTGCCAGCATTGATTCATTAAGCAGCATACGGAAGTGTAAGAGTGACTGGTATTATATCTCCCTTGCTAACCAGACTCTGATTTGTCTTCTTCATTTTTATTTCCAGTGTTTTGCATTGTTGTAATGAAGAACAAGTAACACAGGAGAAAAACCACTTATAGAGCTGTAGCTTTTTGGCTTGTGCATTTTTACCTGGCACAGGTGTTTCGCTGAAAGGACGTTTATATATTGGAAATTCAAAAAGAAAGATTTGTTGGTCTAAAAATTGTCTTGATTTATTTGTGGTGTCAAATTGAGAAAAACTTCTCAAGTTTAAGCACATTCGGGAGTTGCAGGCCATTGTAGCCAGTAATGTACAGAGATGTCCAGGGCCTCAGAAAGTTTATGTAGAAGATTAGGCAAGAAAAATAGATAAGCCAGATGTAGAAGGAAAACAGCCAAAAAAAAAGGCACCATAAACTCCCTTCTCACAGGAGAAAAACTCAGCTTGAAGTGACAAGGGCAGACCAGTTTGGTTTAGCTGAAGCACAGTGTGGTGCAGGAGCTCCTGTGCTGCCTTCCACAGAACGTGCTAAAGGCTGCGGTGCCCTGGTTTTCGCAGGGCCGTGCGACACTTTGCTTTTTCAGTTGATCACCTTTTTTGTTTGTGTCAAACCTCATGGAAACAGAATTAAAAATAAACTAACGTAAGCCACACCATGTATACAGCAAGGTGTGGGACCACTCAGGGCATGTCGCAGAGATGGACGGGCAGCCACAGTGCACAGGAGGGATGCTCAGCTGAAATGCTGTCTGGCCGTGTGGTCAGATGGGTTTTTACATCTTGCTGAATTGTGTTCTCAGACAGTTGTGCAGAGTTTCCTCCATTTCTGGTTTCTGCTCTCCATTACACCTGTGGTGGTGGTGCAAGAGGAGAAGAGACCAAAAAGCTCATCCAACCAGGAGCCCCAGCATCTCACCCCTGTGCACTTTCCACACCATGAACACTATCACTAATAACTTTTGTTTTTTTAAAAGCCAGGGCTTAAGAAGCTCTGCATAGGTGGTTTGTTGCTGGACTCTGTTGGCAGGTTCTTGCTGCAGTTGCTGAAGGTACTGCAGGTACATGGTGGTCCCCCAGGGCCCTCGGTGCCCTGTGCCAAGGGTGGCTGTGTGGTGGCGATGGCCCCTCTGCTCTTGGGGCTTGGAGGAGGGGTTCACCCCATAATGCTTCTTCCCCTGTCCCATCAGAGATGACTTCTCTACCCTGCATCTTCTCACATCCTGGATTTTTGAGCATCCTTAGGTAGTAATGACTTCAGAGCTGCTCCTGAAAAAAACCCGAGAAGATTAACATTGCAAGAGCAGTAACAGTGATACACTAATTTGTAATAAAAGTTAAGTGCCCTGTTAACCAAATACTTCATGTCTTAATTCAGTTTAAACCCTACTATGACATGTTTGCTCTTTTGAAGTGGACAAAAAATATTTTCAACTGATGATGCTTATTTTAAATTAATTTTTAAATTATCTTAAGATACACTAATGCAATGAAAAGATGCATATGGGTGCTTGGGGCAAGACTAGGGCAGACACATCCTTCACTGTGAATTAATTTCTGTTATCACCTATTATGTAATCACCTGTCATGTGCTTTATTATTGTTAATAGTTAATTTGCATAATAATATTTTTATTGCTCTGGCCCCCAGAAGAGTTCCAGGGCTCTGGACATCAAAAGAAGCTCTGGCAAACTCCTCGTGATCCAGCTGCAACTGGAAGGCACTGAGATAATGGCAGCAGAGTGTTGTGCTGTGTGGTCGTATTGCTCTGTGTAGGCAGAGGTGAGCTTTGCATCTGAATTTAAAACACCACTGAAACTAAAATAGAAGGACAGTTCTGACGACTGGTGGTCTTAGATTTTCCTGTAGTGTCTCTGGTGCTCTGGGTGTGGATGACCTCCTCTTTTATTAATTTTTGTTGCTGGCAGTAATTTTGTGAATAGTTTTCTAGGTAAAGCAAAGGTTGAACTTTTGAAGCAGATGTACACAGCATAACCTTTATGTCTCTTAGCCACTGTCAGGCTTCACTGAGTGCTCTGCACCCTGACATTCAGTAAGGCAATAAAGAAATGAAAAGTACTAATGTAACCTTTATAAAAATAGTTAAAATGATAATTTAATTTTTAATCTCTCACTATGGTGTTAAAATAAGCTCAATAAACTTTGGTGGTAAATTACATTCAGAAGGAATTTGATTTAAATAACATTATGGTTATGATAGTCAGCAAATTATGTCCTAAACTGCTGCTTCAAGGAAAAAAAAAAGACACATTTAGGGCGGGACTGTTGACCTTTCCAATTTTTGGGTAATACTTGGGCCACTATTAATTTTTTGGTAGTTAATCTGGAACCTGAGGTCCTTTCTTCTCGCACATCCTGCCCAAGCAATCAAGAGGATGTTGCAGATAAACAACTCACAGCAGCCATGGCAGATGAGTCTTATGTATTTGAGCTGCAGCTTTGTGTTTCATTTCATCCTTATAAAAGACGTGCACAAAAAAAGGAGCAAAAGACTATTTGAGGGAAAGAGGAAGAAATGAAACAAAAGAATGGTTTAAACAAGGTTATAAAGTTGTTTGATAGTGGAAATAATTTCTTAGTCTTCATATAAAGTGCCATGGTTTGCAGTGTGGTGATTAACGATCAGGCTGTAGAATCAGGCTGAGTTTGTGACTCTGGAGAACTCCTTGCAAACTGAACATGCCTTAGGCTCACGTATACAGATATGTGCTGGAAACAAGTGCTGGGTGATGATTGATATCTGTATATGAGATAGAAGTTATGCACAACTATATATACAAGACTATGTGTTGCATCTTACGGGGAGGGATCTGAAAGTATTTCGCAAACACGTATTTCTCAGAATCGTTTTACCCAGAATGCAGTCCATTGTGATGCAGCAATCTTTACTCATTGCCCTGGATGCAATTTTGAGCTCTGTTGTGTCTAACTGGACAAAACATCCTCAGGAAAGTGGGGGATGTGCCCAACATTTGTTTGGTTGGTTGTTTTAATCTATGAGAGATATCACTGTTCTACTTGTTCTCTTGCAAAATTAGATCCTCTCTCATGTAACCAAGGTTTTAATTGCCTGTAATGCTTAGACAGAGCTTGGAGAGGAACCATAGAAGTACTTTGATAGATAGGACTAGAGAAAACAACAGTGCCTGAGCTCTGCTAACCCTCTCCTGCATGTGTCTGCTCAGCCTGACTGCATCTATCACAGTGGAAGGGGACATGTGGCCTGTCAGGGGGGAAGTGCCAGGGAAGATAAATAGTCAGAAAATACAGTAATGTCACCAGTTCAGCTAGACCAGGAGCAATTACTGGAGGACTGACTTTATTTCTTATAGCTGTTGGGAGGTTTCTCTTCCTTTGAAGCTGAGGAGAGCTCAGTGAAGGTGTGGGAGGTAATGTTCAGCACGGGGAAGAGAGACAGAGGAAAAGCAGTTTGTACTAACAGGGAAAATGCACTGAAAGGAAGGAAACAAATCTTGCCTGTGGGTGATAAAAAGGTGGATGCACATTATAGACTAGTGGGTGCTATTTTCTGGAGAAATGGTGATCTCTACTAGCAGGTGAGTGGGGTTGCAGTGCTAAAGACTCATTGCATTGTTCCCAATGCTGCTCTAGGCTTAGGTAATTTCACACTTTCACACTTTCTCTATGGAGAAATAATCTGCTGAACGACTTTTACTGTATAATTTTCAGTGAATATAATTTAAAAAGGTTTCAGTAAAACAGCTCTCTACTCCTTGAAGGAAACTGAGAAGTAGGAGGTAAAAAATTAGTGATCTAGTTTCAGGTTATTAGATTTCCCCCAGTGAAGGCAGCAGTGAATATACTACATTAATAGAGCACCAACAGTGTAGAACAAATGGATTATGATTCTTTTTTTTTTTTTTAATGATGTTACTATAAATACTTTGTCCCTACCTAGCTTTGCCATTGGAAGTGAAGCAGGACATTTAAACACATGTGAAAAAAGCATGTAATTGTATCTCCATAGAAGTTACTTTCAACTTCCTGTGAATAATTAGGAAGCATCTGTCCTTTCTTGTCAAAGATGAAGGCAGATCCACGTGTTGCAGATGCTGAATTGGACAGGGTTACACACTTATGCTTATATTGTTCCTACTTGGACCTTAGTTGAGGTGGGGGCGTTTCTAGACTCTTACTAAAGCAAACCATGACTTATTCCAGGGGATAAAACTGTTAAGAAAGGAATGGGCTAAAAATGTGTTACTCCATGAAATTATCTCACCTCGAATGCCTGGAAGTTAGGGGAAACACTTCCCCTGGCTTGTAGTCTGGACATGACTTAGTTTTATTTTTTTATTTTTTTTCCCTCAGTGACTGTCCCCTTTTTCTGTTAAATGCAACATGCTATCTAGAATTCTCTCATTTCTTGCATTTTTATTTGTTTTTCCTTTTTGCTTTTTTTTTTGCTTTGTAATTTCTCAGTTGTTTTTCAGTTAAAGCATTTACACCTTATCATAGAGCCTGGAACATAGGCTTACTTCACTAAATTTTTGTAAAAGCTGAGGACATTTTGGAAAAGTTATGAAAACAGACCAGATGATGCCCTAAATTCTACCAGGATTTTTCTACTGTCTATTAGAAATGTTAGGGGAAAATATTGCAGGAAGAACAGTAAAGAAGGTGTTTCAACAATACAAGAAGATAAGTATTTAATGGAATATTTATGTAAAAATGAACTAAATTAAACTAAAATTGAAATTGTATTTTGCTTTAAAGTTTGCACTGCAATACCTTGGTGGGGGGGAAAACCCTTTCATATTTGCTGATGACCTCTCTGAGGCAGGAAAAGAGTTCAGGTCGGAGATTTCTGCCTGTTTTAGCCATCAAAAAAGAGCAACAAATTGAAGTCAAACACCTATATTTAGTAGCAATAGAATGATATGGCTGCTGTGGCCCAAGTGGCAAAGGGCTGGCACCTTTTCCTCACCTGGCACCAGTGTGGTCTCTGAGTGTCCCGTTGCCATTGCAGTGCTCCAAACCAGGGACCTGGGGTCTCTCCAGAGGGCTGGGATCTCTCCAAGGGGCAGGTCACTGCAGCCTGGTGCTTGAAAATGTTCCTGAGCACATTCCTCTCTAAACAAAGCCCTAATGTATTTTTTGGACAACCCTGAGTGTGCTTATGAATAGTTCATAGTAAAAGCTTCCATGGAGTAATTAAATCTTAATGGCCTGATGTTTACATTTTTTGAACTACAGGTTGGAAAGCCTGAGTGCAAATTGTTCCGACACAGCTAACATTTTGCTGTGAGCAGATTTGTGATAAGCACTGGGTAAAAAAATTTATCTAACCAATCTAGTCTCTCGTTTTTTTCATACACATTCTCCTTGTACCAGTAGAAGTGAGGGTTTTCAGTTATATTTCAGGGGACAGTTCCCTCAGAAAAATGACTGTCTGTACCTGCAGATTTAAGGTCAAAGGGAGAGAGGAGCCTGATCTCACCAGGCAAAGAGGTCAGGATGGTGTCCTCAAACACCATCAGAATGTTTTGACACCATTCCTTTGGGAGCCATGATGTCTACGTACAAATAAAACATGACTTAGGTATGAAGTACCTTACAGTTGTTTTTAAGGAGCCATTCCCACAGGGGCAGCAGCCTCATGGAGGGCTCTTTCCCAGGCTGGGACTTGGGGCCCACCTCATCTAGACTTGCTGGCAGCCTTTCATGAGTGTATTATGCCAAGTCATGAATGTGTGAATGCAGGAAGTTTTAGCTCAAAGCTTTAAGCTTTGCAGACTGTGTGTCTTTGTGCCTGACACTTTTTTATTTAATCTGAAAATAGAGCAGTAAGCCACCACAGAATCATAGAATAGATTCATAAAATATAATGAGTTGGAAGTGATCCATAAGGATCATCAAGTCCAACTTCTGGCTCTGCACAGGACAATCCCAAAAATCACACCATGTGTTTGAGAGTGTTGTTCAAATGCTTCTTGAACTCAGACAGGCTTGCATCACTTGCACTCTTCCTCATCTTGTCCTTCTGGCTTACCTTGACCCTTACATGGAGGGGCCAGCCATGCCAACAGGTGGGGCTGCCAAAGCATGCCAGCCAAAGAGAATGGCTTTCTGCAGGCACTTGCAGGAGCATGCTGGCTTTCAACCCAGAGTTGTGAGGATCCTCTGCATCACCTACACTTCATCTGCTTAGCTTCTAACCTTTGAAAAACCCACATCTCCCTTTGGGAATGTCCTTAAATGCACAGAGCTGTGACAGTGATACAAGGAGTAAGAGTCTCTCTTGGCATCTAAACGTTGTTATTTTGGCCAGCTCAATTTCCTTTGCTCTTTTCTCTCACTGTATTTGATTTAGTTTGTGATCAATAGTGAAATTAAAAGGACGTGGGTTTAGTCCACCCACAGACTTTCACTGTGCTGCCTGGAGATGCCAGATCTGCAGGGTTCTGCTAATCTGTGCTCGAATGCTGGGTAGTCCTTGCCTAAAGATTGCTGCTCTCCAAAAAGCGTGTTTCCTGTTGTCTGTCGAGAGAATTTTCACGGGCTCACGCTCTCACTACAAGCAAGGCAGCTCTGCTGTTGATTTCAGTCAGAATAGGATTAGAACTACTATCATCTTACTATCAGTGTAGGTTATGAGCTGTTGGTAATGCCTGTCATTGAGTCCAGTGCAAGCTTTCTTGCTTGGGCTGAGGCAAAATAACTCTATTGCAGTCTTTCATCAGTGGGAAAAGATAAAACTTAATGAGGACATTTTCCAGGATCTGTCAGAAAAAGAACAGAAATGCAATACAAATAAGTGTTTTATAATACATAAGCTCCACGTGCTTGTGTGTGTATATACATGAACACATCTTCAGTTCTGGTTTGGTTTGGTTTTTGTTGGTTTTGTTTGGTTTGGTTTGTTGTTTTTTTTTTTAATTGGGACAGTGGTTTTGTTTGTTTGTTTGTTTTACAGAAATGTAATTTTTCTTGTTGCTGAAGTCTGTGATGTAGGCCAGAAAGGCAAGCTATGTCCAAAATACTAAGGCAAAACTTTCAAAGAACAACTAGTATAACAAGAATATGCTCCTTTTCCTTACTGAAATTCTGTCTGTTTTGGTGACAGCCTGGTCTGTGAAGTGGGCGTGTAATGAGGGCCACAGTCCGTGTCCTCTCTATACAAAGTACTCCATGGACGAGTGTGTGTGTATTTATCTGTACTGAGATCAATGTAACATCACCACAATAGATTCTGAATGATTCATGAAATGAAAAATCTGTCCTTAGTGCAATGAGAGAATACACACTGGGCTGTACTGAACTATCTGCTCTAAGAATTAGTTTAAACCTGGCCAATAAACAACCTAAAACTTAACCTCCCCATTGGTATATTTTCCTTTTGACTTGTTACAGGTAGAATCTCAAAATATTAGAAACTCAAGCTGGACACAGGAATGTGCACAGAGCACATTTTAATTTTACCATGAGCATTTGGTTTCAGGGGAAGCAGTTTGCACATCACCACAAATTGATAGTATGAGATGATGAGATCAGCACAGTCATAAAAGAAACCTGGATTATTCAATAAACTGATCTCATTGGGATCAACTGGTACATACTGAATTCTGTATTTATGAACCTGCAGCAGAGTGTCATTTGCTTCACCCTGTAGCTGTGTCCTGGGAAGGAGAGACTTTGTTATAGACCAGAGGTTCCTAGCAGGAGAGCAACGCAGTATGTGCTTCCAGGGCAATGGAGACCCCTGTGCTCCTTGTGTGCATTGTTGGCACCACGAGAAGCAGCTGGGCACTGCCGAAAGAGATATCAGGTAAAATAAAAATACACAGATAAGAAGGGCTGTAAAAAGCTTTTTACCCTTTGAGTTTTCAGAGTTCAATAAAGCTTGTTAGAAAAAAAACAAAACAAAATATTTGAGAGGTGACTTGACTTCAAGGAATAAACACTGACACAGGGAAAAAATAATGGGTGTCAAAGGGCTTTTTAACTTAACTGAAAAGTATAACAAGATCCAGTGGATGAAATCTGGAGCCAGACAAATTCAAATTGGAAACATGACCTACATTTTTAATAGTAAGTGTGATTAGCCTTCAGAATGAAGTACTTACAAAGCAGTGAGGATTTTCTCCTCTTGATGGCTTCAAATCAAAACTAGGTGCCTTACTGGGAGACAAGCTTTAGTCAAAAATAGTTGCGCTTTAGTCAAACACGTGTTACAGGGCTCCATATAGAGGTAATTGAGGAAATGTAATGGTCTGTGGCATCCAGGAGGTCAGGCCAGATGGTATAATGATCCCTTTTGGCCTCAAACTCTATGAATCTCAGAATGAATAGAAATGCTATCATCTGGATGTGCATTTGAAATAATTGCAGGCAGAGATTAGACACACAATTGCATATGGTTCAGAATTGATAAACTTTCTTCCCTTCCAGAACAAAGGCCTTATTTATACCTAATTATATGCTGCTGTTGTAATTCAGATAAATATCCATTAGGAACTCAGATGGGATGTAAGCAAATCAATTTTAACTACTGTGCAAGTGTGGTGTGGAAATCTAGTTTCTAAAGCTTGTATTCAGCTCTAGACTTGCTCACGCAGGAATGGATCCAGGAAGAGCTCCAGTGTGGACATTTGCTCTACCCTGAGAGTATCCTGACATGATTTAGACTCTGAAGTTGTTGATTCAGTTAAATCATAAAGATGTGGGTCCTGGGTTTCAAAGCTGCTGGGTGCCTAATGCTTGTGACTACCTGCACATTGCCGAATTTTACGGGAAAGAGTTGCTGAAAGAGTAACAGCAAAAACTAAAAAAGTTCAAGCTTTTATGAGTAGTTTTGCTCATGCTGATATTATCGCAAAGAGTGTCTCTGCTTGGCAATGCACATGCACCTGCAAAATAGCCCAGTGTTGCACTGCTTCTGGAGAAGGAAGAAGTACGAAATATTAACCGGCAAAAGAAACCGCATTAAAATGCAGATAACTTTTAATATGAATTTCACCATATCATGTAGCTTTCAATTTTAGTGTTATCTCACTCACAAAGCATTCAAAACAACTGCACAGGTAAGCAGTGAGACCACACTGCACAGAGGAAATAACATTTTTAAAGTTCAGAGAAGTGTCATCATTTATGGTATAGGGGCATTTACCTGTGCTCAGAAGACAAATGTTGATGAGTATAAAGAGTTTAATTCATAAAGCTCTGTAAGCTTTTGTATTCTCAGTTCTTCCCCCGAATCAATTCTGATTGATGGCACCAAACACCCAATTTCCAGGTGATGAGAAAGTTTTTTTTTTCATGTTCTGAGCACTGTGCAGAAATTCTCACAGCAGTTAATGTGCTCCTTGAGGACTGAATATTCTGAAGTAAGGAGATTCCCTCTAGGCTTTATGTTTAATTTGAAGGGGACAAAAGCCTGGATCTGCAACCACCCTCACAACTACCCAAAGATTTGAGCAGTTTTTATAGAATCATAGAATCATTAAGGTTGGAAAAGACCTTTAAGAACATCAAGTCTAACAATCAACCCAGCAGCACCACCATGTTCACCATTAAACTGTGTCTTCAGTTTCCATGTCTGCACAATTTTTGAATGCTTCCAGGGTGACTCCACCACTTCCTTGGGCAGTTTGTTCCAATGTTTGACCATGTCTTCCATGAAAAAACTGTTTACTAATATCTAATGTAAACCTTCCCTGACTCAACCCTAGGCCATGTCCTCTTATGCTGTCACTTGTTACCTGGGAGAAGAGACCAGCACCCACCACAGCCTCCTTTCAGGTAGTTGTAGAGAGCCATAAGGTCCTTCCAGAGCATCCTTTTCTTCAGGCTAAACACAGGTTGGCCTTTCTGAATCTAAATGATGTCTGTGTCCTGGTGTATGAAGCTGGAATCCATGCCTACATCCAATCTTTAGCTACTATAACCTTCTTCCATTTCCCCTCGTTTTTTCCCCAAACCATATACATAGAATATAATGACTAACATGGAGATTATATAAATATATGCTAATCTGTGAACTTGAAGCCAAATTTCTTTGGATTCTCTTCTGCATTGATGCTCAGAACCTCGCAGCTAATTACACATTTGCTAATTGTAGCCTGCTTTTCCCAGCCTCTTTCATTTCAGCTCAAAAAGGAAAAATGGTACTGATGACTCTGCAGATACTCTAAAATAACCAATGTTTTACTGAATCTCAGTTACTTTCTTATGTGAATAGCAAATCTCTCACTGCAGATAGTATTTTATATAGTTGTTCTGAATATTTTGTTAGATTACACTAAAAATGAAAGTGACACGAAATAATGAAAATCATATTTAAAATCAGCTGTATTTAATGTGGCATTTTAACAGTTAAATAATTTTTCAAAAACTTTGCAAAAGCTCTTGATTTTGAAGCTACTTTTTCAGTACTTCTACAGGGATGGCATTTACGGTAATACTGTTGTATCAGCAAAACTACAATGCAAGTATTTTGCTTTTTATCTTGCTTTATAGCCCTTTATACAAGGCCTTCCTATTACAGTTCTGCAGTAGCATTAATTTCCTAAAGGTCCCAGAGGTCATTCTTATTTTCAGTCAAATAACAATATCCAAGAATTTTAATGATGTTCTTGCATTAGTGTTATAATATTCAGAATTGTTATAAAATTCAGCAATGTATGAAAATGTCATTGCTAGGGATGAATGAAGCAGCTCATCTGAAAATAAAAATCAGCCCAAATCTTTGCAGGTGTTCAGAAAACTTTAGGTAATTTCATTTTCTCTCCCCTACCTACACTTCTCAGGTACTTCTACAAGTTCCGGTGCCTGAAATATCATCATAATTGATTTTTCTAGACAAAGGAAGTGCTTAGAGATAATTATCTAAACTTAAGTACAGCGTTTGGTACAGTGCCATGTGGGAAATTATTAGCTAAAAGGGGAGATTAGTACAGAAATTGAAAAGTGAATAAGGATGTGGGAAGGAGGTGGAGATCAGTACTGAGAGAAGGCAGTAGGGCTTCCCAAGCATCAGTCTTGGGCCTGATATTATTTAAACATTTTTTATTAATGATGATCCCATAAAAAAATAAGTGTGTGCTAATGGAATTTACCAGTGGCATAAGGGAGGGAGGCACTGTCACTACAGAGATGAATAACACTCTCATTTAGGAAGAACTGAGTCACCTTGAGAATAGGATAAATGGGATAAAGTTCAGAAGCATTCAACTGCAAGTTCGTGCATCTGGGTCTTGTTAACCAGGAACCTACTATACCTGAATGTTCACAGGCAAGAAAAAACTAAGGAAGGGAAAACATAGACCATACAAAGCAAGGTATTTTCACCAGGGTAATGAAACACCTGCAATGGTACACGAGGCAGATGTTAGAAATCAGCCAGGATAGTGCACAGTATTCACAAAAAAATTACTTCACTCTTGGGAAGTTATGGAGAAAGATGATTAGAGTGACCATGTGAAGGGAGAGCCTGTAGTGTGAGAGGAGTTTGGCAAAATGAATACTGAGGGAGGCTGCTATAAATACTGCATGGGCATAAGTTCCAGGAAGAGAAAACATCTATTTAAACTGAAGGACAACATTGGCACAAGAACAAATGAGCATAAATTGGTCATGAATAAATTTAGGATGGGAATTGGAAGCAGGTTTCCAAACAACAGAATAGCAATGTTCTGCAATTGCTTTCCAGTGAGAACAGTGGAAATAGCAACAATAACAACAAACACCAAGCTACTTTTAAGATGGACTTAAATGAGTTTCTGAAAGGGATTATATGATGTGTTTGGCTAAGATAGCAGAGAAGTAGACTTGATGACCCAAGAGGTCTCTGTAGTCCTATCTTTCTAAGCCTGTTTCTCATGACCAAATATTGCAGAGCACTTCTAAGTGCTTCCTTTCCTTCATGTATTTTTTTTTATAAATATTTATAATGTACTCTAGAGACTGCTGTCTGGACACATTTAGGGAAGGGACAAAAGTGTGGTGTCCAAAATATGCTGAATACTCTCCAAACAAAACAAGAGAAGTGTCCAATGTCCTAGTGGGCAAGGCTTGGGTGCTTAAAAATATCCCCATTTTCTATGGAAGGCAATGGGGACAAAGTCCCAACAGGACAACAGGTTCTCTCTTGTTTCCCTTATGCTCCTGAGCCTGCTGCTCTGTTTTTTAGTTTGCTTTCCAGGCTCCACTGTGCATATGCAGCACTATGAAATAGGATGGCAGACAGTACTTCAGATGTATAGAATAAAAAACTGAGCAGTCAGTGTGGATCTGACTGGATGCAAAGCTGTAGTGAAGATACTTTGTTAGGGAGAAGGGAGGATTCCTTCAGCCTTGGTGGTGTGGTTTTCTTAACCTAGTTTTTCTTTTTGTGTACATTTTGAGAACTAATTTTGGACTGTGTGTGTCTTTAGAGCTATTTTTTCACCTATCCTTAACTTCAACCAGCATCTGTGAACACTTGGGTGAGATGATTTCATTCTGAGTTGTCCTGCTAGAAAACTCAACTTAAAAGGAATCAATCATAAGCACTACCTGTACTTATTGCTATATTTTACTGAGTTATTGCTCACACACAGGTGTGAGAACGTGGCTCTTTGAGGGAACATGGCAGCATCATGCCAGGGATGAATTTAGCCCTGAGCTCGCTGCAGCCCCAGGGGGCGGACCTGGTGGCCATAACTGCAGGGAAACAGGATCAGTTTTTCCGTGGGTGGGAATATCTGTGAGGGTGGAAGTATCTATGGGTGGATAAAAGCACATTGGCAGCTCGTTTGCAAACAGACCCACATGTGCATATGGGAGCATTCAATTGACAAGTGCATGGAAATGTCTTTGGCCACAGTAGATGAAGAGAAATGGCTCTTTCGGATATGTCTCTGGATTTTGTCAGTGTGGCCCTTGGCCTCGTGTGCTTCACCCGTCCCGTCCCTGCCGAGCAGGAGCCACATGGCTGAGGGTGGCTGTGAAATGACACCGCTGCGGGAGAGCTGTGATGCTGTGAGGATGTTAGAGCCTACGTAAAAGGCAAACAGAAAAGGGGCAAAGGAAAAAAAAACCACAGAAACACTGTGTTCGTTCCTCACTCTTCCTTCAGTGCCGTCTCACCCCGTGCAGAGGCTTCAGAGGTGTGAACACATCCTGTTTACATCTGCCACCAAGAGGGAGAAGCGGAGGGGAGCACACGGCTGAGGCACAGCGGGAGGCAGTGCCGTACACAGGGAGAGCTGCCGGCCCCGGCATGGACACGCTGCCCATCTACCACGGGCGCATCACTCGAGAGGCCGGGGAGAAACTACTGCTGGAGGCGGGCATGGACGGGAGCTACCTGCTGCGGGACAGCGAGAGCATCCCAGGAGCCTACTGCCTCTGTGTGCTGTGAGTGCCAAGGGCAGCGGGGCTGGGAGTGGGGTGCTGGCAAGGGCCGGTCAGGTGGTAGCTTCACCTCCACAATACGGGGAGTTCCCACAACAGAATATGCTCTAATATTTGCTCACCATTTGCTTACATATGTGAGAGTTTTGTCTCCTTCACCCTGACTTAAGGCAGGGGCGTGCCATAAGGGATGTAGGGTTCTTTGCAGAGCGAAGAGGAGCAGGTTTTGCCTTGCAGAGCCCCAGAGCCCACAGTTCCTATACGCAAAAAAAACCCAAAAGAAAGCAGGCCAGGAATGCATAGGAAGGGGGAGTGAGAGGCCATGGAGAAGTTCCAGGCAACTTGGCTCAGGATGGTGTGTACTGCTCCTGTGCTGGATAATCCTCTTGCTTTCTGCCTGCATTCTGCTTCTCTAGTGTGCTCATGGGTGTGCTCAGCCACATCACCAGTATCCCCTGTAATCAGGAAGGGTAACGTGGAACTCTGTCATCCAGAACATGCCTTTGCTTCAGGTTGCTCTCAGTCAGGCTGAGTGTCCCATGAAACATCAGGCTTGGACTAAACTACCTGTAATGTACCTGAAATACTGACGGTAACAAACTAAGTGTTAATGTGAAAAGGGAGAGATCTGGTGGGATGGTCTGTCAGAGAGTGGGTAGACATGTTCCCCTGAGAGAGAGGACACTCTGAGGGACTTTATATTCATAGGACCTCATTTTAACGAGGAAGTATAATTACCCTACTGCTGGCAAAAGTTTCAGAAGTCCTGATAACTCTGTACTGTTGCATCAGAAGAACAAAGATGTGTCTATCAAGACACTTATGCTTTACTTCAGTAAGAGAAGGAACACAAGAGAAAACTGATTTACGTCCAGTACTAAATCAGCTAACAGAAGGAACTCAGGTACCTGGTAATAAAACAGAAGAGAAAGAAGATTCCTGAGTCAGGTTTCCCCCAAATCTCTTGAATACATTTCCAACAATATGTAATTAAGCCCTCAGTAAGCATCATTATCCCCCCCAATATAGACCAGTAAATGGAGACATGCAAGGTGATCATAAGTAATCCAGAAATACAGAACCTTTTCAGGGAAAGTCTTTGTGACAGAAGATGCATTTTTTCTTCTCCCGTGGAATCAGAGGGTGAGCCAAGATAGGTGCTTCTGCTAACAAATACCTTAACGGAGAGATGAAAAATGGGAAATAAGAAGCATCTTGAGTTAAATGAAAATGGAATAGACATAGCAAGAGGTAAGGATTGCTATGATTTCTGTGATAGGAATAGGCAATAAAAGCAGAATCTCTTTTAAATAACCATCAGAGGAAATGGTGATGTATCACCTTTACACTCAGAAGTCATTCAGTACAGGTGAAACACTAAGGCATTGGAGAAAAGGGCAGGTGGAGTGTTACATTGCTGAATAAAATAGAGAATACTGAAATTAGTCCATCATTAGTCTAAATCAGGAAGTAGGTATGTAACAAGGTCTTTCATCTGCACACAATCAAGATGGCATTTTTTGCCATATTAGTGGTAATTTATGTCCTTCGAAAGAAATTTCATGAATAAAATATAGAAAATGAAAATACGAAGAAATTAAAGGATTTCTAACTGTGAAGCTCTGCAGTCTTTGGAGGAAAAGAAGAAAGTCATCAGTAAGAAACAGAACACTACCTGATTGTTTCTGGAAATTACAGGCCCTTCATGTCTTCATGGTATGTTGCATTCAAACGTATATATGATAAACAAAAGGGTAAAAGCAAAAAAATAAGGGTGAATGTTATGCAGACTTCTTACAGAACACACTGTGTTCTATAGACACTATAACTATGTCCTCAATAGTTACTATATAAAGGAATTAAATGAAAGATATTATGATGAGTATGATCTGATACATACAGCAAGATGGCTGAAAAATGCTAGAGGTAAGCCTTGGTTCCAATGATCCTTAATATTTCAATTCAAAGCAATATGTAAGAAACAGCAGATATGATAAACAACATATCACACAATAACTTTTGGGACAGTTATAAAGACACCAGGAAAGAATCTCACACTGAAGATAGCAATGACAGTTTAAAGAAATGCAGGCTATAAACTAGAGAAGTGCTTTGACAGGCAAAGTTTACCAAAGCAGAGCACTTTAGTGCAGAGATTGGAGGAGCAAGAAAGGAGGGCATGAGAGATATAACTATGTATTCAGTGGACGATTCTAAGCCTGGCTTTGATAAAATAAGGCAATGGACATAACCCATCCAAATTCCAGTATAAACATCATGGGCAGAGATGGAACAGGTAGCAAGCACGTATGTGCATGGGAGCATTGGTAAAAACTGAGGGAAACATGCAGTTGTTATATTCACTGTTAAAGGAAAAGAAAATCAAGGAAGAGTAAGTACCTCTCCACTTTTTTTATATTTTCTTCTAAATAAATAATGGAAATTATTAGGAATAACAAAGCTATTCAAAAATTTACATTGAGCTTCAAAATCTGTGCTGAAGATCACTATAGGAATACATAGATATATCAAAATTAGGCAAAAGATGTGTTTACTAGAAGTACCAAATTGATCTTTGAAACACGGGAAACAAAGCTGGTCATCCCTTAGGTATATTGCAATAAATATCGGAACTAATCAAAACATTTTGCTTCTTTGCAACAATGATTTCTAACAGAAGTGAATCTGTTTCACACTGCCAATGATATTTCTATTGCCCCTAGAAGAGAAAAATAGAAAAATAGTCCAGTTTCCAAAATTGAAACAAGTTCAGTCTGTCTTCTTCCCTCTCTCCCTCCACTTCTGCAGAGAAGTAAAACAAAACAAACCTAAACCCCTGCAGCTTCCTAGTTCTAACCCTTCTTAGGGTTGCTTTTTTTTTGTTGTTTTTAAAAATCAGGGGGGGAATTAAAAGGCACAGTTCTGATGAAGATAAAAGAAACAATTATCCATTTATCAAAAAAGTCATAAAGCATATATTTGGCTGACAGTAGTATGATGAGTTTGAACTCGCATAGGTGGCTGCTCTGCACTCCCAGGTACAGTAATTGTCAAGTCCTGTGATTCCACTGTGTTGCTTAGGCTTGAACAAGATCTCCTTTTCCCAAGAAACTGCATAAATTTGTAATGCCACCATCACCACCACATCCCCCCCTCTTGGGCACTTCCAAAAAGCCCTGACATATTTTGGCAGCCTTTGAGCCTCTTTAGGCACACAATAAGGACACCAGTGTTCCTGGTCAGGCTCATTCACCTTTTGTTTTTCCAATTAAAAAGTGATTAAAAAGTGGAGCCCTGACCTTTAAAAAGGAGAAGAGTCAAAGACTTCATGAATCCCTTGTGACAGACACTGATTTCACAGAGCAAGCATAAAAGAGACAGGTAGTAGCATAAAATCTGACCTATAGAGATGGGTAACTGCAGCAGGCAGGACCCTGTTGGAGCATTCATCTAGAAAACTCTCCTTTCTCTTTTCTTTGTTTCTCCTGAGCTATTGATTTATCTCTCTTGAGTGCTATTTTCTGCTATAGGAAGCCACAGTGTGCACATGGTGTTCCTGAAAGCCTTCAAAGGGAGAATGAATGTTTTTTTTGTGTGACTGTGGTAAAGCATAAAGGACTCACTTTCACAAATATTTTAAGACCACAATTAAACAATGCATGGAAGAGTAGGAAGGTTTTAATTTACAGCTGTGTGTCCCTGGGCTCTTGCAAACAGAGGGGCTGCCTTCAGGTTTTGGAAAAGATTTTAATACCTGATACTCCCAAGGTCTTCATTGTATGAATATGATTATTGATTTGATAATATATATATTAAGTTTATTGTGAATATGTCAACAGAAGTGCACAATATTTTCCTGAATATTTTTAGAGTTGCATTGAAAAGCAGAATTTTTTGCTGTTTCTGAAAACTGAGCTACAAGAAATGCATATGCTTTAAAAAACATACACGTTTTACCTGTAAACATGTCAGACACTACACACAGTACACCAGGGTTTTAATATCAAAACCTAATTGTTCCAGGGAGCTTTCTTTACTGGTCTGGCTTCCTCTTTGCTCAATGCCCCATTTGACATTTTTAGCACTCCCAGAAATCCTCTGTGTTCACAACTCCTAATGAAGTCAAAAGGGGACACAGGACACACTAATGGTGACTAGTTTGAGAAGCAGCCTCTTAAACTCTGCCTGAAAAACGTATGAATAAAATGCCTGAGAGTGCCACAAGCCCCACGTTCCTTTACAGGTATATGAGCACACATGCAGAAACAAGCAGCTCATGCCTGAATTGGCAAAGATAAAGCATTTGTAGTTTGGGTTTTAAAATTCATATACTTGAAAATACTGGAAATGTTAGTAGTTGTTTCAGAGCTTTAAGTAAGACAAACATGATGTGCTTGTCAAACTATGTGTTCAGATGATTTGTTTGAAACCAGCCATTCATGTACTGTGCTGCATTCAACTTGTGGAGAATAATCAAAAGCTGGAATTGAAAGCTATTTAGAGCTCTTGAAGCAACAGTAATGGCAACAGGGATAGGCTGCAGTCCTATCAGATTTTACATGTGCTATTTTTTCTGTCACTGTAACCACGGTGCATAAGTTCAAGGCAATGTGCTGAAACTTTCTGATCCAGGAGATGCATCAGCTGTACAGTGTGAGGATGTAATACAGGATCACAAGCCAGTTCAGCTTTGTTTCCTATGTAATATTTTTGATAGAAATGGCAGAATAATTTCATTTATTATAACACTGCACATAATAATCATCATAATTTAAAGCGTAATTTGGGACAAAAGGAGTTTCAATTCAATGTTGCCATGGTAAATATATCACACACTGTTTTCAGCTTTGCAAAAATTTTCTATAGCGTGATGGCAAATTCTACTGGGGTGAGTATTTCAGCTCCCTGGTAATCAGAGTGAGCATCGTGTTTGCTGAGCATAACTTGGCTTCAGGTATTTCAATGGCTTTTCTTGGAAAGGTAGGCAGCCTGAGTTGTGGAATTAATGCAGCTTAGTTACTGGCCCACCAAAAAATAATTTCCTTCTATTCAGTATCTCAGATTTGAATAAATTCTCATTTTATTTCTGAATTCAAAGAAATTTCTCTTTGAGGTATTGCTTTGGCTGGTATCTCCTTGTACCAGACCAACAAAAACCTTGCTCAGAAAGGCTACACACTTGCTTTCTAGGTAAATTAGCAGCATTTCTTCAGATTCTTCCGTGTTGAAGCGGTGAAGATACTGACAATCTTCCACAGAAATCTGCATAAATTCAGAAATTTCACAAGATTTCACTTTCTCTTTCAAAGTTTTGTTAATTTCAGAAGAGATAATCAATGCATTTGCTTTATAGTGCTATAGCATTACAGCCAGTTAATATGTGTTACTGATTCAGTATTGCAGGTAAATTTTTGCCACAAGAAGTGTTTATAGGGGAATCAGTGAAGAAATCAGTGACAGAAATGTAAATTCAAGTGCTGCTGTGAATGAAGCAACAGAAACTGTTGTGCTTTCCAGATGTAAACACCAGATTAAGCTATTTTATTCACACTTGCTGACACAAGAGTGTATCTTGCACACAGAGCTTGTATCTCGCACATCATCTCAATGCTGTGAATGCTGTGAATGCTGTTTCTTCAGCTTGAGTTAGCTGATGGGAGGTAATTGCTAAGTTGTTGTACCTTGATTGTATAGCTGAGACCTAAGTAAGACAGGAACCAGGCTGCTTGTCAACTAGAAAATGCAAATTCCAGGACACAGTGAGAAGCAGCTTAAATAGGATTTTGTCCTATGTTAAAAAACGAGGGTTTTCAGCACTTCCATGAATAATAAACCAAACAGGACCATAATAATTGAAAGGGAAAAAGAAAGAAACAGAAATAAGTGGATGGATGGACTGTTTCATCATTTTGTCAGCTGTCACTTCTGTCTCATGGGGGAGGCTGTGCAGCTCAAGGTCCTTGACGAGCAGTTGCACAGGGCATACAGGCTCCCAGGCACTGCTGTGGATTCCCACAAGCTCATGAGTTTTGGCTCTGTGGCATCCATCTCCCACCTCTATAGTGACTCCAGTGCCGATGCCATCACACACATTCTCTGTCCAAATAGAAGATTATTGTATTTTAACATGAGAAAAGCCTTGTTTTGCCTAACACGTCCCCTTCTCTGACACATCTCTATTCTCCATCCCTAAATAGGCTGAGGCAAATATCTAGGAAATGAAATTTCAATCTGAAATACTGAAATGTGGCAAAGTTTAACAAAACTGAGTCTGGGCATTATACAATGCTCAGGGCCTCTGTTTGTAGGGCCATCACTGTCTGGTTCTTAAACACTGGTAAAGTGAAATTCCAAGGTAAGGTCAGGTTGCAAATGTACCAGATAGAGAAGAGCTGATTGATATAATACAATGACATTTGAAGAGAAAGCTATGTACAAAGGAAGAAATTGATACCATTTATTGCTGGCATGGCTTTCCCCTGTCCCTCTGTCTTCCTCCCTTTTTATTTGTTCCATTTTGGACTCAGAAATGAATAGAAATTAGTTTAATAAAATTTCCCAACTGAGATGCAAAATATTTGGAAATTATTTTAAAATAGACCATGCAGTTGAAATGTCATGGTAATTTTAATCTACAGCATGTAGCTAATGTCCTTGGGCTATTTCAATGGTGCAGAAGATTGTAATTATTCATCTGTTAAAGTAAATGCAGCTTTAACAAGTCTGATCATAGCTGAAAAGGAGGAGTGGAGAGGACAGGTAGACAGATGCTGTTTCAGTATATCATCTGTGAACAATGCCTTCGTAACTCTTTGGGAGGAATTATCTAGCTATAAAGGAAAAATGCCTATAATACAAAGTGGACTGTTTACTTTAATAGCAACTTTTTCCAGATTTTGCCTTGACAAAGTTTTCCAAGTGAAGGTATTGCAGCAGAGACAGTGTTAGTGCAATTCCCAGCTGGTATAATATGCTCTTTCTAATGGAGATGAAAAAATAAGCGAGATGTCGTAAAAATAACATGGGTAGTGAACAAAGCACTCTTTCATAAGTGCTATCTGATATTGTCCTTATAGTAATGGCTGTTATCTGCTTCTCTTCATCAGCATTTTGGCATTTTTTGCCTTTGATCAAAAATTTATAAGGCCTCATTCATCAAAACACTAATTCATGATTGCTCACACCCCTTGAGCTTCACTGACGTGAGAGAGGAGCTTTGCTATTGTAAGTGAGGCTTGTGTCCCTCCCTGGGACAAGTGAAGGGAGGGGAGAACCCTTCACCGACCCTTTGCCTCGGTGTCAAGAATTGGTCCTTCTCGAGGATGTGCTGGTACATCATGTGCTCAGTGCTGAAGTGTGGTGAGATATAAGATAGACCCCATCTTGCATTTTTAAAAAATTATAATGTAAAACATTCCAACTCAGCACAGAGAGAGCAGATAATTCAGAATAAAATCCCAAGAGATGATGAAAAAGGAACATGAGTTTGGGAACATGGATGCTTTGAGCACAGCATGGAGAATAGGAGGAGTATTGCTATCACAGCCTCGTGAGAGGCAGATGAGAGCTCTCCACTCACCTGGCAAATGTTCATGTTTTTCCCCAAACAGAAGAGAATAAAAGATCTGAAAGGGTTTACTGTATGTGAAAAAACATAATATCATCATCTGTTTTTTCTTTTGAAGCCACCAGGAAACAGAGCCAGTGTGTAGATAGGAGATGGCCTGGACAGCCCCATCTGCTTGTTCAGAGGAAATGCACAGAGGAAGGAGGATGCATTTTGTTAAGAGGGTGAACAGCTAGGTCTTCCCATCTAATTACTTTCTATTGGGATCTTGGTTTCCACAAAATGAATTACAGCTCTTCTGATAAGTACTCTCCCAACAACATGATCTCATCAAAACTTTCTGTCACGCAGCAGGAACTTACTTCATTACCACTTCAAAGAGTTTTTTACCTTCCACGTACAAATGACATGATTTTGATGAGCCAGGTTTACTAATACATGAGCACAGCCTCCTGTGAGAAAGGTTTTTATGATTTAAACCACCCAACATTAACTAAGATCAGTGTGGGCTGAAGGAAGATCAAGGTGTTTTTCTTAAAAGAGAAGCTGAATACACAAGTCAAAATTGAGATTGTAGAGAACATTACCTTCCAAAGAGCGAAATGTACACAAGGCAAAAGCAGGTGGAAAAGTCCATTTCCTGGAGCTTAGGTCTTGGGAAATGAGAAATTCCCCAGCCACCATGAGAGGACGGCTCAGTTTTCTACATTTTATCCTATTCAGGGTGGAAAAAATGCTCCAAGAGTGACACAATGTTCTTATATGTGGTATGATCTCAGAGAGAACTCCTACAGTGTGTCATAGAATGGCTTGGGTTGGAAGAGATTTTAAAGATCATCTAGTTCCAAATTCCTTGCCGTGGGCAGGGGTACCACCCAATAGACCAGGTTGCTCTTACACTTATGGACAGTGTAGTATTAAAAACAGAAGGGAAGAGAATGAGTTTTAGATTTATAGATACTGATTCTGTCCGGTTTGAGGCTTGAAAAAATCACTGTGGAAATGGTTAAATACCCATTTCAAAGAGATGGGACAAAATGCCAGGAGATCTCTGGTATTTCCCAGTACATTATGGCCTGCAAAATCCTCATTTATGTAACCATATATTAGCTGGTGGGCCACATACCGAGGTACAGGAAAACTCCTGATTTTTAAAGCAAGATTAATGTGAACATCAGGTACTCCTGAAAAGCTGATGACACAGGCACAGCTCTCAGAGGCTTTAACAAAGGCCATTAGGTATGAGATTGTCTGAGGGCCCTAAAGGCAAACACCGTGTTCCCTGAACATGAACATGAACAGTGGCTTAGGGGGATGTGATTTTAAACAACTGAGCTTGAGCTGTGGCCCAAAACACCAGTGTCTGTGGTGTTGGCATGGCCATGGCACAGACAGGAGAGCAGTGTTGTCCTTCTGTATCTCTCCCTCCTCCTGCAGTCACAACAGATTTCTCACACCTCTCCCCAATCCAAATCCCTGATGGACTGCAGCTTGCTGGGGGAAGCAGTGGGGGAAGCAGTGACAGCTGTTTTTCTTCTTAGATTTCCATGAAGTGAGCATGGCCAGCTGCTTTTCATATCTGGTGGCACATGGCAAGTCTTGTTTCTGGGGAAAATGCTTCTTTGATTGACATGACGAGGTGGATGAAGCTGTGTTGGGATCATGTGGCAGCATCAGGCACATTCCCATGCATGAGGAGGAGGAGGGCTTGTCCTTGCAGCAGCCCCGGTGGGAGGGAATGGCTTTGTGTCCTTTTCCTCTATTTAATCACAGTGGGAGTCGAGTGGTGGGGGCAGAGCTCACAAATCACGCCAGGCATTTTGCTCCCACTTCATGGGGTTGTAGCAGAGTGCCAGCTGTTAACAACTTCCTGCTTGGGTAAATTATATCAGACACTGCTTCACAAAGGTTTGTGTAGTGACTTTTAAACAGGAGTTTGTCCAGAAGCCATGACACAGAGTGTAAATAATTACAATCATACGATATCTGTGTCATTGATGGTT
This sequence comes from Calyptomena viridis, assembly GCA_013390005.1. Taxonomy (NCBI): domain Eukaryota; kingdom Metazoa; phylum Chordata; class Aves; order Passeriformes; family Eurylaimidae; genus Calyptomena; species Calyptomena viridis. Next base: position 67,911 of record WEIV01027101.1, read on the forward strand.
TCTGGTATTTTGTAGTAACTGCTATAATACCATGAATAATTGGAAAGGAATACAGTATTTTTCTGCTTTTCTAAGAGTAAGAATCGATGCTGAAATAGGGAGTAGTCCCTAAAATCCTCCTGTGTATTCATGTAAATCTATGTAGTATGAAATACAATCTTTCTTATCTGATACCATCTAAATTAATGTTACACCCATGGAGCTACTATCAATTGTCTCTGCATCTGAGATAAATTTTTGGATATTGGTATCATAATCTACCATGTAAATCACTCTATTGGTTTCATGAGAGAAGTAAGACTGACTTTGGACACAAGTGTGTGTCTTTTGTTATTAGTGGATGACTCCTTATTCTTGAAAGACTCAGATTTTAAAAGAATGAAGATTCCATACTCTTATAAATCTTCTTTATCAGTGTTTGAGAGTTAGGAATGTATGGCCAAGGCAAAGAGTAACTTCTCTTTGTGAGTCTAGCTTTCCAAGTAAATTATAATCTTGGTATTGGTTCTGGGAACATCTGCATTTAAATGAGTCACAGAACAGTAATGCTGTCTGCCAATAATAGACCTCTTTTTGTAATGAAACTATGTCTGGTGTATGGCAGTAAAAGGAGGTCACTGAAAAAAAATTAATAAAAATGTTGAGGCAGGAATGAAAGCAGCATCATTTAATTGAAAATAATCAAATACTGCTAAACTAGATCTTAGTCAGACCAATCCCACTCATCCCAAAAGAACTCAGTAGGTTCACTGTATCTGGCTAATGGGGTTTTTATCTACCTATAGATTTTATAGGTGAATTTATTTTTACAGAAAGGTTAGCAGATGAAGTGACTTTCACATAACAGAGTATAGCTCTTGTGAAAACTCTCAGGAGGAATAAGTAATAAATACCTGTTGATTTGGGGTTTTTTCTCCACAGGCATCAGGGTTATGTTTATACCTACAGAGTGTCCCAGACAGAAACTGGATCCTGGAGTGCTGAGGTGTGTACTTCTCCTTTCTCTTCTGAAAATATCTACATCCTGTTTTATATTCATATAGATTTAATGAAATATATTCAAATTATTCATGTTTCTGCGTAGTCTGATTTTCATTGACAGTAATCGATCCTGAGTGCGCCCATCAGTAAGATGTCTTGGTGCCACTTCTGACACTCTTTATGAGTATGGAACTCATAAATTAATTCCCTGTTTCATTTCTGCTGTTGCATAATGCAATAGTGCATTATTTTGCATCATTCTAAATGGGAAAAAAATTGTGTTTTTATAACTTGACATGCAGAATCTATTCCCTTCTATCCCATCCACCACTAATGTGGGAATACTTAAAGAAATTATATTCAATCTACAGTGTTTTAAAGTTGATTTTGCTCCAGATTAACTCATCATGAGTGCAAAACATATACAAGGTAGCCAAAACTTGATAAAAAATATATTTTCACCCATCTGACAAGAAACTGGTAATTCTAGTATAGAAAAACAGTACTTGTAATACAGACAGCTGTTTGGGTTGATGGGATTGGGATGTTAACCTGTATTTATTTTACGAATTTTTTTGGTTTTGGATGTACTCTGTGAATTAATTCACAATTATCTTTCTGTTTGCATGTTAATGAACACTTATTACAAATATTATATAATTTCTAGACACACATAATTCCTTGGCCATTTTAATAACAGAAGTGTAGCAGCGTTCTGGAAGACAAAACTGATTCTTGGGGTTACTCAGGAGCAGATCAGAGAGTGGAAGTGACTGACATTACTGTGGAGTAAATAGTACTTGGAAATAGTACTAAGTAATTCACTCTGTAAGGCATCAGGAGCACCCTGTAAGGGTTAGGATTTGCAGACCACAAGCAGAAGGGTTTTCAGAACAGGATGAGGGTGACAGTGTGCCTGGCATGCCAGGATAAGCAGTGGAATCCCAGAAAGGATGCTAGAACCTCAGGGACCTCCACCTGTGGAGGGTGATTCCCTGACTGAAGCTGCAGCCTCCTTTAACAGCACATAACATCAACATCTGCAGTGGGTTTTTTCTGGTGTTGCCTAGACCAGTTAACTCCTGGCCCGTAAACTCCACTGGCTTCCTGTGTGTGTGTCTTGGGTCTTCCCCCATTGTATTTTAGACCAACTGTATCCTCTGCAGGAAAAGATGCTAGCTACAGATGCATGATACCAACCCTTCCCTTAAGCAAACAGAAACCTGTGAGTTCATGTTACTAAGACCATGCCGGCCTCATCTGTTAGAAAGAGCAGCCTAGTTCCAACTTCTCCCCATGGAATGTGGCTCCAAGGCCAAAACAGGCTCTAGATGCAGCTGGTCCTTTCCTATCTCTGCTTTCTTCCCTGTGGTTATTTAGCCTCTGAGCAAGATCAGGTCACACCCATCTTTCAAGGACAAGGCTGCCAAATTAAAGCAGTGCTGGTGAAATCCCAGCCAGTGTGAAGACTTCTGGTGCCAATGAGGCTGGATTTTGCTCACAGCTGCTGGGTGAGAGCAGTGTCCCTCAAGTGGGACTATGCTGGCAGGGCCTATGCTTGTCCTCCCTTGACTTTGGTGAGGAGCTGTTATGAGAATGCTTTGAAGGATTTAACACAAATACTGGATTTTTGATTAAAAGCACACACAGTTTCATTTCTTGGTGTTTGAAAAGTTGCTAATGTAGAAAGATAGAAAAACTCCCACTTTTAATAAATTTTTTTTTAATAAAACATTCGGCTGCTTTTTACAGGAGGTAGACAGGAATACTTAATGAACATAAGCCAGCACTGAATGCTCAGAGAAGGGTTTGCAAATAGGCTGTGTCCTTGATGGAATTTAGTGGGGTAAGGACTCTCTCTCCACAGCAAGCACAGGGTAGCTCTCTAAGTTTTCTTACTGATGTTTCCAGACTAGAACTATCTTACATACCAGGGAGGTAAGGAGTTTAAATCACTGGCTGTAATAAGTCAGGGTCAGAAATAGTGAAAGATCACTTGTGAGTTTGCCTAATAAGTGTGGCAGGCTCTGAGTTTCTCTTGTAGTGCTTAAGGAATTGTCCCTCTTCCAACTTTATATCACCATGCTTCTGGAAAACATGCTGCTCAGTGCAGGGAGGCTGTGATGTCCCGGGGAAGGGGAAGAACAGTGTGGCTCAATGGCTCATTGTGTGTTGGCACATCAGTGGGTCCACACCCATGACTGGCTACTTCCCTGAGGGCTGTGTGCACTTCTGAGGACAAGGCCCCTGTGCCAGTGCTCAGCACAGACGTTGGGCACCCTGCATCCCTTCTCACCTCTCACACTTTGACTTTGCAGACAGCGCCTGGGGTCCAGCGGAGGCTCTTTCGGAAAGTGCACAACCTCATTTCAGCCTTCCAGAAACCCAACCAAGGCATTGTAACACCCCTGCAGCACCCAGTCGTCAAACACATGAAAGCCACATACTCCCCAGGTACTGGTGGGGTGGAGGGAGCCTCAGCTGAAGCTGAGCAGAGCCCTCCATGGTGACAGAGATGGAGGCCTTAGACTTACTTGCATACTTGATCTGAACTAACCAACAGAGTGACATGGCCAAAAATGTGCCCTAGCTTTGTTCTTGTGTGATGAAATGCTGGCACTCGGGTGCTCATTAGGGACAGGGCCTGTCAATGTAATGGGAAAATGGATTTTGACTATGTACTCCCAAGCGGTGTAGTGGCAATGACTGCCTCCCCTCACCTGCACCCTCGCTCGTGTAGGTATGAGCCTTTTGATCTCTCCATTTACTTGCAATGTTCATCCTTTCATATCTTTGTGATTATTTTCCTTAGGGAGGAATGAAGGCCATGACTTCTACCTGCAGCCATCATGAGGATGTTTCCCCAAGTGTGACATAACCACATCTTCCAGTGCCTCCTCTAGTCCATGCTCTAGAACGAACGATTTATACAATAGTTAATACAACTCTGTGAGTTTTCTTGTAACATTTGCAGAAATGTGTATTTCATAGAATTTATAGCTCAAAATGTAGAAGTTTAAGTTTCAGAATACTTTGAACTTGAAGTGGGATTTTGTTCGTCTTTGTCTTTGTGTGGATTACTTTTTTCCTTTAGAGAGGACAAAAAAAGGATTAACATGTCTTTTTTCCCGTATTGTAATGTCAAGAAAAAATATTATTCCCTTCAAGATTAGTTTTTTATTAATAATTAGTTACTAATTTTACATTGCTGAATTTTGGACTCTGCTTTGCTTTGTTCTGGCTGGCATTTTTGCAGAACTGGGCAAGTCCTCTTTTATAACCCTAGGAGAATTGTTTATATTAAAGTGTCCTTGCCTTGGGTGGGTTGTATGTCTCTCATTCATATAGTTCTGAAGGATATTCCAGAATTGACACCATGAGGATCCCCACTAACTGATTTCCCATCACACCAGGCACTCTGCTTTGTAACAAAATCTGTAGTTTGCACAAAGGATCAAAATCTTAAGCAATACACAGAGTTGACTAAGAACACCCAGTGAAGTGGAAAGCCTGGTTCTTTGCTTTTAAGTGTTCTCTGTGCTTGAAAAAGCCACCTTTGCATACAATTTAAAGAGATAATTATTTTTCATAACTGTTTATCTGCTTTTCCTATCTATGCGTTTCCATGCTGCTGCTGGGCTCTTTGATGGGAGGTTAAATCTACAGGCCTCATCAGCTGTGCAGGGTTAGCATGAGGTTACTGGAGAACTCAGGGTACATGCCTTTTTCATTTGGGGTTTAACAAGCATGGTGATGCTCTCCTGAGAAACTGGCAGACGGTAGGAAACATTTTTGAACAGAGTGGATGTCATCCAGCCCTCTTGTTTGAGGAGCTAGGACTGTGTTGCACTGCAGTCCAAGGGTAGTGGATGTGGTCCAGACTCCCTCTATGTGGGTTTTTGCCAGGTAAGCTTGTGTGAGCTCCTGTGGGCCTTGGGAGGGAGCTCAGCTTGGGCCAGCCTTGTTTGTGTGCAAGAGAGATGCATTTGGTCAGATTTGCTGGTTTCTTCCATTCATAGTCACACTTCAATCCACACAAATGGTCCTGACTACCAAAAGAATGTGACAATTTCAGTTCATTACTCAGTTGAAGGCCAAATTTCATTTGTGGTGAAATGTCCCATCATGTTTTACACTGTATGTATATGCGTTGCTCTGTGCCTTCTTGGTACATATGTTTGTTGGTTGAAGCAAATCTTACCATAATACAGTGCCATACAGAGGCAGACGCAGCATGATTTCCTCTTTAATAAAATATTTATAGGGTTTTTTTTTAATTGTTACATAACTTAGCAAATGCACTGGCTGCTTTCCTGTCACTTGTGCCATTGAAACTTTCCCTCCTCCTCTCTGCCTTAAAGGTTTCCCAGCTTCTTGTGAGCCTGCGGCAGCCGGTCCCTGGCTGTTCTCCTCCAGCTCTGTGCTCCTGCAAATCATTCTTCCCCAAAGCCAGCTGAGCTGTGGGGTGCTGTCAGCATGTGTGTGTGGCTCCAGCCTTCCCAAAGAGTCCTTTCCCTTTCTAAGTCCTGGGTCTAAACCCCTGGTTTACCTGGCCTTTTCTGGGAGAAGGAATAAGTGTACTTGGAAACAATCCCTGACAGAGGATTGCACAGTGGTAGGGATAAATGTAGTGGGAAGAACTTTGCCTAAGGGCTGCTTCCTATAGAAATATTGTATTGACTTCAACCAGAGGCTGAGGCTGCAAGTGCAAAACCTGTGGCACATGGGCACCAGCTGCTCACCCCCTTTGCAGCACAGTGAGCTGAGGATAACTGGTTTGACCATGGTTGACTCCAGAAGTGCATTGTTCTTCTAATAAATACATAAAATGGGCCAGAAGATGCCATTTCTGTTTAAAGCTGAGAATGTTGTTTCAGTTTCTGATGTAAATTATTAAGACAGAGGCTTGTGTTGTTTCTTTTGGGTACCCAAGGGTCTGGAGTTGCTCTAGGCTTAAACAAGGTGGAAAGAGAGAGAAGCTGATGGTGCCTGTGAGACAAGGAGTTGATGCTTGGTTACTGGAACAGTAATAAAGAAATTATATAGATTTCATACATTGACTTAGATGTGAAGAGCTACAGATCCTTTTAGAGAGCAGCAGCTGAATTTTGTGGGCATGACTTTCCAGATGATCTCTTTATCACCTGCTTCTTCCTCCCCACCACCTCTTCTGAGCTGCAGCCCCCCTGGGACACAGCCCCTTGCTGCTGCAGCTGCTCTGCCCTGTTCCCCTACCAGTCCTCCCACCTCTCACTGCCACAGCCCCAATTCTGGCAGGTGGCTTTGCAGCTCACTGCATTACCTTCTGTCCCCTGACCCTGCATCCTCTTGCTTTGCTCTCTCTCAAGCAAACTGGAGCAACTAACCCTCCCTCAGCTCTGTTTTTGCCCCCACTAAGCCCTCCCCTACCCGCCTTCTATGGCTGTGACAGACCTCCTGCAGTCAATTCCATCTCCCAGGCTGGTTTTCTTCCTTTTTCTACTAGAGCACCCCATTGGACTCGCTTCCTTTTCATCCATGTAACACAGCTCTACCAGCCCTAGCCCTCCTGCTTGGTTATTACCCAGCCCAGCTGCTTCAACATTTTTCATTGTGTAACCTTTCCTTTAGCCTTAAGTATTCCTTTGCCCCTCCATTCACGTGCTCCTCCTCTCCTGCATGTGCTGGGCTTTTTATTTTTTATTTTCCTGGTGACATTACAGTCATTCATCATCATCTATTTGAGGCAGCTCTAAAGAATATACAGATACTTAAACTTTGCTCATCCTACCACCACAGTCGACTTCACCCACTCTGTTATTCTGCTGTAAATGCAAAGGCATTTAGCAGAATTATTTTTTACTCTCACGTTTCCTTTGATGAAATAACCTGTGCACAGAAACTGGCTGGGATTTCACCTGTAGTAAAACGTGCTGTTATAGGCATGAACTTCAGTGAATCAGAAGTAAAATTAAATCTCATTAAGCAACACCCTGCTCTGCAACTTTTGGATCAACCAACATTGGCTAAAGTCCTTATTTAGCTCTATGGAAGCACCTTTTAGTGACATGACCAGAACATCCCAAATACTCATGTAAACAAAGACAACATCACATGCCATCAGTTTGCACCTTTATTTTTTAAAAATGAAATAGTCAAAGTACTTTCTTTTTCAAATATCGACACATAATATATTAACTTTCAATATATACAGCGTGTTGCTGGGATGTTCTTGTAGAAAATGCATGCTTCTGGTCTGAAACCCAGAGCAAAATGCATCAGACCATTTAACTGCAGCCATATAACATAAACCTGTACAGTATCCAGTCACTATTCAGCACAGGAGTTAGAGCAGGAATAAAAAAATTGGGATCTATTGTTTCCTAGCAACAAGGCTGAGGCCATTATAACACAATTTCTGTAAGATCAGAACCTCTAACTGGTGTTAGACAGAAAGTGAAGATCTTGGCATACATTGTAAACATTTTTTACTGTTGATGAGAAAGCTAAAAAGGAACGTTACTTTCACATATATCGTATGCTATGCTTCTCGTTCTCATTTATTGACACTTCTGCCAGAAGAGTATGAAGATTTTAATGTTTTATCATGGTTCATACAAGTAAAATACTGTCAAGGACACGATCTGATATACTAACATTTATTAAAAGGCTAAAGTCCACCACGAGATCTAAGGAAAAACTGGAAATTGTCAAACACGTTTCCTTAGACAAATAATGGCAGGTGACAAATGCCCAGACAAATTGACAGCGAGTCCAACTCCACCATTCCCAGTGTCTGCCCGGAAGCGATTCCTCTGGCAGTCAGGGTGCTTTCGACCTGGTAGTGTTTTGTATCAAGGAGAGGTTTAAATAACAGTCAGCATTTGACAGGAAAACCCTTAGGGCTGTCGGCAGCAGCCTGAGCTGGGTGTCACTACACACTACGGCGAGTGCCCCAAGCACACGAACACCCTGCCGGGGGTCTGCCCACCTCCTTTGGCTCAGCTAAACCAGGAGCTCCTCTGACTAAACCACTTGGAGCAGCACCTTGGCTTTCGAGAGCACCCATTTCCATCGCTCACCTTGGAGAAGCTGCTGCCCTGTGACCCCCAGCCCTGGCCGCTGGTGAGGGGGGCTCAGTGGGCAGGGAGGTGCAGGGTGGGATCCCAGAGCATGGTCAGAGTGTGAGGCCACCTCTTTCCAGCCAGTGCACAGCTGAGGGATGCAAAAGAGCTCAAACCAAAGAGCTAAGGTGTGTATACCCAGTTGCACATTGACCAGTTCATATATATTTATTTGGCTATGTTCTACATAGATATCTATATATATATATATTTATAACTTTGAAATGTTCTAGATTTGCTAAATAAATATGAAAGCAAAGGAAATGTTATTGTACACACTATTGGTTTGGCTGTCATAAAAAATATAGCACGAATTTCTCATGGTAGGTCCTTTGCTACAGGAGAGTGTGCAATAGTGGTTTTAATTTTATTTTATTTTACTTTATTTTATTTTATATTTTAATTATTTTTTCCACTTTCAGAACCTTGTTTACAGTGCAGAATGCTAGCATCAAATTATCTGATCTAAATAACAGTAAAATTTTTCATGCTATTATTTTTCTTTTTTCTCAATTGGGTCTCTAGGCTATAGTGCAAAATAAAAATTAAAAAAAAAAGAATAAAAAAAAAGGAGAACTATTAAAAAAAACCCCAAACAAAACCACTGAGAAATTGGTCTAACTACTAAGAAAAAAATGGAGACTGAAATATTTCCTGCCTCCATCTGAGGTTGTTCAAGAACAAGATGGTCCAAAGCTATTTGTTCATGTAGTTCTCACGAATCACTGCTGGCTGGCCCATGTGTAGCTACAACTTCCCATGCTCTTTCAGTAATAACTCATTTCTTTAGCACTGTTATCTCAACACAACATTTACTTCAGTTTCCTAAATTTATGAAACTGTTACAATGAAGCCATTTCTTTTTGCTTCTGTAAGTGGGCCATGTAATATCATGTGAATCTTAATGGATCCATATTCTTATAAGAGACATTGTTCAAAACGTACCTTAGACTGCACCCAGGAAATGGGAAAATGCCAAATCTACTTCCAAAGATGAACTTGTAACACATTTCACTCTTTGACCTTTTGGCATAACATGAGAACAACAGTAATCAAGGCAGTATTAAAAACCACAGCTGTAGGTAATACAAAGTGCATTTCCTGCATATAATACAAATATAACTTTAAGAAACTAAAGGCACAAGCTAACTAAATAAGTATTACATACTAGAAATGCACAGTTCAAGGTAACTCTAATAGCTTCAAAAATTTGTTTATAATGGATATTTAAAGCAGTTTGAAAATGATCCTCATTAGTGAATTGCAAAAAAGTATAATTGCTTAAAATATAAGTAAAATAGACTCTAATATTGACATCTTGGATCAGTGATAAAATACATCATCACATTTATGAATGCAGTCTCTATATACAATTCATAAATTATTCTTTCATTGATTAAAAGCGTATTAGAGGCTCAAGGATTTGAAGGTCCATTTTTAGGCTAGTGTGGAGGTATTCAAATTCTCCGTGATTGTATGGAAAATTACAGAAATCTGAGCTGTGAAACCTGGATGTTGTCAGCTCCCTGTTCTGTACGTTAGTTAATGATGAGCCTGATCACAATGTGTATGTGCAGATTTTGGTCCACAGTTCCCCATGGTTGGGGAGAGAGGAGGGTTTCAGGATTCAGGCTCCCACTCAGCCTGATCCTGCACCCCTGAAGCTGCGCTGGCTCCCAGGAGAGCAGAAGAAGTTGGAGAAGAAACACTAATGGGGTGAGGCTGAGATCTGAGCTCACACTCCAGAGCGGAGCTCAGGTCTCAGGTGCCAGTTCAGGCTCATCTCTAACTTGGGTACAGTCTGCTCCACCTGCCCAAAAACAAGGGAAAAAAGAAAACTGGAAAAAAGGAAGAACGACAAAGAATGCACTTTGTTGGCTTCAGTAAATATGAACAGAAATTGTTCAATATATTTACTGTGTCTGTTTTGAAAGAAATGTGCAATAACATCACTGTTATGGATACACAGGCTCTACAACAAGACTTTTAGCTCCCTCTGAAAGTCAGTAAAGGAAAACTGCCTGCCCGTCCCTCCACCCCATGTGCCCACCCCACCTCCCAATAATTAGGTCTTGTAAAAATGACAAGCTGGAGGAAGGATCACCTACTCTGCTATGAAGTAACTGTGCCAGCAGCGCATGATACCTTGGGAAATAAAAACTTCTGTCCATGCAATATAATGCTTTTCTATGTGCTCTAGATATTGAGCTGAAAAGTGAAGAGTCATCCCCAAACTGTTCTACGTTTACTATCCATACTTAGGTTCATCAACTCCCAACCCATCACTCTTCTTTAGACTCGAAAAAATGAGTACTAGAACAGGATTATTATAACTTGAGATTAAAAGAACGTGATGCCTAAACCCAACAACACTGCAACTTCCAAATCATCTTTTAAAATATGAGTCCTGGCTCAGTGACTAAAGACTGGATTGACCCTGCACAGCTCGTTACTGCTCTGTGTGGGCTCCCAGCTGGTTTGTCCCCAAAGGACTGGATTAAAGTCCATCCTGGAGCACACTGATGCCAGTGGAGAGCCTCCTGATTACTACAGTGCCTACAAAGCCCTGCTTTGGCCACTCCATTACTTGGCTGAAGCCTGGTAATGCTGTGCCACCCACATGCCTCCACCAGGCAGCTGTACGTGTATGTGCCAGACCCCAGTATATCCCAGTGCCAAGGGAAACCCTGAGAGAGCAGCCCCACAGGCATGAGAAGACACAATGTGGTGTTTAACATGGGGTGATTGAGCAAAGGCCATAGGGGACAGCCTTGTACATATTGAATCCAACACAAGTCGGATTTCCCGGGTTAGAAAATCCCTTAGCTCCTAGCTCTGAGGAATGACGTGTGGGGTTGGTGAACAACTACGAAGTTTCCATACACAGTCTGGTTTTCTATATGCAATCCCTTGAATTTATGGGAGATCTCACAGGGATAAAAACCACCCAGTAAATACTGGTTCTGGGTTGCAGAATCAGGCTCTGTAACCTTTTAAATAAGTGGTGAATTATTAAATCAACAACAACAAAAAAGTCATGTTTCTTTAGAAGGCAGAGCACGTGGCGCTCGCCCCTACCCCGCAGGGCTGTGCGGTGTCACCCCGGGCACCTCGCGCGCAGGTCGCGCTGCTCGGCTTGCAGGACTCTGCTTCTGAAATTTTTGAATACTGCCACACAAGAACTAAAAATTGTCACTGTCATCTCTCAAAGAGTTAAACAAACAATATTAAAATACCATCTTCTGTCACATTTAAAGGCAGTTGGATATGTTTTTTCCTCTATATTTATATATACAGAGTTCTGATCTAGAAAAACCAATACAATAAACCATTTTACGTTTAAAAACAGGCAGTCTTTGGTGACGCAAAGGCAGAGATTTTCTTTGTTACCTTCTGCCTATTTCACTCTGTCTCATGAAGTGAATATTATTGGCACTGTCAGAAAGTTCAAGATACTGCTCCACAGATAAAACAAAATATCCATCGTAGCCTTGTACCCGCCCAGTGCTTAAAAGCTGCTGTTTCTCTCCATCTGTCCAAGCCCGAATTCCTTCTTCCCCCTCCTGCAGCCGTCTCTGCTCCTTAGTCCAGGCCTGAGCCACAGCTCGCTGCCTGGCTATCTCCAGGACATGGTTTTTTTCCTCTTCCACCGTTGTTCCGTACCGCACATTAAAGCAGAGTGCGCCGTGCTGGAGCTGGATGTCAGCAAAGCGTCTAGTCCTCCCACTGATCACAGAAGTCATCTGTGACACTGTGACGTTGACGCCATTCTCCAAGATGCGGCGTCCCCCCGTGTTGCCAATCAGGGCCAAATCTTCTTCCAAAGACCCCAGCTTGATGAAGTAATGGGTGTCTCGGCCCTCAATGGTGAAATGCAGATTCTCCAGATAATGAGCGTTGTTGAGGATGGCAGCAATGCGCCGGCTGTCCTCGTTAGCCACACCAATAATGTCAGCTGTCACTATCCCATCCTTTATAGCAAATTTGATGCCTTTCCCAAATACTGAAGGAATAGCTGCAAATCTCAGTTGCTTCACTCCCTCAGAACACTTGCCATCACTATATCTGGGTGTCATAGGAAGTTGGTCCAACGATATAAAGTTTCGGAGTTGCTTTTGTAGCTCACACTGAATGCCAAGGATAGTCTGGAAAAGAAAATACCAACCAAGTTTGCAGTTCATTATAATACCTCACAGACCCTACTCATCTCTTAATTGCTTAAAGTGGATCTTCAATTTGTCTGGAAAATATTGTGCATACCTACAGAAACTGGACTTCTTAATTTGTAGAAAATGAATGGAAAGGTGTTTATCACAAATGCTATTTTTGTATTTGTTCTTTCTTTTTATTCTTCCTCCCCCTTGAACTGTTACTCTAATGGCTGGTCTTTCAGCCCTTACGCAGTTCAGGGAAAGCTGAACTCAAAGCTGTGCTCATCTTCTGTAAAATGGCAGTAACAGATTTTATAGGCCATTCTGTAAGGAAAGCAGGTTGTGAAGGTCTTGAGACACTAGAGCAATAGGAACCAGGCAAGCACATCACATCTGTAGGTCTTGCTTCCCACAGAGGCTAAAAGAAACTTCATTGCAACCATCTCTTTGTTGTTTATCACTGTACCTATCACTGTATCTTTTCTGTGCCTTGTAAAAGCTGCTTTAATATCTCAGTGACAATTTTCCATGGACATGCTCCTACATCTGGAATGACCCTCCAGCCTTCTGCACTTGGCACAGTTCTTTGTGCATGGGAAGTGCGTTAAGTGTTGTGAACTTGAATGTGAACTCTCAATGCCTTATACTTCCCTTTTCTGACTATACTGAAGGAAAGGCATCTTTACAAAATCAGAGTTCTTTGTTAACAGATGCTCATATAGTCAAGTGCAAAGCATGAGCACATTCTGCTCAGAATATCGGCAGTTGGGCCTGTTGCAGTCACATTGATTGCTGGACTCTGATAGCTGCTGCCTGGTTTTTCTTTGCTGAAAATAAGCCCTGGAGCAAGGTTGAGACTTACAGAGCCCCTACGAATCCATAGCAACATTTTTGTATCCTGCAATAATTACGCAGAGGTACTGACTTGTAAAGATGTTTATGCCCTCAGTGATTTTGCTGCTCTAGTGGCATCTTTGCTAACAAAAATGAAAATCTGCTGGTTGCATTTTTTAATTCCACAAGATTTTCTATAGCTTTTTCAATTTTCACACAAACACTTTTGTCCTTTTACCAATCCTGCTCCTCAAATTTGGATATCTTCTCTATAAACAGCTGCAAATTTCCTACATTGTGTCGTTAAACCTTCTTCTTAAAGCTCTCCTCCACTCTGATGCCAGGACCTAATTGACAACATTAAACTGTCTAGCATTGTTAAACTATTTGCCTTTCCTATTATGCTAAAAAATACAGTCACATTGTGTCCTTGGTATCCAGTATTTTCTGATAAAACCCCTTAATTTAGTATTAGAAGCAGCTGACCAGAGTTTTTGCTAACCTTTCCAGGATCCCACTCTTGAGTTTTTGTTTGAAGCTGTAGAAGTTCGTATGTTGTCTCCAAAGCTTCTATCTCTGGTTTTGGGAATCCAGGCAGCACGTTGTGCAACTGGAAACCAAAAAGCTCTAGCCAACTTCCAATGTCTACAAAACAAGAAAAAGATGCTGACAAAAAAGCACATAAATCCTAGATAAAGTGAGGGCAGTCTGCAGAAATTCCAGCTATGCAGAAATAATGATTTCACATCAATTTATGTTTCCAGTACTACTTACAGCATTTATTGTAGCAAACAAATTATTTGGTTACAAAGCATAGCTATACTCAAATCAATAGTGTTCTTTCTATCTATTTATAATGGAAAAAATTCAAATTAAGCTGACTCCATTCTTCCCCTAATTTTAGCACTGAGAAAAGCAGCAGAAGCAACTATTAATTATTTTCTTGTTTACCATAAAGGCTACAGGAAACAGACCAAGCTCAGTAAGGTGCATCCTATTAAACAAACTACTTCAATAGATGGAAGATTAGAGACAAATGGTAACATTGGATGTATGCAAAAGATTTCTGGGACATAGAATACATACCGGAATCTGATAAAAAAATTTATTTTCTTGAGAAAAATGTTACTTTTACCTGTTGTATACTTAGCAACGTCTTGGATTTTGCCAACGGGATAATTATTTTCAAACGAATAGAGATTAAATGGTTGTGGAACAGCATTCAGGTGCTTCCATATATGATGATTTGGTGTTGTCCACCGACCAGCAATGACATCATAGTCCCTCTGACCCAGATGAACCAATTTAGTAAGAGAATCATAGAGTCCTCCATGAAAACCAATGATAACCTCAAAATCTGGATTAGTGTCCTGGTAGATCTCTCCATATGGGGTGTACAAAATTTCTTTTATGACTTGGCCTCTACTGCTAAACACAGCTAGAGGTGTTCCAGTGTTATCACAAGCAACATAATATTCTTCTCCACTGCTTAATTCCATTGCAATGAGATGACCTTGAAGATCATAATATAGGGATGTTATTTCTGAGCTAGTATGATTGTACAAGTGAGTAACTCTTATTGGGTTGGAGAGATCAGCATAAAAGAACTGTAAGTGGTGTCCGAGGCTTGATTTGCTTGCAACCCGTCTTCCAAGACCGTCATAACAGTATTGCACAGTCCAGCCAGACACTTTGTTGTACGCTTTGTTCAGCAAACCATTAGAGTTGTACTCAAAGATCTCATTGCCTCTTTGCCTCAGAAAACCATCTTCGTCCATTTTATATTGAATTTCTCCAAGTCTGGTAATGCGATCTCTCAGATCATATCTCAGAGGAGTGAGGCGCGCACTGTTTCCGTGGCTCAGCAAGTTGATGTTGCCATTAAGGTCATAGCTGTAGCGCCACTGGGTTTTATCATTCACAGACACAGTCTGGAGTTGACCATCAGCATCGTATTCATAAAAATATCTTGTTATATTGGCATCTACACCTACACGTATATCACAGATCACCATGCGACCCATATTGTCATATTGGATGGTCATCCAGTAAGCGATAGACTTGAGAATTTCATACTGTACTTCAATCACCTGACCATTGGCACTGAAGATTTTGGTATGTTTCATCACAGTGGTGGTTATAACTTGGTTTAAATCATAATTAATTACACTGAATTTTCCAAATTGCTCCGTCCTGCCAGAAACATCAACATAACGATACAGATCGATGGGAAGAGGTGTCTCATTAATCATGGCCTGCATGCTTGTGACACGGAAGTTGTTATAGCTGTAGTCAAATCTGGCATTTACAAGCCCTTCTTCACTAAACCTGAAGATTTGTCGACCAATAAGCGGACCTGTCCAAAACAAACAGGGGAAGAGGAAAACAAAAATTAATGAATTATGCTCACAGTTTACTTACCCTGCAGATCTAACACAGTCAGGCCATGAACTCAAATATACCCTTAAGCCTTAATTGATGCTTGACTCTCTCAGAAAATATCATTAATTAAGAATATGTTATGTTATTCTCTCATAAACCTTTATTAATGCTTTCTCTACAAATTATTTATATTTTATTAACATTTGTTTAAGTGAAGGCTGTTTTATTCATAATTATGATTTCTATTTACTTACAAGGTAACTCCAAATTTATTTTACATGGTGATTTCTTTCCTTATATAAACAGTCCTTTTGAATTTATGTTATCTTATCGTGTAAACAGGGAAACTTCAAAATACAAATAGTAAACCAACTTGATTTAGTATTTAGCAAATACCCGCACAGTGGAATAAAAGCAACCAAATATTCTAGGAGCTATTCCATACCAAGCAATAAAAAGAAAACTGTATTTCAAATGGGACAGCTATATTCACCTATGGACACAGAGATATACGCACATATTTTTCTACTGAAACATAAAACTTGTAGACATAAAAATAATGGAATTTCATGCCAGATAAGTGCAGGATCAGAGCCAAAAACTTTAGTCATGTAGTTGCAGTTAGACAAACCTGTCTGCCTGTATCTGATGGTACAGATGAACCCGTCATGCATCAAATGTATGGTTTTAATAACCCCAGAAGATTCCTCATAGGTGAACGTGACTTGAGTAGTATCATAAAGAATCTCGGAAAGTCGGGACTGCTTGGTGTATTTGTAGAGGACTCTGCGGCCTGTCCCAGGATACAAGGTCTGCAGCAGCCGCCCATCTCTGGTGACGTCCTGTATGAAGGCGGCGTTGCTGTCCGGAGGGGTGTAGATGTTGCGGTAGTACCCGACAGAGAGCATGGTCTGCAGGGCGTGGCGCACCATGCTCGGCATGGTGACCGACTGCAGGTAGTTGGACTGGTCGTACTCAAAGATGTAGCGACGCTGGCTGTGCAGCAGGAGCATCACGGACTGCAACCAAAGAGCAATGGCAGGGTAAGGGGCTGAACAAACACATGATTATTCATCTAGTGAGTGCCCGAAGGTTATGGAAATGCAGAAACAACCGCTCACTCTTGCAGTTTGCTCTTTCTGTCTGTACAATTCCAAGTGAAGCTTTCAGCTCCAGGAGACCTGGCCAGCAAGGTGGTACAAAACAGGAGGAGAATAATAATAAGTCTAGAGGTAAGGACCTCCAAACTGGAAGGCAGATGTGGCTCTCAGTAGCATTTCTGCCTCCTGCTGACTTGCTATGTTGCTTTGAAATATTTAGGTCATTGTCTCAGGAAGCAAAAACAGAGGAAACCTCTTCCTCACACACAGGCAGAGCATCTGCACCAGCAGAAGTGTCTAGAGGAGTTGGAAAGGGGAAACTTTGTGTGTATACAAGGTGTTTAGCTTTTATTGGCACTCTGCATATCTCCAGCACAGACCTATGCCTTTTTCTATATGTCTTCTTTTAAATGCATGCCATCCCAGAGCTCCATGCCAGGTTCTTTGGTGTAACTACTTTTCTTGTTGGTTCTTCATGTTTACAAAGAATATAGTTTCTACACAGATACTTGATACTTGCAAAGTGCTGGTTAATTGTGGCTGGTCAATGAAATCTGATTTGTCTGGAAGATGACTGTGCAAGCATAGCAGACTTTTTTCTGTCAATAATTAAAATTTGGGTTCCGTAAACCTTTTCACCTGTCATATGCAAACTCACAGTGTCACAGAGTACAAGCTTGGTGGTGAACAGTCACTGTTGAACAAGCATAATGAAATCAAAGAGGGAAAATATTTGGGGAAACTATCCTTTCTCCAGCTCCAGCAAGTGCTTTGGCTGGACCAGAGCACTGAGCATCTTTGTCACACTGTCTGAGTTGTACCAGAGTGCTGACAATGCACAGGTCTCAGCCCACAGCTCAAACCTACTAGGGACATAAGCACATTTGTCAGGCTTCTGCATGGTTGAGACATCATGCAAAACAAAGTCTTACAAGAAACAGTGTGACTGCTTTCTCATAGAGCACTGGGGAAAGAAATCAGAAAAATAGGTTTTTTTTTTCCTCTAAGCTCAAAAATCTTCTTTGGGAAGGAAACACCACCAGCTGAGCCCTGCAACGTGTTAAGTAACATTGGCCCTGAGCCACTTTGCTCTGACAAATAAACCAAGTGCTCATTCAGAGGGCCAGAGATAGGCTCAGCCTTGGCCATCCTCTGCACTCTCAGCCCCCTGCCTGCCCAAGATGTGTTTCTTCCTGCCCTTGGCAAAAGACATCTGCCACCTGTACACCAGCCAGACAGCACCAACATATGCCACTCCAGGTCACCCTCTGCCAACTGGTGACGACAAACCTTCACACCAAACTTGTTCTGATCTCTTTACTGCTGCTCCACCAAGCATTTCCAACACACACTGTGTTTATTTTGTTTCCACCTTCAGTCAGGAGTCTCCAGTCTGCAGTAAAGCACTGGCTGAACTCTCTCCTAGCACTGCTCTGACGCCTCTCTCTATATACTGCTCCCACGCCTGTTTTTAAGCTGTCTGCCAATGACAGAGTATGAATAACAAGATCAGAAACATCCCTAATATAATTTTAGTGCCCCTGTGTGCCATTTTTACAGCACTTTGTGGCTTTTCCACTTTTGTCCAGGACAGTAAAAGGATAGACAGTACTAGGGCTGGAGACTTAGTATCCTTTCAAGCCTATTAGAGGATACCATAAAGAGAAAAAAAAATTAATTCCCAATTCATCCTAATAATATTACAATAGATTTTTCAACTCTTCACAAATTGGGTTCTAATTGTTTTAAAGGATTTCAGAGAGTAGCTCATAAAACATCCAAAAAGCTGTCATTTTATTAAAGCAACCAGAGTCTGGTCAACCACAGAATGATTGATGCCGTATGGTGTATCAAGACACACAGCCAGTGGCAATTACTGAGAGCTGTGCTGGGAATAGACAAATGCTGAGCATCACCACTAGATGTCATTTCTGTCCAACATACACACGCAGCTGCTCATCTACTTTGTCTGCTGGATTTTGGAAGTGAGCTTGGAGCATTCAGGAGATTTTATAACACCATTAACTAACTGAGGAAAGTGACCAAAACAAGAGGAGCTGAATTTCATCAGTAAGAATTATTTACAATGCTAATGTCGTAGTAAGTTTTAAAACCTTAATTATTTTAGTTAATTTTTTAAGGGGTAGAGATTTTTGAAGATGTACAATTAACTCATCAAGTGCTAAAAATGAAGAATTAAATAACTATGAATTGGAAGCAAACTATATAATTGATTTTTTTCATATAAGGAATTATTGGATTTTACGAGGTTTCAGGCAACCTTTAGCAATTACTACATAATTAACACAATGAGTTATTGACTTTAATGGAGCCACAAAGTGATATTTCAATGTCTGATTGTGACAGAGAATTCATCCTTCTTTGGCACAAGGAACAAGAGTCATGAAAGTACATTAAATACCTGGGAGATTATGTCCATGGTGTGTATGACTTTCAATAACTTTAATAACAAGTTACAGCATAAACCAAGCCTGCTGCTACCTGAACCACTAAGCTTTTGCCATTTGCTTCCACAGGATGAGTTTTTGGCCATTTGTGTAGAATTCCAGACTAAGAGTGTTAAGTTATATGACTTTATTTATAAGCTCATCATAAACTAAGAACAGACAAAGTGGCTTGGAAAGATAAGAAGTATACATCTTTCCAAAATTACAGTCCATTAGGCCCAAAGAAAAAAAAAAAGATTCCTCCAAAAGCCCTGCTGCCCAAATATTTGAAAGCTGTAGAAAATGCCTGTTTACTTGTAATTTGCAGAAGAGCATACAGACAAAAGAAGCTCTGACAAATTTATCTGAAGCAAACTTCTGAAGCTCCTGGGGTTTGCCAATCTTGTTAACATATGCAAGAACCATACTGCATGCAGACAAGGAGGGATTCACATTTTTATGGATTCTCTAGTCTCAGTACTTTTTTTCACTGGGTTGGGTTTAAATTTTTTGAGGATCAAGCTTAAATACATTAAAAATAAGTAAAGCATAGTTTATCTTAAAAATACACATTTGGAACTCTTTAATATATAAATAACTTCAAAGTCACTGGATTTTGTATGTGTAATACCTCCTATCAGTGTTACCTCACCTGCTCCCCAGCTCCCCCATAGCCTTTCCCTGCAGTTTAGAGAAAATGTTCTGCAAACTCAGGGTGTATTGCTAAGTCCCAGATGTTGCTATTTAAAAAAGTTTGAATACAAGTTTGCACTAAGTTCTGAAAGCTTTAAAAATACAGATTGGCTTTTTGGTTTTGAGTGACAATATCAAACTTGATGTTTCTACAGATGAAGGGGATGTTCTTCCTTAGTCTGTACAACATTTTCTCCACATTTTGTGACCATTACCTATAGATATAAATGAAAAATACAATACTCAAAGAATTTAGATGCAAAGTCACTATAAAAGCAGAGCAATAACTCATTTCATATTGATGTTTTCCCTCAAACAGCCTTCATAAATATTGAAGTAAACTTTCTCCTTACAGCACTGACTAGGTGCAAGCTTGTACTCATGGGCCTGTAATTTTGGCTTAAAAGAACTGTATTTGTGGGGAGAAAAAAAGTTCTGTTTCAGTGACTGTTATCTTTTTGACTGTTATCCAGAGTAGCAACATACTTTCCAGCAGTGAGGGTGTCCTTTGCTCACTTGAACTTGGACTGAGACAAAAAAGTCTTTGTTACCTACCAATTAAACAAACCTAGTGCTGATAACTTTCTTTAGAACTAAACTATGGCAGGTTTGAGTAGGTGACATCTAGGTCTAAGCATGTCCAGAGACATTTTTATCAACTTATATAATTCTATGTATTTTCTGTTTAAAAAGTCTTAAATACTCTTACAAGAGACAGCATTATAACATAGTTCACAATGTAGTATCTATATAAAACAAAATATATTTTGCCTTGGTCCAACAATCCACTTTTTAAATGATTTACCTTTTCTAGATATGTGTAACTCCATATTTTACCATCTGCCCACGTTCTGGAAATGATGTTCCCGCTTGGATCATACTCCATTTTCTCAGTCCAGGTTCCCCTTTGGATATAGGTGACTAATCCAGAATGTGAATAAGTGATATTGACCTCATTGTACTTGCTGATGGGTGACCATAAGATGGGGCGTCCTGTCTGGTCATACATAATTCGAAGAGTGAATTTGCGATGATCATCGTAAATCTTTCCTGTTCTGGTTACATGATCAAAATCAATGGAGAGCAGGTTTCTGTTGTGGGTCTAAACACAAAGAGACAATAAGGTAAGAAAACAATGCGTCGTCCTGAGCACACCAGACGTGTTTGTGGCAGCAATAATCAAAGTGAGCAATGGTTTAACATTGTGGGTTGGGCCTTACTGAAGACAAGAAAATAGAAAAAGATTAAGATGAGAAACAGAAGGACAAAAAAAAAAGCTGCTTGCATTCAGTGTTATTATACTTGAGATTACAGGAGGCTTCCATGTGCTAAACACTCACCTCTGCTCTCGCCTTTTCCTAAATTTTACTTCTTTCTTCTCAACTGTGGATGAACTTCTTGATTCCAGCCAAAGATGTGTTAAGCCCACAAATTAAGAAACATCTACTATCTCACATCCTCTCTCTAGAGCTCTGTCAATACTGATATGTCAGATGCTGCTCTGGGATAGCCCTCACCAGGTCGATGGCACAAAGGGCAGAGTTGTGCTTGCATCTCCTGCAGACCCTGCCCACCAGTGTCCTCAGGCTCCTCCACAAAAGCACCTCACTCCCAGAGCTTGTGAAAACCAGCAGCAGCAGTGCCTGGTGCCAGCCATAGTCCTTGTTGCAGCTCTCTCACCACATTTGGGACCTGCAACATTTGTTAAACTTGCAATGTCTGACAGACAGACAATAGCCCAATGCCCAATTTGAAATCAAGTTCAAAGCTGAGCCAGATTCGTGATGACAAACTGTATTTATCCAGTGCTACTATCATCTGCCTCCTTACATCATTTAGTCGCTGGGCAATCATTATTAAACACCATTTAAATCTGAGATATAATTTAGGAAACCATAAAACATTGTTCATTGACTTGTCTTTTTCAGATCAATGCTCAATGTGCTCATTGTATTAATCTACCACATTTTATCTAATCGCTCTATTCCAATTAATAAGTTCCTTACAGAAGAGATGATGCCAGTGCAGGTGTCAGCACAGTGCATGGCACAGTGCTTGCTCCTTACTGAGACCTGGAGGCACAACCACAAAGTAAATGGTTAATAAACCCTGTTTAATAATTCAAACTGTGATCAGAATGAACATTTTTTTTCTCTTCCCTTTCTGTTTTTAGATACAAAATAATTTGAGAATCTAGAAGAAGCAGGTGCTCTTTCTTCAACTACCATTTCTGGGGTTTTATATACACACATGTCTAACTTTAATAGTGTTCATTTACAATAGCTGTAAAATACCTATATACCCCTGTAGACTGCTGTAACTATTACAATTTATGCTCTAATGATAGTTAAGGAGCCCAAGTAAAATGTGATGCTCAGTTCAACTATATTTGCTTGTATACAGTCTGATGGATTAAGTTTAATATAATACTTTTTTTTAGCAAACTTCTGGAAATTTCTGAAAAAAAATCCTCTTGGTGGCAAAATAACTGAAAAGCAAGCAGGGGGTATACCCTATCTCATAGTCATTTATGGTCTATGTACATGTTTGACGTTCTTATTGCTATTGTTATTATTGGAGAATGCAGTTATGAGACAGGAAAGTCTCAAATACAAACTGCTTGCAATCTGAATTTCAGAGACTATACAACAAATAAGAATGAAAATCAAACAGAGGCAGAATTAGCAGTGAAGTGGAAAGAAGCAGGAATTGAAAAATCACAGAGTTAAAATAAGGCTAAAATATTCCCCTTTTATTGCACATTTTATGTCTCATTTGTTTAGTTTCTTATACTAAAGTTATATTTAATGCCCTTCTCAAGGTGAGAAAGGATGATACATGGGTAGCAAGATTTGTCTCAATGTTGTTATTGACAAGCTGATTTCAAATCCCAGTGGCTTCATAAAAACAATTCCTCCAACATACATACAACACAGCAGGGAGCCCCTGAGAGTGGCTTGGTTCATGTATTCTGTTATGAGCCACAGAAAACTCCTTTCTGAAAGCAATGTCAGGTTGGAATGTCAGTGGATGAAAATAAGAAGAAAATTCAGCTGACTTCAATAGTGTTAGAAGTGCATAAAAAGATTTATTATATATTTTTTAAACATTTGTTGACTCTACTTCCATTAGTTTTATAGCTAGAAATTTTGCAGTGTAAGTATCACATAAACACGCACTTCTTCCGACTTTCAATTCCAAGTGTACCCTGTCCACAATGTGTAAGTCAGATGAGATATTACATTATTTCCCTGTCTGTGTTTTGATTGAAGCCAATGTAGATTCATAGATGCTGGCAGAGGACTTGGTCCCATCTTTAGCATTTTCTGTAAGACTGGTAACTAAAAGGAGATAATTTGCTAAATGCAATAATGACCATGGCAGTCAAAGCCTGTGTCTGAAGGACTTTTGAACTGAGGCCAGTGAATTACTTCCTTTTTTGTTATTAAAAAAAAAAAAGGCAAAAATAAGTAAGACTGGCCAAGCATTCAATTTTCAATTTTGTAAATATTCAGGTATAAAAACTGGACTGCATCCAATGCCAAGTTCTTCAAGTTATGCAAAAGTCAGGAGGGAATGGAGCTGCATTCTAATTAGTGTATTACCATGCATCATGCTCATCAGTTTTAACAGCAGTCTTTGCTTGATTTTTAGAAGTCAATTAAAGTAGAAGTTCAATTGATAAAAAAGAAGTCTTGCCAGATTAAGATTGATGTTAAAATGCCTGATTGTACACAGATTTATTATTAACATAAAATGCATACATGCCCACAGACTGTTTAATATACATTCAGGAAGTGCTGAGGCAGGCAGTTCGGCACTTAAAGGAAACCTGTGGTTAATCCATTTTTCCCACATTGTTTTACATCCTGAGACAAAGTCAGGTGTCAGTCCTAGCATTTCGGTTAACTTACTCACTTCTGACCTATTTCCAGAGCAGGGAATTCACACCATGCAAAAATCCAACTTTTTAAAACACAGTGTTACCAGCATTATTCAGAATGTGCTAACAATGGCCTCTTTCCAAAACTGGAAATAACACTAATAGAGTGACATGCTTTCAAGATGGTTCCTAATTGCTATTAGAACTAAAAAAGTTAGGACCAGGCAGAGAAGGAAAAGCTTTATTCTCTTTCTTCTCTTCAAGTAGGTCATCCTTTATCTCATTCCCAGCTACCTGCCTTCTAATTTATACCTTTTAACACTCAAAGCCGTTTGTTTCACTGACAGTATCAGGACTGATTTTTAAGTAACATCTTTATACCTCATTTCTATACTTTTTTTTCTTCTCAGAAAACTCTTCCATTGTGCTGTTTTTTTCTTTAACTGAGGGCTCCTGCAAGTATGTTCATTTCCGTTGAGAACTGCTCCAATCCCCAGAGCTCCTCTTTACATATATTTTCAAAGTTCAGCATAGTTCTTTCTGCCCTACATTGTAAGCTTTCTAACACAGTTCCTATTGTGCCAAGCATGGCATATTAAGTGTTTAAAAACTTCCTTTTAAAAATATAACTCACTAGAAGTTTTCTGAAGGTCTCGCCAGAACCTCATCCAGCATAAGGACTTCTAATGATGCTACCTCTTTTTTTTTCCCAGCAGTACCCAAGGATCTGTCAACAGTAAGCCCTAAATCCATTTAATTACTTGGTGTACTGTTTCAAACACACCATAGGATGGTACTCTGGCTGTGCTGCATATTTCCTCTAACTATGAAGAAAAGATAGCTGTCTCTGAGTAGATTCCTTTGCCTTCCTTGCCCCCAACAGAAAGCCCCCAGCTGATTAGGTAACATGAGCCATGGAGGCCACAGTTTGAATCTTGCCGTCTTAACATATTTGTCACCTCTATATTTTCAGAGCTAACAGGTGTACCTTCAGAGATAATTCCTATCCAGAAAGATTGTAGTCAATAGCACAATGTTTTAAAGGCCAAAATTCCCAGTTATACTACTGGTACAGGCATTTTAAGCAGTATTCATGTGAAAATCAGAACTGATTTCATGAAAAACCTGTTCTGCAAAGTAGCAATCTCTGTGAGCTGCAGTGTTACCTAATTAAATGCTAAATGCTGACCATCTGTGAGTTCTCCTCACAGGTAAAAATGAACCAAGGATGCAAGTCTTGGAGCCATGGTGCAACTCAGCCAGAGGGAGTGAGGGGGTTTGAGAGCATGTGGCAGAATTAATACACAGCCTGCCTTGACATACAGGAAGGCTCTTCATCACTCTGACTTGCCAGAAAAGCACTGGCCAGGACACCCAAAGTGTGCACATGAAGATTCTCTGCCCCGGGCAGCAGCTGGCACCTGTTAGATCCCACAGAAGAAAGAGGGTTGATAGATCTGAGAGAGCCAGAATGTGGCTCCAACTTTGCTGCTGTGCCAGAGTAACTATGCACTGTCCTTTGCTCACAGCTTCTTCCAAAGCCGTAATTAAGTTCTTAGTTGAAAAAGAGGAGGAAGAAAAGAAGCAATTATGTCTTGAGGTCAAGTCTTACAACCAGAATCAAACAGAGATCAAATATCCCCGAGACTGTCAGAGGAGTTTGGTTTTGAAATTCATGGCTGGGGCCCACCATTGATACAAAGTTTTCATTGCTCTTCTTACAAAGTAGAATATTTCAACATGATTTTATTTCAATAACTTTCAAAGGAAACACTGCACTTTACACAGAAGGAAGCCTTACCCTTAGCCTTCTCTCAAAAGTAGAGATATTGCCTTTGGTCTGCTCCCTCCTTTGCCTCCATTCAATGAGATTGGAGTTATGTTCTCCAGGAAGGGAGATATTGCACTTCCCTAACGTGGGGCTGACAACCCCTGCTAGAATGTGAGGTTCCGTGTTCAGTGTGATTTCCATTCCACTGGCAAAGGTGACTCTCAGAGACCCATCTGGGCTGACCCGGTAGATGTTCTGTGTGTTATCTGTCAAAAAACAACCAAAAACACGGAAAAGAGAGAAGTTCAGATCTCCAGACTTACAAATCAAACGTTAGGTACAACAAGGCTTTATGTGTTACTCAGGGAGGTTACAGACAGCTGAACACACACCAACTGCAGTATGAGTTTTGCAACCTGTAACTACCAGGCCTTCCCATGGCTGAAAAGCTTTTTATTATGTTTGGCCTGATGATTTCCATGTGAAGGTTTCCTGCATCGGGAATAATGAATTTTTGCTTTCAGCTCAAAAGTGTGTAAGCCCAGAGGTTAAGTACTGACCACTGATATTATGATGATTTTAGCATGTTGGGATCTGTCAACAGGACCGTGTACTGCCTGAATGACTGCAAGAGTATCTGAGGTCAAGAACAAAAGCTGTTTTCCAAATGTCTAGTGTGATGGCCAGTCTCCCATTCTGTCCCTTTTCCCTTATGACTGTACTAAAACCTTGTCCCCTTCCCCATTAGCTGCAGGACCCTGGGGTTGAGGCGCAGTGACAGTCAACCACCAGCCTGAAGCCTGGTGCAACAGATCCACTGGGAAGTGGCTGTTGGCAGAAAAATGAATGGGTCAATAATGGTGGAAGAGCAAGCAGCTCCAGAGGCTCAGGACTGTGCCACAGAGGGCACCTGAGGGAGCTGGGATGACCTAGCACAGCTTCCCCCACCTCCCCAAAACTACCAGAAGCATGTGGAGGGTCCAGAGCAGTCTCTCCTGATAGGACAGAAAGGCAACAGCCACTGCAGGTCCTTTGGCTTGCCTGGGCACTGTAATTCCTCCTCTGCAGGTGGAGCTGTGCCACATTGCCTGGCATCTGGTCAGGCTGGGGCTATGGAGGCAGGAGGTGCCCAGGGCCCAGCTGCCAAAGGGAACTCCATCCATCATAAGCATGAGAGCTTAGTGCTAGCAGACAAAACAAAAGTCTCACCCTTATAATGAAATTGAACATACTCCAGCTAGGGACTATCCAAAGCACCCTTTTTTTAAAGCTGGTTCACCAGAAGTAACTAGCCCAGCTCTTGAGATCTGAATCTGTGGAAAACAGTTGGGTATGCCAGAAAGTGAAGATAATTGGATGTAAGAATACCACACCAGACTGGTTGTTCACAGAATTCTTTGTGATAGTGTTGCAGAGATATGAAAATTTGCAAATTATATGACTGGTATAATAATAACCAGATCTGTTTGTTTCTGGCACTGCCCACAGTGTGCAAGCACTTTCCTGAAACAGACTGTGGTAACTTTGAGGAGTTTCAGATTTAAAGACAGACACACAATAAGGCAGCAGATGATGTGGAGAGCAGATGGAGTCACTTGGACAAAGCCTAACAGGGGACACAACAATATAATATAATTATTTCCCCTTATGCAGTGCTGTCTTTGCCATGCAATAGTGAAGAGGCATGAGTGGGCATCCTGTGAGGTAATTTTTTTCTTATAAATCAAAAGTTGAGAGGAAGAAAACTTCTGTGATGTGCTCAGTTACAAAGCTTTTCTGTAGCAGACCTGGAAGGAAATCAGAGAGCTATTTCCCAGCACCTGCACAGGCTGAACAATCCACTGACAACAAAAAACCCAGCAAGGATAAAAGCCCTCTGATTAAACTATATAAAACCAGAACTTTGGCGATGAATCTGCAAAATATGGAGGAAGACACTGGGACATTTCCATTAGGCAGAGAGCAATTTTTTTTTGAGAGATTTGATATTGCCAAGGAAATACTGTGGCGTCCACAGGGGTTGAGTCAAAATCTCATCTCCAAGGCAGTCACTAGCAGATGTTGGTCACACTTTTTCCCTTCCTACAAGTGCTGTCACCAGGACACAGAACTACCAGAAAGAATTCACAGCATTGTTCAAACAAGGCATCTTAGTGCTAAAATGTCAGTGGAACCTGTCATTCTTCTGGGAAGTATTTTTGAGAATAACAAAGCTCAGTGTATTATAGGTTAGTTCGAGTCCTTCAGATACTGAAATAGAAAGTTGCACTTTCTACTTTGAAGTAGAAAGCAAAGCCTGGAGACATCAGAGATTTCAATAACTAGATTCTATCCATGGGAATTCACTTGTGGTTTGTTTCTAATTGGTACCTCAGGAGAATTGTAAGTACTATCTACCTGTTTGTGCTGAAGCAAGGAAGAAACAAATGAACTAATTCTAATGTCTTTTTTTGGCAAACAGTTAAGAATGCACTAATGGCTAGGGTTTGAAACACAATGATTAAGGAAGAAATAACAGAAAAACTTTTCTTACCTTGTTTTAAAGTATATATTGTAGAGGTAGCTGAGAAGTTTGTGGCTGTGATCACATTCTCTCTGTTTGAAGTATCAAGTTCCACTCGCGTCAGTTTTTCAACATCACTGTGGAAACTGCTGACTTCCCCAGTTGGGAAGGTTGCATTGGTCAGATGCCCATCAGAGTCATACCTGCAAGGCATGATGTTAAAGAGCCATGAAATTACATCACTATTGTCTTGTAGATACCTCTAAAAAAACCAGGGAAGAAAGTAAGAAGCATTGTCAACACTGTGCAATAAGTAAAAAGGTAGTAATTGGTCCATTTATTCACCCAAAATGCTAATCTGAATTCCTGCTTAGAGTCTTTTTCAGTGGTAGTGGATGAAATACAACTGGAGAATCTATAAGATGCTACCTACATCAGTCAGCTTCTGCCAGAGGTTTCTGTGCTGGTTGAAGTTTCCCCCTCTGGGTTGTGATGCAGGAGAGAGGCCACTGGAGGTCACTCAGTGTTCAGGCAACCAACTCACCCCCATAAAGACACTTTCATACCCGTAAGATTAAATAAAACCAATTCTTACATTCTGAAACATTTAAACACTGCCTTTTGTCACCGATGTGTGAAGTACATAATAAGAATGGTGAATGTAAAAAGGAGACCTTAAGCGTAACAATAGTGATAAAATGAGATTGAAATCTGCAGCAATTAAGTTGCCTACATGGGTTTTACTCTTGTGTTACGTTTCCCACGGGCCTACTCAAATCAGCAGGAACTTCTCATCAGAAGTACCAGCACCAGAATCTAGAGCACCATATTCCAGTTCACCTAAACTTCATCACTGCTAAAGAAATTCTTGTAGTTTAAGGTACTTCATGTGAATCAGGCCATGTTATCAAAAAGCCAGTAATTAATTCCAAAGCTTGGGAACAGCATTTCTAACAGGTTTTTTCAGTTCTACTGATATATTTGTTCTTTCTGATGGTTCACACAAAAACCAGTGCAGAACATTACTTGGTGCTTGATATTGTTTCATATTAATGCCTCACATCTTAAAAATCTTATTGATGCTGACAGGTTTAAATTCACGTAAGACAACTCACTGATATTGCAGATGTTTTGCAAGAGCAAAACGAACTCATGTTCATGAAACAAACTTAGTTGTGCAGATAGGAAAGCCAAATTAAGTTTTCAAGTTTTATTAACTGTCTCCTCTCATTGACAGAACATATCCTCAGATGGTGTATCAGCCAGCAACGCTGCACTGCCTTCAATGGAGCTCTTCCAATTCACATCAGCAGATGATCTGGCTATGTCCTTCCCTTTAATGCATTGGCATAATTTCCTTAGGATCTTTATTTGCCCCTAATTAGTTAGACAAAATCTATATGTCACAAGAAGTATTGGCAAAAATCTTTTTTTTTTTCTTTTCCCTCCATTATCAAAAAAGAAAAACAGAGCAGTTGTTCTTTTCCAGTGAAACACTGGAAAATGAACTAGAGAGCATCTTGCGGTTTTTTTTTTTACAAATTAATTAAAATTAATCAGATGTTCAATTCAATATAATCTCTCTCTTTTTCACCTCTTACTGCCCTCATATACATCATGCGACTTATTTACATTCTACCCTTATGCCAGTTCTGTGCAAGTTGACTGGGTGCCACAGGCAGCGATTAAAATTGACTCAGATCACTACTTTTCATCATTAGAAAACTCCATGAACATTGTGCAGTTATATTTCATTTACTGCTTGATCAAACGGATATGACATTTTGCTTGGTTATTTGGATTTGCTACTGTACCATAGAAAAATCCCCAAATAATATGTTTTAAAGGTGCAAATACAGCCAATTTATTGGAATGTACTTGTGTTGAAGACAAGGGATCCATCTTCACTAAGGATCCAGTTTTGCTGCTGATAGTGCTGCTGATGAGATACAAAACTCCCTGTGTAGCTGAAAATGGGATAAACTGTTCCTGGCTGGCTGGCCAGATACGGTACATAATCCTAATGAGACCAGAGCACATGCCAACATACTCTTACTTGTGTAGATGGTCCCACTGACTTCAAGGAGGACATGCAGAACAGTGTCTTACTATTGATTCTACAGCGTGATCATCTGAGGGGCTTTTTTTCTTCCAGATTGCTCCAAGAAAGCCAACCCTCCGAGGACAGGTTCTGTCACCTTCCACATGATGAATAGCAGCACACTGGGACTCAGCTCCTGCAGAGCAATGCCCTACCCATACTAATAGGGGTGGAATCATGACATATTTCTTAATGTTAATTTGGGGCTCAGTTATGCCACTGTTAATCATGTCAGTGACCATTTAATCATGCAAATAATTGCATTGATTTCAGTACTCACATGAGGAAGTGCTCACCAATATTTGAAATGCACACATGGGGATATAGCTTCACAATCCATTTGCATTTCTATGTGTAGCACAGTTAAGAGTTATATCATTTCAAAGGGAAAGCGGTCTAATTAATTTTTTCAGAGTTGTTTCTTCCAGGTGTTTTCTTGTCCTTGATTTAATAGAGGCCCAGTGCTCCCCCTCCCCTTTTACAGCTTTAATGATATAATATTAAAAGAAATCTTGATAACTGAAAATTGTACATTGGCTATAATTTTATGCAAGAGCTCTTACAGTACTTCCATTCCATCAGATTAGAGTAGATGGATGACAAGTACTTTTGTAGGTGGTTTTCTACCTCTTAATAATTTCCCTCTGTGAGTGAACCTGACATATAGTTAGATGTTCTGAACAGTTCATTATCTTTGCTCATATCCCCAAGTATGTGTGATACATGTTGTTAAACAAACTCATACCTATTTCAGCTTGACAGTGCCATGGGTTGAACTTTTGGATGGGAATGCAAATGTAGCATAAGCAGAGAATATGAGTTCGATCAGTTTGAAAGATGCTCATAATGTAATTCTCTTAGTTCCAAAGCTGTGTTCATACAGGGCTCCTAAGCAATTCACATATACGTAAACCCTTCAAAAAATACTGATTTTCAAACTAAAATTGGCTGTCAGTACAGAAAGTGACCTGTCTGGAAAATAATATCTGGTTAAAGGATAGCACAGGACCATCACAGCCCATGACCTATTCATGGCAGCAGGTGAGCAGCATCTCCTGAAAGCACACCAAGTCACCACAGTGCTAATTATAGCCTACTGCTCCTCTGACTGCAGCAGATTCAGTGGCATTCTGTGTACTAGCCACTCAGAAATTTGTAATATATTATGAATATGACTTAAAGTATTGGACTGAACATAAATATTAATGACATGGCTTTATTATTTAATTTTGTTGTAGTTTTTGTAATGCAAACAGATGTACTTCTGTTCATTTTTGCTGACTGACCTAGACTGGCAGAAGTGTGTGGTCATGCAAAGCCTGGACAACTCAAAGCATCGGTGAGGATGGTGTTACTCTAACCTGTTGTTAAAGCTGTGAAAGTATGTAAAACTGTTTCATTTAGCAAAATTCCTTTGGTAATCATATACCTTTTATCAGTCCTCCAGGTATTTCTTAATGAAGAAATCTGTATTAAATACATTGGGAGGCACTTAAAATCAGGCGAATGCTTTTAAAAAATCTTATTACACTTTTGCTTTAACAAGAGAAACAAGCAATAATTGCGTGAAATGGTTTATGCTCAATGTCAGTGGGACAGAGTAAGAATATCAAGAGTGAAAGGCACATGACTAAAAATAATCTGCTCTCACACGCTCTTAACAGCCTTGCAACAATGCATTTAAAAGTAATAGACATGACTTGGAGATACTGTAAAGGCTTTTTGAAAATGTCACTGGTCCACTAGTCCACGCTCAAGTGAGGATTAAAATGGGTCACAGTGCTGAAATTATTACAAAGAAGCATACATATATTTTAAATCAGTCCTATTTATAACAGGTAACACTCTAATCAGTGTTTGAATAGCTCCAGGACAATAGTGAGCTTTGCCTTGTTGCAAGATGGTTTAAATTTCTACCAAGAGATGCCTGATAATGAGAACTGAACCAGGAAGGCCTGCTTTTGTTTTTCCACATATTGGAAAAAAAAGTCCCTCTCTAATGGTTTACATTTATGCCCACTCAATTTTTTCTTTTGCAGAATAATAAAGGACAGGATGAAAAACATCTCATTGAATAAAAAATCCCATACACTAGGCAGCAGTTTTCTCTGCTTTTATTCTACTTTAATTTGAAGAAATTATAATTCTAAAAACCTGTAATGACAGGGACTTAATTACCTCTCCAGGTGATTTAGGCAGTAACTCAATTCTCCTCAATGTGTTTTGTGTTCCTATCTCACCTGGATGGCTTTTCATTTCAATTTTTGACAATGAACTCCTATGCTCCACAGAAAACAGGCACTATTAAACTCCTTAAAGACTCTGAATGAGGACTGCAATGTTAACATGACTTTCATTCAACAATTTTTGCATTCTCAAACAGGGATTATGACCATTAATTACAAATAATGAGAAATGCTAATACACCATACCTCATAATAAATAAATAATGAACTTTCTCTTGGGTTGTTCTCTCTCTGTGGCCAGATTGGGATGTTCTGATTGCATCTTTAACTGTCTTGTCTTACTTTTTAGAAGTCCTGTCAATAGTCTTCCTTTTGAAGCCTTTCCTGCTCCCCTTATATACAGCCTTTCGCTATCACATATCTTCTTCCCCTGCTGATTGAGACAAGCTCACTCTTGTCTTTGAATATTCTTTCCACTGAGATTCTCAATTTCCTTTGCAAGAAGCCTTCTCTGATGAGTATGCTAGTTTTCCCACTAGCCTTCCTCAAGAATTTTGCAAATTACTGATTCATATCACAACTTGCCTCTACCTCTTTAGTTACAAAAAAACCAAATCCACTATCATATTTTCATTTAGAGAAACAGATGCACAATATGAAAGTGCAAATGAAGTACAATTTCAGGCAGCTTCTGCTTTACTTACTGGGCACAATGCACAGAGCTTTTACATATGACAGGCTTTGGCATCTAAGAAATGGTAGTGTTTCATTTAAAAGCTTATGCAACAGCACTACTTGTCCTTTCTCAGACAGGGTTAGTAGCAGGGTGTCTTTTTAAATTACTAGAACTGTCCAAAAAAGTTTTAGCATTCATTTAAAATAGGGGTCCTTGCATCAGGCATTTCATGTCATGGACTTACTCATACACAGTTGTCCATCCGTTTTCATCGCTTTTGGTTGCTAAAAGCCCCGTGTTTCCAGGATACGTCATCAGAGCCAGGTTGTAGCCTTGGGCATAAACTCTTTTCAGAACCCCATTGCTGCTTATTGTCAGCCAGTACACTTGGCCCCCTGGCACCACGACCCACAGGGGCAGCCCGCTCGTGTCCCTGCGGATGTGAACCGAGTTCCCATTGCTGCTGGTGATGGTGCCGACATCCCCTTCCCCGCTGTAGGTGAAGTTGTAGATGTAGTCCCTGGTGATGAGGTTCAGTGTGTGCAGGTGGGTGCCGTTGATGGTGAACTGATAGAGCTCCTGGTCCGCGGGCGATGCGATCTCGTACAGATTGGTGTCACTGAGGTGGGCCTTGTTCCGGCTCACGGCGCGGATGCGGACATTGCCCAGGTCTGCTACGTACAGCGTGTCATCAGGAGACACTGCTAGGGAAGAAGGTGCTTTCAGCTTTGCGTCTTTGGCATATCCACCATCACCTGGAGAAGAAATGGTAATTTTAGTAATCTCTAATGTCCTTATTTCAGCTGATGCCCTAAGCCTGATGCACTGCCTCTCCTCAGTATCATTTACAGGTCAATAAAACAATATCCTCTTCCAACTAATTAAATCCCTATTATCTAAGGTCGGTGCAATTCTAAATTAGTCTCAATGAAGACAGACAGGAATATAAATTATCTAATTCGCAGCATTTTTGCTAAGCCCCAAACCCTGCTGTTCAGGAAAGCTTTAGTGTAAAATTGTGAAAGAAAAAACCACAACACCTGTAGTTTCATTCTGTACTTATTGTCTGTTGGCATGTAGTTAAAGTAGAATTGTGTTATAAATAAAACAAAAAGAAAATAAACTCCAGTAACTCGTCTAAAATGACACTGAAGAAAAGATTATTTTATACTTATTAAAAACTCGACACTACAAGAAAACAAAATAACAGTAACCCAACAGCCTTGAGAAACAATCCCTTTCAATATCTCTTGTCAATTTACTTGGTTTGTGTAATTTAAGATTTGAGGAGGATATTTGCATTATCATGGGCAGTATGTGCCTATCAAAATGAGTTTACATGAACACAATTTTCTGTAACTAGCAAGAAACCATATTAAACCTTGCTCTCAGAGAACAACATTACTCCCTATATTCCTCTCCTTTTCCTGACTGAGACATGAAATTTGCTGGAGTATTTGAGCATACCCTGTGCTTCCTTGGAGATGGACAAATTAGCAGCTCTTTCTGGCAAGTGACGCTGTCTTTCACTAATATGGCCCTGGCATAATCATTAGGTTTGTCACAGTTCTTCATTTTTCAGCACTGAGTGTGGTTTCTTCTCAACAGGAACCCTGAAAAGGATCCTCATCAGCCCTGGTCTACTGTAGCCACCACTAAAGCTGGCAGCCCTTGGCAATCCACAGGAGGCTTTGATTATCATTACAATGCTGGGTCAGCAACCCACCTTCTCTGAAAGACCATTTGCATTTTTTCCTCTCTGTTCTTGACATACTTAATGTTTTCTTGTCAGTAATTAACCTTTTACTTGAAATGAGAGGCTTAAGAATTATGATGACATTATTATGGAGCTGAACATGGTGGTTCTTAGAGATGACAAGATGGCAACATACTGCACACCTCAGTATGGGAATGTTGTCCTTTGTCCCATTCTGAAATACATTTTTGATGAACTAAAAAAGCTATGCTTTGTTTTGATGCATGCAGGTGAGAGAAACTGTACTGCTGAAAATGTCCAGTGGTGCACTGCAAACCTGGCATTGGGCTCCTCCAGCTTAAAACACAAAAGAAGAAGAAATTCTGCACATTATGTGTCTGCACCACTTTGCTGGTGGTGCAGTATGACATGAGTGATGAGAAGGCATAAGCTAGTGTTTTGTACTTGGCATGCACCTTGGTACTCTCCTTGGTCAGAAGAGCTGCCCGACCCAATAGCATATAGGTACAATCTGCACTGGAGCTGGAACCATCTTCAACAGGGGCAAACAGCTGACACAGCAAGACAAGAGTTGGAACTAATTCTGAACAGTGCGTAACCTCTGTATCAAAACAGGAAAAGCTAGGACCACTCTGAAGTTCCTCCAGTGGCAACCAGAAGGCTCATGTCTCAGAAACCAAGGCATTAAATC
Source organism: Calyptomena viridis (assembly GCA_013390005.1). Lineage (NCBI taxonomy): Eukaryota > Metazoa > Chordata > Aves > Passeriformes > Eurylaimidae > Calyptomena > Calyptomena viridis. The sequence goes on from WEIV01027101.1 coordinate 103,130, forward strand.
CAGAAAGATCTGCTGATAAGGCTTTGGGCTTTCCAAGGAAACGGAATCATTGCTTGTCTCTTTCCTAATCACTAATCATTCCTTGTCACTTTCCTAATCTGAAGTTGTGTCAGAAGATCTCAACAGATAACAGACAGAAAATAATCTCCTTACCTGAAAAACAATCACAATTAGGATCAATCTTGCAGTCACAATCTGATGGGGCTCCAGCAATGATAGAGATTTCCCCATTGGTTGTGACCTGTTGGATCCGGTTGATCTTCCTTTCATCCGTCTCTGCGATGTAGAGAATGCCACTGTGAGACACGGCGATGGCCCTGGCCGACTCCAGGGTGGAATGGATGGCCACCTTGCTGACAATGAAGTGATCCATGCCTGGCACCTGGCAGTGAATGGGGCGCCCAGCAATGATCCGCACACGCCTGTTCTCGGAGATCTGCAGGACAATGTTGTTGTCCAGGACATACAGAGAATTGTCTAGAGGGTTCACTGTGAGGTCTGTTGGCCACTCTAACCGTACCTGGGAAAAAACATGAAGGGGAAGGCAGGAAAAAAAAGGAAAAAGAATGATTAAGCCAGTAAAGAGTTTTATTCAACCACCTCAGATCACCACATCATCAAGGCACTTGGTGGATTTTCACAGCACTGCTTCTCTAGTACCTTTAATTAGGTTTGGAAAAAGTTTCAACAAGCATACTCTTTTCTCAGGTCCCACTCCAGTGTGGAGCAAAATTTGATTTGAAAAGTAATTTAGACCCTCTGAGAGGTATTTGCACAAGTCTGTTAAAGTGGGAATTTTATTATACCTATGCAGTCATGCAACTAAAAACACACTCTCCATGTCATGCAACATCAGCCAGAAAATTTTCCAGGTCTGAATGTTATTGTTTCAAGGTTGCAGTCAACGCTGGCAGAGTGGAAAACAGTGAGAGGTTGTCAATGTCGTAACACTTTAATTTGATTGTTAGCACTAAAGGAAAATGACATACTAGAAGAGAAGGACACATTTCCACTATTCATTTTCTAAGCAAGAAATGTTAATAAGACTTATATGCCACAAGAAATATAAGGTTGTTAAAACTTTTTAACAAAATAATACACCAGTATATCACATTTTGCATGATACAGCAGCCAAGCCTTAATTATTCATAATAATTTGGTTTGTGAAATCAGTATTTCAGTCATGGATTAAGTAAATTCTTTGTACTTAAGGGTAGATTTTTGCCTTTTTCCATGCAGGTGAGAGTGCCAACCAAGCAAAGTTTCCAAACAAAGCTGGAGGAAATAGTAGAAGACCAACCTCACTCATTTGATCCCTGTTGCATCAGGATCTGGAGGAATTAAACATGCTCCAAATTAAAGGTGAGTCTGACTGTCAACCTAAAAGACAATCAGTACGCTGATGCTGATTGCAGCATGTACTGGCCAGAGCTTCAAACTCCTCCTGCTGAGAAAGCTCAGTAGGCAGTGCAGGTTTGCTGAACTGGGAAACAACGACAGAGCAGGCTGGTCCCTCTCCCCAGCTCACGGCCAGTGGAGGACTTGGACTGCAGCTTGTCTGTGGAAGGGTCAGAGAACAACTGAGCCCGAGATTGCGAGAGAGCGTATTTTTGTCTGTCTCAGGATGCTTTACTTGTTATCCTTCTCGAAGAGGTGGCTGTCTTTATCTGAGTGGAATTGTTCTGGTCTAAGTATTTCAGCCATCAGAGTAGAATAATTACCAGGCTAAGATGTAACAGCTTTATATGCTTTATATGCTTTATATGCTTGTTAAGCTTTTATTATGTCACTTACTGATTTTGGTGCTGGTTTTGTTCATTTTTGTACTGTGCTAATTAAATGCTCTAATAAGGTAGAGACTGTTGATGCTGATACAATGCTCAGCACTGAGGAATACCATATGGTGGAGTGTGGCCATCACTAGCCACCTGCTTGCCTGGGTCAGCTCAAGAACCAGGCTGGAGGCCAAGTCTCTACCTTTCTCAAGCAACAGTATTTCCTGAATAATTTGATTTCCAGAAGTATATTGTTGGTTTGATAACTGATGTTTTAATAATGTGAGGGCATTGTGGCTACCATGTCTCATCCTGTGTGGTTACTACACAATTACAAAGGCTCCCAGAGCAATCCAATTCCTCCTTGTGTCCAGTCCATTTTACTAGACAGCATCATAACTGGCATTATGACTTATGCTGTTGAGCTCAAGAAGATTCTTTCTGAACCAGGTGGTCACGTCCTTCCAAATGATGATAAATGTGGTGAAACAGTTAGAAACAGATTCCTCCCATAACGGTGCTGATTTCTGTGCATGTGTGACTGCCTGGATTCCACTCAGCTGTGCTGAGGCTCGTTTACACTCTGCTGTAAGATCATATTTCAGCTGAGAGTTCACTGGGACACCAAATAAAACTCTCCAGTTAACATAAAAATCTCTACAAGGCAATCTCCAGGAAACTTGGAAAAAATATAGATTTACAATGCACCTTTAATGCAGAACAACCGATTGCTCTATCAAAGGAGATGGATTATTTTTAATGGCAAACACACCTTCAACTTTAAGGATCTCCACAGATCACACTGCTGTACAAACATCTTTGATTAACTGTAACTAGATTATTAATGATACAAAATTTGGGATGAAACTATCTATTTTTGCCATCATGACCTTGCTAGCACCTGCCATGTCTCAATAGCTGGTTTTCCTTCATGGACCAGTTACACTGCCTTTGCCCAGCAAATAATTTGAATTCCTCCCACTATGAAGGTAGATCTGGTGTCCTTCAGATAAACAGGGACTGGTTTGGGCCTAAACAAATTTTCCTCTGGTTGATTTGGTTTATTGAGATAGAATAAACTCTTATGCAGCTTCACATTTCATTTGCAGCAATGAGCCTAAAGCTTAGTCTTAACAACTGTTAACTGCAAACATATTTGCTTTTGTACTGACCACATTTGTAAATCTAGCTGCATTGCAGTAAAAATAAATAAAATTTTAGTTGGGAACATCCAAACAATTTTGGTTACTACACCAGAATTACTGCCTGGCTCTCTGCTCTGCAATCAACATTGAGGATAGGCCTACAGCTTCATCCTCCTGGGCTTAAAGTGGTCATGGATGTATCAATGGTTTCATCTCAGCTACAATATTAACAGGAGCACACACCTGTCCAGAGATTGCAGCATAAAAACCAGCTGCTGCTCACTGCAAGCTTATCCTAGTGAAATTGGAAGGGAGAAAAGGTGAAATAGGCCAATTAAAATCAAACATACACACTAACACAAACCACTGAGCATTCGTAATCTGAAGAAGAAATTCACAGACTTAGAAAAAATCTGCACATTATCAAGATGAGCCTTCATGACATCTTAAATTGGTGTAAGACGGGGCAATGTTGCTGTCCCACTCCATCCCTTCTCCCAGTGCAATCCTTAGCAGCAAGGCCAGTTTATGTGTTTCTACAGAGAGCAGGTTGAGACAGTTTCCTGGCTAAAACTAATCACCTAAATCAGCTTAAACTGAAGTGTAACTGCACCCTCAGGTTCACTGTTACCTTGAAAAGTCACTGGTTGTTTACTTCCCATTAAAGCAAGCTGCCCTCAGGCAGGCTTCTGTGACCAAAGCATCAGTTGTGCTTCTTTCAAAGCCAATAAACATATTACAAAGAAGCACTTCAATTCTCATCAGATATGACTGTGGCGATTACAAAGTTTTTTCAGAAAAAAATCTCAATTAGGATTAGAATATTATATCAGATAATATACCTTTTAATTTTAAGCCCCTGTAAAAAGACCTCTCCCATATATGTATATTTTTCCTATAACTCAAAATTGGGCCAATTCCAAGCATTTCTTCTTACAGTTAATATTTTTGTTTTTTTTGAGCAGTGACCAGAAATGGCATTGCTGATTATCCCATTATAAACAACGAGCCAGGGTTTTTGTTCAGGAGCAGTCAGTACGTCACACTCTTCACAGACTGAAATTTTCATGTGACAATTCTGGTTTGGTTCACAGGAGACTGAGTATATGCAATGGAAATCATTGACAAAACAAGTGAACCCTTGAGCAATGAGACCTTTTGCATATAAGTATTAACATGTCAACTTTGCTGGGAATTCAGCATTTAACTGTCAACATAAAGGCCCCAGCTATATCTAATAATCCATCTCTGGTTTGAGAAGTGCAAAATTAACACCCACTGTTCTGGCTTTCTAATACATTTTTTCATGACAAGTGCTCTGGAAAACACAAAGTGTACTAAGGTGGCTTCAGTTTAAATGATTTTTCACTGAGAGATCTACATTGAGGCAGTTAACTAGCTCTCAGACCTGAATGACATTTTTTTGTATTTGTTTTTTTCTTGCAAAATATACATGTGCTTGTATAACTATCTACCTACCTATCCAGTTTTGAAATATTTAAATATTTTTCTGTGGTGGGTTGACCATGGCAGAATGCAGAAGATTTTGGGTTGAGACAAGTACAAGGAGATCTGTCAGCTCTTACCATCATGGGCAAAACAGGCTCAACTTTGGGAAAATTAATTTAATTTATTATAAATCAATCAGAGAAGGATAATGAGAAATAAAACCTAAATCTGAAAACACCTTCCCAGGCTCAGCTTCACTTCCATTTTCTCTAACTCCTTCCCTCTATCAGCACAGGGGGAATGGAGCTTGCAGAATTATCACACCTTGTCCCTCCTGCTGCTTTCTCCTTACACTCTGCTCACTTCACTGTGGGGCCCTCCCACTGGAGACACTCTTCCATGAACTTCTCCAATGAGAGTCCTTCCCACGGGCTTCAGTTCTTCATAAACTGCTCCAGCTCCTTCCACAGGGTGCAGTCCTTCAGGAACAGGGTGCTCCAACATGGATCCCCCACAGGGTCCACAGGTCCTGCCAGGAGCCTGCTCCAGTGTGGGCTTCCCATGGGGTCACAGCCTCCTTTGGGCCACCACCTGCTCCAGTGTGGTATTGTCTGGGCTGCAGGTGGATCTCTGCTCCACCAGGGACCTCCATGGGCTTCAGGGGAATCTCTGCTCTGGAGCACCTTCCCCTGCTCCTTCTTCACTGACCTCGGTGTTTGCAGAGCTGTTCTCACATATTCTTACTCCTCTCTGTTTGCTGCTGCTGGTGTTGCACAGGTTTTTTCCTCCTTCCTAAATATGTTATCCCAGAGGCACCTCCCCACTGTTGCCTTGGCCAGTGGCAGTTCCACCTTGGAGCTGTCTGGCATTGGTTCCATTGGACACGAGAGAAGCTTTTGCATTTTTACACAGAAACCACCTCTGCTACCAAAATCTTGCCATGCAAACCCAGTACATTTTCCTACAGAAAAGCTTTACAACTAAATAAATAAGGTGAGTTTTTTGCAAAGTGGCACTGCTAGGAGAGTCCATACTGATATACTTAACCATACGCGCCCACAGATGTACACACATCTATGCGTTAGTTTGTGAAGAATACTGTTTCACTTTTGGTTTTGACCATATGGCTAAAACTTTCTCCATATTTTGCATGACATTTGACAGCTGTGCCATTTTTGGTACTGTTTTAAACAAATCAGATCAAACAAATTATACCGTTCATATCAAAGTAAGAAAAGAGTAAAAAAATATATCCTTGTCTGCAGATGGCTGTTTCAAGAGCTTAAGTGTTTGGTTGTGGGGGTAAATTTCACTGGGATAAGTTTCATTTATCATGGATTAAAAGAAGCTGCATAAATCCCTAAAAAGGCTTCACCATTGCTTTGATTTCTTGCCATGCCTTGGTTATTTATTTTGATTCAATTTAATGTAGTAGCATGAAATTCATGCCAAAATTTTTCTGATAGTCCTGACTGATGGATTACTTCCTATCTGTGCCTCTCAGCTTCAAGCACTTCTGTTTATGCTACCTTTGCCTTTATTCAGCTCTACAATATGCACTTGCAGGACTGCCCATAGCCTCTTCCATATTTCTCTTTTGATGCTAACTTCCTTTTTTATCACCTCTTATTTATCACAGAATCATAGAAGATCCCGAGTGGGAAGGGACCCAAAAGGATCACTAAGTCCAATTCCTGGCCCTGCACAGGACAGCCCCAAGAATTACATCGTGTGCCTGAGAGCGCTGGCAAAACACTTTTGCACTCTGTCAGGCTCAGTGCTGTGATCTCTTCCCTGGGGAGCCCATTCCAGTGCCCAACTCTGGGTGAAGAATCTTTTCCTGACACCCAACTTAAACCTCCCCTGATATAGCTTCATAGCATTCTCTCAGGTTCTGTTTATACTCACTTCAGATGTTGTTTCCAGGCCAAACCCTTTTACTCAGCACAATGTCCTAAATGGCATTTTCCTCTCTTCCTGCTCAAACCCTTCTTTCTCCTTCTTCCTGGGAGAGAAATGGCTCCGAGGAAGGACTCACACAGGCAGGCCATTAGAAGTGAGCTGGTAGTTTACAAGGCTGAAGGAGACTGGTTCTGCTTCCCTGAACTCCTTACAGGATGTCTCACTACATATATTTCTCTCTATTTTCTCCCTGTTGACAACCACGGATATTTTTTCATCATTTTCTGTCAGTTTGCTCTCACTCTGGGCTCTTCCTTTTGTTGACACTGACACTGTTGGTGTCTCTCAGCAGCTTTGCTCCTTTCTTAACAGCACACAGAGACACAATTCAGCTCCTGCAGTCTGACATTGGGGAACCCTTCCCTGCCGTGGGATTACAGCCTCATCCCATGCTGGAGGAGCCTTTGTTTCTCATGCTCCTGATGCTGCATAGTATAAAATCCAGAATTATACAGTTCAGCTATAGCACTCCCTGCCCTCAACTTCACAAATGTTGCTCTCTGCATTCATTGATCCCCAGTGAAAAACCCAATAAAATGAGTTTTGCAGCCTAATGACTGCTGTTTTCTACCCTGGGCTGGGAATACAGCTGTGGCACATTTACAGATGCAGCTCAGAGGTCTGAGGCCACCAGTTCTCTGGGATCATGGTTCAGGTAATCGCCCTGCCAACTTGCCTTTGCTGTCAATTATTTCCAGCAGATGAGGGACCCACTGAAGGAAGGCGAAGGCAAGGCACCACTTCAACAGTTCTCACTGCTTGTCTTCACCTCACACATCACAAGATTCACTGTGCTCTTGCTTTACAGTTCTCTTCTTGTTTCATAATTTCTTTTTTATTACTTTTTTATGTTTCACAACTTCAAAGACTGTATCTGGGGTCTACTAAATCGATGGGAAAAGTTGATTTCTATGGGGACAGTTTTCACACTGTCTTTATTTAACAATAGAAGAACTATTATCCAGCATCACATAAGCACACTGACTATGAAAATCAATGGGACTTATATTGCTAAGCTGTTTAAGTCTGTTTAAACATGGTACCCATGGTTTACACAGGCTATGAAAGAAACGCTTTGTTAAATGCCCAGAAGGAATTTACAAAGTATTTTGAGCAGACTGGTACCTCTGAGAGGGGGAATCTTAGACTCTTCAATTAAAATATCTCAAAATAGACCATGAATTTGATTCTAACCCAAACACGTCTCCAGTGCTGGCGTGGGAATAGATGTCCTCCAAACATACTGCTGCAGGTAGTTTGCATGGCCAAAAGCAGGGAGAGGGACCAGGTGAAAATCTAGCTAATAAAAGGACTGGTTCCATTCTGCCTCATTTTCTAATTTGCACTTCCAGGTCCTGGGGCTTGTCAGACAAGATGGCACAAAAGTAAGGTTGCATAAATCTTAAGTTTTGGCTTCATCTTTCCATTTTGGGCTCAGAAGTTCTGGGTACAGAAAGCCAGTGTGTTGCCAATGAAGATAAGGTGAAAGGAGTATCTTGAAAAGTTTTAACTGAGACAGTAATTAAGAGCTGTTTGAGAACAGTGAAAGGCCAGAGCCAGCACGTTATGGTGTCTTTTGTTTCCAATAACTACTGAGGTTCATAAAAGCATCTGGCCTGAAAACTGAGAGGAACAAAGGATACATAGAATGAAATTTCCAAAACCGAAAAAGGCAAAAGCCCTATCTTTCAGCAACACAAGCCACTGTGAATATATCACCTAAATACTCTGACTCTGCCCTGAATCTTGAGTCAAACTCAAAATTAAAATTTAAATGCAATTCTTGAAATTAAAACTTCTACAGATTTGTACCCAGGAAACTGCCTGTCTCTGCAGGATCATGACCTCTGACAACAGCTCTGCTCCTCAGGGCAGAGCTTTTTTAACCCCTGGGCTGGGTAGAAAGTAGGACTGGGGGAAGTGAAGGATGAGGAACTGCTGCCAGGAGGTTTTCAGTTGGGAGTGTGGGAGCCACCACTGCTCCTCAGTTGGATCGAGGCTGTGAAACACATTCCCACAAGGATCAGAACAAATACCAACTCCACAGCTTTCACAAGAAAATACAAATTCACTTCTGTGGTTTAAAGTTTCCCTTAAGAGTTACACCATTAAACTCATAAATACAACTTCTGCAAGAGAAAGAAAGGAGATCGGGGAAAAAACGCTATTCTGTAATTCATGTTTATGGCAGGGCATCTCCTATGGCAAATTCCTACAACCCTGCACAATTCAACAGCAATAGCTTTTCAAAATTCTTTGTTAAGAGTGAACTAATTCTTTACTAAACTACAGCAGAGAGTTAAAGCAAACCAACTACAGCAAAGTTTCATGATTATCTTTAAATTACATATATTTTTTCTAATAGATATAAAAATGGTAGGCAAAAAAAGCAACAGAAGTAATTTGAGTTCTTACTTTTACAGAAATTAGCACCAAGATCAATTGTTATCATGATATGATTTTCTGCAACTTATCTTTCACAAGTATTTATACAATAGTTATTTCCACTAAGCAAAGTTAATGTAATCCAACTAGCTCTGGTGCTGCACTGAAGGCAAGCACATACTGCTGCAAGACTTCAAATAGCTAATAGAAAAGATTAGGCACCTTGCATTTTGCAGAACAAACAAGACAACTGCATTCCGTGCAGAAATCCTTCTGTGTGAGCATTTACATTGATTAGATACTCACAAAAAATGCACTGGAGAGTGTTTGATTCTAGTCTGAGACTGTAAGGAGGCACTCTGCTTTAAATTTCTGTCAGCTCAGGGCTTTGGTTACTGCTGTGATGAGTATTTGAATATGCATTATCAGACTGTGCCAGAAAAGCTTACAAGGATAATGTTTAGGACTAATTTTTTTTGAGCAAAATTCCAGAAATACCACTCAATTCAATAATGTCTCAAACCTGGGATGGATAAGCTTGGATGTAAAAGGTGAGGCATTTTTTTGCCCTCCAAAAAGGCTGTAGAAAAAAGATTTTAAAAGTGCACCTGAACAAAAAAGTGCAACAGGTTCCTAATGAGCTCAATAAATGGTTTTTGATTTTCTGTAGCTGAGCTCTAGATCTAGAAAGGTGCAGAAAGGCTCCAGGTCTAGAAGCCAAAAGGCTCCACAGAAGTGCTAGGTAGGCTCTGAGAAAAAGCTCTAAAAGGCTTCCAAGCCATCCCAGGAGAAAGATCTAGTGATTCTCTAGCCATGCCCCAGAAGCTATGGATCCCTGTCTATCTAGAAAGGCCTCGTATCTATAAAAGTGCTAGATGCTTTCACAAAGACCCTTGATATCTCTAGCAAAGTATAAATATCTGAATCACAGCCTTTTAGCAATGTCTAGACCTAAAAAGCAACAAGAATCTCTAGAAAGTACTAGGTCTAGACATGTCCTTTTAAAATGTCTTTTCTTTATTCCTTCATATCAAATACACGAAGACTGAAGCAAATAGCATAAATCTGTTTGGCTGGCTGGGAGCACACAAAAATCATTTCACAATGAAATCCGTTCCTTAGGAGTAGACTACTTATACAAATTTCAACCACTTGACCTCTTATAATTCCCCAAATTTTTGGCACACTTTTCATGAGCCACCCAACAGACTTATTACAGTTCATGGTAGCAGTAGCAAAAATTATGTTGGTTTTGTTGTCACTATTGACCCAAACAGATGATTATAACTCTGAACTGGTGAGAAAAATAGAAGAAAAAAATGGAACATATGGATGGAGGACCTAAAGGGTTTTATCATGACTTTCCCTGGTTCTCACCAGAGACAACTACATGCTGTTCCGTTTCCTATTTTGCTTTGAGCAGTTGATTGAATGGCTATTGAATGATGTTCAGACATTTATGATTTTCCTGCAATGTGACCTACATTGCTAAACTTCATAAATTTATTCTCCAAGGCAGTGTATCATTTTGCATGCCATACTCATCCCAAAGGAAGCTATCAGCAGGAGATGAGGCCCAGTTTGTAAAAGCTGAATGTCCTTCAGACATTTTTAACTAATTTGTTTGTAAATGTGCTATTGTCAGAGTAACAGACTGTATAAAATGATGCTTTCTATCATTCTGTTTTCAGCTCTCTGTGGCCTAAACTCTATAATGCATACTCTCTGTGTGGCACACTACAAATGGGTACAACACATTTTCTGTCTTGACATTTGCAGCATTTTTTTCCTCCACTGACACAGTATCTTTTCATTGTATTTTTCTCTTGGCACAAACAAGGGTAGAAAAGATGCTGCAGCAAACATGGTATCATGGAGAGGAGAAATCAGACAATCTTAGCTGTCACTGCCCAGGCTGCAGATCCTGCCATGATACTTTCTGTGGCTGTCACAGCTTACTTTGGTTTGACTTCAGCAGCTTGTAAGTACAACTCAGAGCAAACTTAGTCCTAATAATAATAATAATAATAATGGAGATATCACTAATACTTCCACAGCAACACTTCTTGGTTCTAAAATCTTTTTAATCTTTGTTTACAACCAGCTCTGAGACCCAAGAAAATACCCAGACAGCAAGAGAACAAGACCTTGTTAGTGGATGTGGATGAACAACTAGATTAAAACAAAAGGAGGGGCATTGCCTTGGCTTACTGCTGCATCCTCCTGTCAACACCTACATTCCCTTCCCAGCAGACTGACCTGAGGCTTGGACTCCAGGATGTCAGGGACCAGCTTTCACTGTCTGATTACTTATGGTAGCTCTGCAGTATATGGAGAAACCACATATACCTATATGTATACAGACATATATGCATATATAGGTACAGATCATATACTAATATAGTCTTCGTGCTTGCATTTTGTCCACTCTGTCTCTTCAACAGATGAAAGAAGTCACATGTAGTAGCCAATATATCTCAACCCATTGCAGACTCCCACCAGTCTGGCAAAGCTGTACTGAACATTTTCAGCAGTGCAATTCAGTACAGTAGATAACAGCCTATGCCAAAAATAACTGATCCACTAGGCTCCATTGTACTGAAACCATAGTTAAATGAGGGAGATAGTCAAAGACTGCTTGTGCATAAGGAATACAAGTGGAGCACTGAGAGAAGTTGGTTGCTTGTGAAATACTGACAGGAGGGCCAAAAACAATGCAGGCTTCTCATCTGGGAACCCATTCCCCAGATTGCTGAGAGAGGGTCAAGAGTTTGAGGAGCTGGGCCTTGGCCATGCATGGCTGGTGCATGAGCTGGAGGAAGTCTGGGGTTGGCAAGGTGTTATGGTTTGACTCCAGCTAAAATGCTGAGAGCCTGCATATAGATCCAAAATTTCTCAGAGAAGGAAACAAACTTCGACTTTTGTGATAAGGATTACAAGCAACTGTTTATTAACTATTTCACAAGCAAAACAGGCTCTAACTTAGAATATTAAGTTAATATTAAGTTAATATTAACTACTACTACTACTAAAATCAGAACTTTAGAGTTTAAGAGTGGGAAGTTTGATAGTTGTTATAGACACCTTTCTCCCCCCACCCCTCCCTTTTAAGATCCTTCACCTTCCCCCAACAGCTCGGGAAGGCAGGTTACAGTCAGAGGGGGGGTTACAGTCAGAGGTTTCCTTTGCTGCTGTTCAGAAGAGTGAGAGAGTCCCACCCCAGCTTTCCTCGTGGGGTCTTCTCCACGGAAACAGTCTGTTGCAAACTGCTTCTTAGTGGATTTGTTACTGACAACAGCTTTTTTCAGGTATTGTTGTCACGTAAGTCACTTTACCACAGGTGCAGTCATTCACGTGCCAGCTGCTCAGCTGCTTCAGTGTGGGTTCTCATAGTCCTCCCAAGAAATGCTGCTCTGCTACTCAGTGTAGGTCTCTTCTTCCCACGGCCCACAGGACTCTATCAGGCCCCTCTGCTCCAGCAAATGTCCCACAGGATCACAGCCTCTCTCCTGCAGCACTTTTCTGCTCCGGCGTGGAAATCTTCCAATCTTTCCATGGGTGTGCATACGAATCTTTGCTCCTATGAACCCCCACAGATTGCCTGGGCCCTATTCCAGTGTTTAAGGCATCTTCTCTTTCTCCTCTCTCTGACCTTGGTGTTAATCAAACTTCCCACCCTCCTTTCTCTTAAGCTGCCATGATGTTCTGCCTAGTTTTTTTCTTCTTCTTCTTCTTAAATATGTTATCACAGAGGCGTTAGCAGTCGACCTTGAGCTAGCTTAGAGCAGAGAAAAACTCCAGCAGCTTCTTAAAGAAGCCTCTCTCCTAGCCCCCCCAGCTAATAAAAAACTCTGGCTACTTAAAAACACAACACAAGGCAGCTTGGATGAGTTGGAATTGACGGGTGGATATGTGCAGGTACTTTGTGCATATGCAGGCAGCATTTGGTGAGTGTAGAGGTTTCTAAGAACACCTGGGCCCAGGGCTGAGCTGCTACCTTCTTGTCAGCCATCCAATTCTTATAGAAGTTGCTTTCTTCTTGCAATTTCTCATTAAAAACAAACATTTGAAAAAAGAATTTAAATCTGGCTCTGAGTAGCAAGAAATAAGGGAAAAGCCATGAGCAGAGGTCTGTCAAGTGTCTAGCACTGCCTCAATAATCAAAGAAAAGGATGCCATCTCTGGAAGAGTTGATTAAAATGTACATAGTCTTTTACTCAGTAGTAATGCATTATTTATGGCAGATAATTGAAAGAAATTGCTGTTTTGCAGATGCCCAATACAAAAAGAGCACTTGGGCTTTAAGGAAGAAATTGTGGTGTGACTTCATCGCATACTATCTCACGTCCATGACTAATATTTTAAATCCAGTGATACAATAATTTGATTGAAATATAAATACCTGTGATGAAACCACCCTGCTTTCTGTTTGATATTCTAAAAATCACATTATACACCTACAAGTTTGACTCATGAGCTCTCACGGACTATTTTTCCACCTGAGGTCCTAATCCTACGAGTCTTTTTTCTCCCAGCCGCTGTTGAAGAGAGGCTATTTAGCTGCTCATCTATCCCCGGGAAAAGATTATTTTACCTTATACCTGAAGATCTTTTTCTAAAAAGGCTTTCAGCTTGGTTTTGGATGATAGTGACTGCTTGTTCCTGCATGTGCTATTATGGCTCAAATTATTTTGTACAGACTTATGGTTTCAAAAGAGTAACAATTAATTGGAGCGAGGACTCATTTTTGAAAAGGTTTGAAAATGCCTCGGTAAAGACCTGTTCTGGTCTATTTTTCAGAAGTACATACTTCCTTGTGGGATCCAGTTGCTCCTTGCTATACACTTGTCTCTCACTACCCTTTCAATTAAGCTTGGAGAAGTCCTGGTTCCACTGAGGTCAGTGGCAAAACAGTTGCTGACTTCGCCAGGGCCACGACTTCCACTCTAGTTAGCTTTTCTGTCACTCCAGCAAAGCCAGAGAAGAAAAAACATGAAATTAAGCAGCAGAGTAAAAAGAAACAGAGAACAAGATGACTTTATACTGGAAAAAAATGACAGCTTTTGCGGGCTTCTTCATGCAGTAAAACCCAGAAAAAAGTGAATAAAGTTCTTTCCTAAAAAGAACAAAGCTCTGAAGGTCTTCTATAAAAGAAGACCACAAATAAAAAGGTCTATAAATTGTTACTTCTGCTTTGTGTACTTTTTGTTTAGCAGTTTCACAAATACATACAAAACGTGTTTCTGCAAAGCACTGAAAAACACAGTTCAGCAATTTGGAATATTTATGCTGCATTAATTACATATAACTAGAAAAGCATATTAAAAGACACATACAGGTAGAGGTTTAAACAGAAAGGAAGAGCAGGAGTAGTTTTTCAATACTTTACTACAGTTAAAACAAAGTTGTTCCTTTTGATGGCAGCTCTCTAACACAGCTAGAATATACATCTAGTGCTAAAAAAATGCCTTTTGTGCTTTCTGCTTCTACCAGAATGCAGTTTATACTGTTGGGTATGTAGAGAAACACCTAGAGGGGTAGTGTTGTCTTCTGACATGCAATGCTAATTAATTAATCAGCTCCATGTAATCCTGCAGTTGTTCTGCAGTATTCTATTCTCAACCCGGCTTAAAAGTACTTCAGCCTAGAATCAATTTGGGTTTTGTGATGGCAGCTCACTCCTCCAGTTCACACCTGGTCATCAGATGATATTTTTGTCTTTTGTATTTTTTTCCTTCTTCCAAACATACCCAGTGAAAGTTCTGTTCAGGCTGTTCTTGCTCTGATGAACAGACCCTCATTTCTGCTTTCAAGTGAGGTCACTATGTCCTGGGAGCTTTTTGTTCTGCTCAAAAGGCTTCCACAATGCCACTGAAGCATACTGTGCCTGTGCAGATGCTGGTGGGGAGCGCCTGCAGCACTTGTGACTGCGGGAGCAATGTCAGCGTTTGCATTTTTGAGATATATACTACATTTTCAAGCAATTCTGCTCATCTCTACCCCTGGTTTCCAAGTCTGTCTCTCACTTCACTATTTCAAGTAGGTCATCAACATTACTTATTGCCCCCTCCTCCATCATTCAAAGCAGGCTGTCCAGGACACATTCTTGCCACGCATGGGTCGCCTTTAAACCCTGTTCTAGAAATCTGCCTTTTAATTTGACCTGTGCAAGCAAATTGCCTACGTAAGTAACACTGTCACATTTTTATAAGGGAGCAAAACATTTTGCAGTGTCACTGAAGTTTATGTGAAGCAACACAATATAGATGGTTCCCTCATGTGGAGAACTGCTGAACAAAGGCTGATGAAGTGCAAATGTCAAGAAAAAGTCTTCAAACCAGACCTTTCATTTTGGAACACAGCAGTGACAGTTATTAACACCATCAATCAGGTCAGAGCTATTGCTCTGGCACAGACTCATGCCTAGTGGGACTGACAGAAGCACAAGAACAAGGCTATGGTTACAGGCAAAGAAAAAGCTCTTGGGATTAATTTTCTGTTGACTTGCAAATGTTTGGTCTCTGTATTTGCAGTGACTGTGCTCAAGATTGGTTTAAACAGCTCCCAACTACTAACGGCAACCACTAGCACAGATATAAATGACTTGTGGTTTGGAGTGGTGGAAATTCAGCCCACATATTTCTCATGGGAGGAAAGATACAGAATGAAATTGCAAGATGGTAGAAATATCTGCTAATTCTCTCCTCAGCTTTCACCACAGCAGTGGAGCCAGAACAGCAAAACTTATCACTCAAGATGAGCTGTAGTGTTTTTACTTTCACACACAACCTCCCACAATGTCAATATAACTTCCAAGAACACTGGATCTGATGAACTCTGGCTTCCTAAGGACTTCCATCGTATGGCTCACTGACTTGGGAGTTTAATAAGATCCAACATGAAATGAAGCTTTTCCCGTGAATGGGGCATTTATTACATCCTGAGTGGAATCTCTGGAGTTTAATAAAAGAAAGCTTATGCTGTAATATTTCCTTTTGAAAGGGCACTTCAGGTCTCTGTCCTCCAACTGGATTAATATTTTTTATGGAATGTGTAGGAATTTAATTGCTGCAAAGGCTGATGTTTCTCTACAAATCTGTTAGAAATTGGCCCAAGACTTTGATCTATCATGAGGAAAAAATACTGACAGACACATGCACAGAATGTGCTCTCATTTGCTATCAATAACCAGGCTAAAAAATGTCTGTATATCCCAGGAATGTGCAAACACTGAAAGAGTGTGTACATATGTGAAAAAAGGAACCTAGTCTCTGATCTAGACCAGCATGCAGCCCAAAGCCATCAGGCAGTGAAACAGAACAGTGATTCCATCTCTTTGTCTTTCTCTCTCCATCCCAGTCCCTTCCTTCGCACTCCTGTTGTGGCTCATGGCCAGGAGCTCCTGTCACACGTCCTGCTGCAAGGGGGGTCCCCCAGCCAGCCCCCTGAGGCAGGTTTTGGAGAGCAGTTGGCAGCCCAGCAGTTCAAAAAGGCAGTAGGAGTACTTTACATCAAAGCTGATTTAGAGCATCTACAACAGTCTTCCTATCCAAAGGGCATGGGGAAGGGAGGAGACGTAGACAGCAATAGTGTTCTCTTCATCTGGGCCTCAATTTGACAGGAGACACTCAGTAGTTTGTACCACTGGGAGAACAGTGATCTCAGTTCAAGGGGCCTCCAGCTCAGATGCAAAAGTATAAGATTCAACATGAGTTTATTATTCATTTAATTAACCTACAACAAAAAGTATTTGAAAGAGCACATGAAGAACAGTAGCCAGAGCTAGAGGAAGACAAGGATGGAGCAGCAGGGACATTCATCTGTAAAGTCTGGCATTCAGATTCTGGGTGGTGTAGATTAGTGAGCTGAAAAAAATCACAGAACAAATGAAGACCAATGCCAGTTTTTGATGTGCCTGAAAAATGTTTTGCCTTTACAGTTTAGTTTTTGTTCATGTTCTAGTATCCAGGGGTTCAGAGGCAGCATTTTCAAAAAATACAACCAGTTCTATCAGAATGACATATTGAAATAACTGATTTTAATGTTAAGTGGCTGCTAAGATCCTGGCACCAATAGTGAACGTTTAGTATAGACACATATATATTCATTAACATAGCTCCAAAGACCATTTTCTTTAGATTTGCTCCTTATTAACTAATTGAAATGATCCATGCTGAGAAGAAAAGCCATCCAAGTCTTATACATGCCGAAACAGTACTGAGAATGCTGGCATACCACATAAACACCTCAACTGAATGTCCTTTTCCTTCTAAATTCAGATTAACATCCCCCCAGTGAAGTACGAGATCAAAGCAATCAGTCAGAGCTTGGTAGTTTATTTGCCACAACACATAATCTTTCCAGCCCCAGCTGTCCTTCCCTCCCCTGGTTATGAATGCAGAATATTATGTTTAAGAAGAAGAAGAAGGTTGTGAATAATAAACACAGAATGATTAATAAGAAGCAATACCATGAAAACTGATATTGGAATAAATGATTAAACCCTTTCATAATCAACTCATTTATTAAAGTGAATGCCTTGAAGTGGAAGCTTGTCATTTAAGGTGGTATTTGCAATGGACAGTTACTCTATGTGTTTACTCCAAGAGTACATTTTTGTACTTCAGTAAATTAAGAAATACTGATTTTGGGCAAGTTGTTGATTTTATTGTCAGAACAAATTTAGCTTTGAGAAATGATTTTATTAACCTATTTCCTAAGTCCCTATAAACACACAATTTGTGAGCAATCCACATTCTCTAGATTTAAATGTAATTTGTAACTTAGCCAAAAAATAATTTAAGTGGAGATGAGCCAAATTCATTTTTCATTTATGTTTATGCCATCCTGGAACAAACTCAGCAATCTTGCAAGGATATACAATTGTTTCTGACTAAGTGAAAATATCATTCCCTTATTTTCATTGATATAATTCCAGATTAACATGCTTGACTTCAATGGGATGTGACTATTTCATAGGGTTTTCTGGTTATCAGCAACAATATTGGAAGAAGATGATTGAGAAAATTTGATACAGTTACTTTTCAGAACATGCATTCTTGGCATTTATTTCATGTCTGTGATTTACTGTATATGTGAAAAATCTCAAATACGTGGATTTTGTGAAAAATTTCAATGACTAGGTTTACTTAAATCTCCACAAAATAAATCCTCCAAACAAGAAACGCTTCCAAAAGTTCCATGTTGCAGATTGTCCACATTGTGACTTCACTTACCAGTGAGAAATTATACAGAAAATTATACAGTATCACTGTCCTTAGAAAATTAGACTGGCCACTTTTAAGTGACATATTTATATGCTGTAATTTATTATGTATTTTAGAGTATTTACTGTCACACATTCACCATTTAACTGAAGATTATCTCAATCTATGGGGTAAGACCATATCTTGAATTCCCAGAATGCTGAAACAATTGCAAAATTTCAAGAAATATACAGCCATATTTTCCTGTAGGTACAGCAGCATGGAAGTACCTGGAGTGCTCATGGAAAAAAAAAAAAATTATTTCTAGTTCTATGAAAAGAAGACCCTACCCTACCTGAATGCTGATGTCCAAAGAGCAATATGAAGACTAATTTGCTCTATGACATGTTTTTTCTTATCTATGACTTTGCAGAAGCCTGTCCTCCATGGCACTGGAACTATATTTTTGAGAGAGGTAAACTAACCTGTTCCTGGCAAATAGCCAACCTACAAAGAAATAGGCTTTTAGCGCTATTTAAATCTACTTACAAATTTAGCATATTTGATTTCAGCCAAAAAAGTTTACCTTTTTAATTTCATTTTAATTAAAAAAATAAATAATTTTATTTCTATATTTGCCAGACCCCCTGCTGAAACTCATTTGCTAAGGGGTATTTGCATTTTTCAAAAGGAAATGAAAACTATCGAAACTCACTGTTTCAGATTTAGTGAGACATTTTTTACTGAGTAAAATCAGCAAAAATTTGAACACAAATACATAGCACATGCTATATGGTCAGTAAAGCAACTATCTGTACAGCCTGAGACTGCAGATGAGATGGAGAAGGCAGGGAGCAGACGTTGCACCTGGCACCCTTCCCTGCACCTCAGAGATAGCTAATCTGGTTATGGGTGCCCCAGGCAGTTGTTATATGTATCCAAGAAGCAAGAAAATGTGCTTTAGGCAGCTTTGAGTTCCATGAAGCATCGCTCCTGCCAGCTGGGACATACCAGCAGTGCAACAGAAGCACTGCTGGCTGTAGGTTCTTGCTCATCACCTGCAGGACTGTCTGGCCTGCAAGGAGAGGTGCCAGAGCAGATGCCAAGGTGCCCAGAAGCTGTATGATCTTAAGACAATTACCAAGCTAATTTAAGGTTGGGTTTAACACAGCTAAGCCAGCTGACCCTGTTCTGCTCTACATAATTATGCATCTACTGGACTTGAGACAACACAAAGGCCTGCCTATCCCAGAACTGGGAACAGGGAGGCTCAGGTTTCCCTCCCCACACATATGGGCAAACACATAGGGTGCATTCACATGTGAAATGGAACACAGACATATTTTTCTGTTTTGATTCTAGTAACAAAACCCCTAAGTGCTTTTGTGACAGTACTATTAGACCCCATTACTTGACCTTGTGAAATTTTACCACGTGTTCTTCATGTATGTGAATGCAAGAGCACAGTCACCTGCTACTTAGAAACGAGGAACAAGCTCTTACCATTGTTATGCATTGTATTTTAACTGTGATTTTCCACTTGTGAAGGACAGAGGAAAGGGCAGGGAGAAAATGAAATGCAAAATTAACCCGATCCTGGTTATTGGCTTACACAGTCCATAATATTTTAGTATGCCACTTGAATGCCTCAAGATTTTTTCAAGTACAGCTTGAAAAAGCTGATTAATTCGAGTATTTCTTGGCAAAGGCCAAGCCCTTCCTTGTGCTGTCTGTAAGTGTGGCTCACTGACTAGTCAAGAGTACCATTTATGTTTCTCCGTGATTATCCGTATTTCTTTTTTAGCATAAACTAGAGATAAGTGTCTTTTAGTCCTATTTCTTTTATCATGTTCTTGACATAAGAACTGAAAAGCATTTTGAGGAATGTATTGAAATGCAGTAGCTTCACTGCAATACTGCTGTGGTGTAATTACTTACTGTAATGCTCCTCCATGATTTAGAACAGACTGAGATGTAAACAGAATACCTATTTTTTTCCATTTACTAGTTCAAGCCAATCAGTCAATGCAAGACTAAAGGAAAGCACTTTAAACTTCTGATTAACTTCCTAGAAGATCTATCTCAAAGTAGCAAGCAACTTTCTAAAGCAGTTTGTATTCTTTACATAAGCCCCTCTACATATTTACATGACACTTCCTGGGAAAAAAAGTCAAGAGGGGTTTTGCATTTATATGGTATACCTTAAAATAATCATGTGAATGGAAGACCTACTCCATACTGTGCACTTCAGAATTATCTGACCCATCCAGCATATTCAATATACAATCCTGGTACAAGAAAATAAGTTATCTGTCTCCACAATGTATATAAAAGTGACAACAAATGAAAACCAGGTGTCTACCTGAGTGATGTCCATTCCAGAGTCACAGCTCAAAGGCTGGGTTGATGTGAGGCCATTTGAACCTATTATTGTTGTGATCACACCATTCTCATCAATTTTCCGAATCATAGTACCATCAACGAAGTAAATAAATCCATGCTTATCTACAGTGATACCTGGAAGAAGAGGAAGGGTAAAAAAGAGTTAGTACTAGTGTTATCTTGATTAAAAAGAATGAGCTTAAAATTTTTCCTCTCCTCTTAGACTCTGAAAATCTACTGATTCAAAAAGTATGACTTTTTTTCCCTCACCCATTACTATTTGAAGCTTATACACACTGAATACAGAAAAGTCATACCCATATATCAGGCTTTGACTTAAAGAGGGAAGATGAAACAAAACAAAACAGCAGAGGCTTTGCTTGTAAATGTAATTCTACATATAAAGGATGAGGCTGTTCAATAACTTCATGTCTATCAAAAAGTGGGCAAGATTAGCTTTTCTAAAAACTCATCTTACAGTTGAATTTTCATTGCACTTTCTTAATTGTCACACAGAGACGATTTTTTAATTCTTGTACTGTCTGAAAGATCAGTGTCTAAGCAAGGACAAATTCCCCACAGGAAGTGAAAGAGACTTCTGTCCTGATGTGGGATATACATACAAATGGTGCAAACCAGGTTCTGCTCAGCAGGCAGAAGGGAAACCTGTGCTGCAGAATGTATTGCAGTGCAGCCCAAGAATGGTCATGTACCAGACTCATGACAACTGTGGTCATCAGCAGGAGCTAAGGTGGTTCTTCCACTTGTGGGTCTGCAATAGCTCTTGCACCACTGCACTGCGTAGGAGGGCTGGATCTGAAACAAATGTGAGAACTATGCACAGGAAGGTCACAGTCCTCTGTATTTCAGTGGGGAAACTCAGGAACAGAAGGCTTGCTGTCTCCCATCAGCAGCTTGTGGTACAGCCATGTCACAACTCATGCCCAGCCTTCTGTCCCTGTCTAAGAGCAGTTCTTCCTGCATTCAATTTGAACTGTAAGAAAGATCTCTCTTCCCTCAAAAATTGAAAATATAACTAGAAGAGCACTTCTATTCATGTTAGGTTTGTGAAATCCTTTCTACCAAAACTGCTCAATTTCTTGCTTTAAACTACTTCATAATTTCCCATTTAAAGTTGCATAACTTTGCAATTATAGCAGCTGGTGTGCACAGCTAAGCTATTTTAATAATGAATTTATGTTCTGCTACACAGAAATGAAAGGCAGAGGACTTGAACAGATGGTTTGGACAGTGGCTTATATGGTTCTTGATTTTTGTCCCCTGCATTTAGCACAACTGAAGGCTGCATGTACTCTGAGTTTACAAAACACTTGTCTGCACTCCAGTTTAAGATCTCACACAGCAATTCCACATGCCATTAAAAAAGAAAAAAAACCCCAAACTGAATTTCCACACTTCTCAACACCCTTCTTTTATATTTAATTTAATTTTTTAATATATAAGAGCAGTTGTAGCTGGTGGAAAGGAAGATTATGCAGTCTGGGGGCAGGCACAGGACCAGGAAGCCATGATGCAGAACACACATCTCCCATGGGGCTGGGAAAAGGCAGGAACAATCTCTCCAGGTCCCTAAATAAATCTTTACCTGGCAGCTGGAACTGCCTGGGAACTGAGTTTGAGTTGCATACACAACTGAGTGTAATACACTCTCTTACAGTGTGAACACCTAGGGGCAGGCTCCTGAAACCAATTGCCCATGACTGCTTCTGAGGTGCCTCTTCACCACAGGTGATGTTCAGGCACCTTGCAAAGGTCTGAGGTTATCATCACAAAGTTCTGAGGGTATCATCTCATAAAAAAATCCAAGAGCCACAGCAGTGAACTTTAATGTGTACTACATCCATCTCTCAGGTTATCTATCTACAGTGTTGGAAGCTGAAACTAATTCTTTAAATTATCAATTCAGTGTATACACCTGTCTGTGAACTGCCATTACAGGAGGGGTGTTCAGTGTCCTGACACCTCCTCCATCCAGGACAAAAAGTGCCCATGGATTGCTGAAGTGCCCAAGCTATAGGGCTAGGCTACCTCTCTTCATTATACGAGATTGCTGATGACTGAAAAGTCTGGTTCTCCAGGGGAACTGAAAGCACCTGGTGAGGGCTGGCTGGGTCAGCTGGGGAAATTTGTTAGGTTATAAAAAGGCTAAAGAAAGAGCAGACAATCTTAGGGCCTGACTCTCTGCCAGCCTGCAAGGTCATAAATCATGACTCCTTGGTACTGGCTTCCTCAGAGGATCTTCAGTCTTTAATTAGAAAGTGAAGATGCTTTTGGAACTCCAGAACAACTGAGAAGCTCCCAGCTATCATCTGCTTCTGAGAAGTCCAAACCTGAAAGGCTGAAAGTTTGAAGGTGAGATGAGGTAAAGAGTGTGTTTGAGCAGCAAAAATGTTTGTTCTGGTGTCAGAGGGTGACCCGTGTGTTCCAGTTCCAGGAAGGGATGGACCCTTGTACCTCTGTTTATCCCCCATTCACGTTAAAGAGACTTTGCACTGAAGAGAACTGTGCACACGGAAGGCTGGAATTAGGGCTGTCCATGAGGCTGGACCCAAGGGCAAGGTGCCCTTTCCTAAACAAGGTGTGCACAGCACACCACAAAATTGCTTTTGATACAATGGAGTTGCTAAAACATCCAGCCTAAACCCCCAACCAAAGCAAAAAGAAACCCAGCCTGGTCATTAATGACTATAAAAATGATTAATATATAAACCTGATGAGGTTTTTCCAATTGTTATACTGGGGCAAGGCACATGGCAGATGCCAACAGATCGAACCCCACTGGCAGGGCTGCACCTGCTGTGGTGCATCTAAAGGTCTGCAGAGGTTTTCATAGGAATTGTTCCTAGAGGTGCAAGTTATGATATGCAGTTCAGTTTGTACATGGAAAATTTTCTTTTCAGAAAATGAGAAGGGCTGACTTTAACTCTGGTATCACATTTTGGGGCCACAGAGCAGGTGGAGCTGGGCTGCTCCTGCTGGGATGCTCAGAGGTTCCTGTTCCTACCTGGGTTCTGTCCTGCAGAACAGCTTTAGGCTGTAAAGCTGAAGCATGCAAAGGGATTGTTAGTAACTAGAAAAGTTGCTAGGAAATTGTTCTAGGGTGTTTTCTTTAGACATGTGTGAAGGTGGAGACAAAGGTCTCTTCAGTCTCAGCCTTCTACTTTTTTGAGAAGAAAAAACCATGCTGGGCTGCTCTGGCAGGGAGGGTACGAGAAGCAAGGACCACTGTATGTGATTGCTGTGGTGCTGGGCATGTTTTAACCTCACTGATATTGCATCATGTAGTGATATTAGATAGGACTTGATTTGCTTCCCAGTGTAGTTCTCAGGCTGAAATGAGAAACCTGATGAGGGTGGGAAGGGCAGCACATGTGCTGTGTCTGAGCCTGCCTTTGTGAAGGGGAGGTGCTGCACAGTAAGTGAGGATCTATGCTTCTCAGCTGGATCAGATCCATGCCATGGGTAACACAAGGCCAGGATCCATCACTAGGGCAAGTGCATCTTCTGTTTTGCGCAATTTCCCTGAGAACAGATGGCTGTGTTGGCTGCAAACCATTCATTATATAAAAATCAAAAATTATGCTGCAGTGAAATAAAGCTACTCAGCTGTGTTGCTGAATGGATTTCAAACACTGACTATATAAGAAAACCAAAGATCTTTTAATGTTACTGGCATCCATGTTGCTCTCTAGCCACTGCAGAAAAGCAATTATCTGCAAGGAAAGCATATATGCTAGTGTGATGGCATAAACAAGCCCATGTCTTCAGTATTTGCACTAAATTCCTAGTATTTCCTAATAAGCCAGTTTCTTCAAGTACCAGTGTAAAGATGTTCAACAATGCCTTATTGCTCCCAGAGCTTATGACTCTATAGGAAACCAACATGACTTTATCTATTTGAAAAAATTGCTTATGCATTTAAGTTTTGTTGACAAATAACCTACATAAAGCATTCACTAGAAACAAAATACAGATTTGTGGCTAAACTGTCCCAATTTATTCATTAGAGTTGGATTCATTAATGTTCCTGTCACATCTTGCATGATGCTTCACATAATCTGTACTTCAAGAGCTTATTTTTAATCCTTTTCTGACGTACAGTGTAACGCAGAATCAAATCACACACAGCACTGCAATTGTGCTTTAATCACTGAGGAACTGGGGGAGGAAGTATGCACATGCTGAGGGTAATGAATTGCACTGAGTGCAAGTAGGAACACTGCTCGCTCCATGACTGAGTACAAAAGGTAATTTTTTAGGTATCTTTTTTTCATACAGAGAAGGAGATGTAGTTTGTATTGGGCTCAGTCTGATTCTGTTTTTTTTAAGGAACAGTAGCATTAAACTCTATGCCCAACTGAAGATGTCTGGACTCTAAATGACCTATTGCACAAATGACAGACTTACTCTTCTTGCATATAAATTCCTCATTAAACACTGGTGTCTGAGTAAGGACAAAATAAATTTGTGCCAGGATTTAGTCTTGTTTGACTCAGAGCTGAGTACCAATCTGGCTTTGTGAGTAACATGCTTGTACTGAATGACTGGTTTTAGTCATGTTTAGTCACTGGGACTGTCCTATGTAGGACAAGATTACCTGAAAGTAAACCAGTAGCTCTTCTGAAGATCTATCTCCAGTGGATTTACATGCAGACATCTTGGAACAATATTTATAACAATTAGAGGTCTTTTAATCAGTACTACTTGAATTCTGTTAACTAACATTAAAAATTAACTGCTGCTAGTACAGTCACACGTGGCTACTATCACTAGAAAGACTCTGCAGAAAGTTTTGCTTTAACTATTTTTTCCAGAAAACAGTGCTTAGTAGATGAACTGGGTAGACTCATGATAAACACAGAAAGCTATAACCTCTTCTGTTTTATGCTCTCAGGAGAGGTTTTGGTTAAAGAGTTATTTCCCTTGACAGCTCTGCTTTAGTGCACATATGTACATTGTTATAAATGCAAATAGCACCTAGAAAGCAAACTCATTGCTTTTTTGTGTAGTTCTCATAGGTATTAATTATGATACATATGATACAATACACATGATATTTCAGTCAAGAAATTTTGGCATTTCAGCATGAATGGAGCTAAGTTTATAGTGCTAAAAGTATGGATTAAAAGTGATACGGTAAATTCCCCAATAAGATATTTTCCTCTCTTTTTTACACCCCACATGATATCACACTCTTGCATTCTAAGAGAATCCTTTTGGGAACAAATCCTTTTTGAACACATCAATGAAAAGCCGCTTGAAGTATCTGTCGTCCACTTCTGGAAATTCTATTTTACATTTTTTGCTCAGCTAAAAACTTGCAAATGACCATTCTATATTGAAAACTACTAATTTAACTTCTGAAGAATCTGTAAAACAACATCTAAAACTACTGGTGAGAATGCATAAAAGACAATGCCACCTTCTGCTGAAGAACAACTCTATTTAGAAGGAACTTGCGATTCTCATAAAACTTTTAATAGGAAGAAGTGAATCAAATTGGTTAATTACCATTTTATGGTGGTAAAAGGGCAAATTACATGCCATCCATTTCTAAACTTCTGAATGTCTTTGGTGCTTTTAATTAAAGCTGCCATCTAGAAACTAAAGCAATTTTATGCAATTAGTTATTTATAGGTTACCATAATATACCACTCAAAATATGATTCAAGTGATTTGCAGTCTGTTGCCTTGTGATCTTTGTCATCTTTACTTTTACTGTCTCAGTACTAGCTGCAAAATATTCAGTAGTTCTTTGTCAGCTGGAACATGACTTGAGTACTTGCACTTGAGTGTTGTTCTCTTTAGATGCAGAAAAGTAGATTTGGAGCAAACAGGATTTTTAACTACTGACTATGAATGAAAATGTTCAGCTTCCAGCCTGAGACATTATGATTGGGGTCATACTGCTGACATGGGTGAGCAGAAAAGTGAATAACCTAGGAATTCAGATGAAGCTTGGATGAAATTTAGCAAAGTTTGCTATCCAAAAAGTTTACAATGTTCTGCACGATTCCCATATTTTGGAAATCACAGGTAGCTCAGACTACTAAAGAGAAAAATAAGGAATAAATTTTGCTGAATTAAAAATGGCATGGGATTATTTTTTTGATGATTCTATGATGCATATATCACAATGATTTGAGGCTGCAAATCACCTTGGCTTGTCTACTTCTAACTTTATATGTCAGTAATGAAACATCTCACCTCATTTTACTTTCCTTTTTGACTTTTTATGGAAAGGTTGAAAAGGTCTTAGAAATTTATAGAATAGCAAAGATTGCTGGAAAAAAGTACTGAACATTATCTTTGATAAGGGGAGGGGTTGTTTTCACAAAAAGCTAGATTAGGAATTTGGTGTGCATCCTACTGAAAGTAATAGGACTCTTCTGGCTTAGCAGAAGCAGTCCTAAATGGGCTTCTGGTGTTTGACAAATGTAAAGTTTTAATCTGTTCTTACAGATTTATTTACATTAGAAAGTATTGCTGAGGACAAGACTGATTATTTCAGGATGAAAGCTACTAGGGTGATCACATCTTTAAAACCATGATTTTTTAAAAGTAGTATTTCCTCAGTAAGGCAATTGAAACCAAATAAATAAAACTGCAGTGCAGAACTGATTTTTTTAATCACGCTTTCATTTGTGTTGCTAACTCATGGCCACAGGTCTGAGTGAAAAGGTTCTTTGCTACAGCTGTGTATATGGTATTTTTATCCATGGGATTTAGAACTTACTCTGACTTTTTATGTTTCTCTGGTGCTTGCTCTGAGGTCACTGCATCTGTAGTGAGGTCACTATACTCCATTCAAGTACTCAGTCTGTAATTTCTTGAGGCACTGACTGCACACATTGGCTTGCACAGACACTGAGTGCATCTGTCTTCCAGTTCTAGAGCCTGGTCTGGACCCAGGAGTCAAAAATCAGACACTGCAGGACCCTAAATGTTTAAATCTTTAGATTTATTCCTTGAGCTTCTAAAAGCTGTAAATCACTTCCAATGTTTAGGGTGCAATCATTGAAGGGACTTACTGTTTTCACAAAAGTTACGTAGTTTGCATTTCCACCACAGCTGTCCTGTGTGAGTGCTCTGAGCTGGTCACAAATACAAGGTGATTGAAAAGGGCTGTTAATTGGACACTTTTCCTATCATGCTGACTGGGAGACACTGTAGCTCAGCAAAAATGTGATAACTTGATTGTTTCAGCCTCTCACTGTCTCTGTCAATTAAGCTTAGAAAGTCAAATCTATTTACAGATCTAAAGCCCTCTGATTTCAGAAGGGCAAATAGGTAAGTGTTTAATGGTGTTGATTCAAGAATTGGCTTCCAGTGCTAAGTACAATTCCCAGGTATTTCCATTCATTTTAGTGCTTCTTACTGCTCCAATTCTCAATGACTAACCTAGCTAAAATCAGGACACTATCTCCTAGTGTCTTATCATAAATACTAATCAGATTGTTTACATGACAGTGTTGGTGACTAGATGCACCATAAATATTTTTTATTAAAAAATTCCCAAACCCACCAAACAGAATTTCCCACCCCAAAATTAAAATCTGCTACTTAGTAAAGTTCAAATGATTGGAATTTAGTCAATGATTAATATCTTGTGTAGTTACTTCTTCATTTTCAATATCTTGTGTAATAAATGTGTTCAGCTTGTCACAGATCTTATTTTATATCTCCACCTTGTATCATTTCACATTCTGCTTAAGTACTTGGTCATCTATTACATGACTCATTAGTCTGAGATCTCTACAGAATTAAAGAAAGTTGCAGTAAAAATAATATATTGAAGTTCAAATTTCAACTACATCAGCCATGCATGTTTAAAAGCATCTTTCAAAGTCAGCTCAACATACAATAGTGCAAGATTAATGTTCACTAAGCCCCATCTCTAGTCCTTCACAGAGTATTGGGAACAGACTGAACAAAGCTGTGTGTGTTTGTTACCTGCAAAATGAAAGTTGTGGAAAGATCAACTCTTAATTGATTAGTGTGACTTCATGATGTTTTCCTGTCTGGCATTTAATTCCTGGTCACTAGGCAAAGGCAGTCTTCCCAAATAAAGATAATGTGAAATAAAAGCTGATGAAAGATTTAAATCAATAAATAACAATCTAGGACTCCCCTCAAACCTCCCTGCATGCTCAATGAAGTAGAAAAATAGGTACAAGTTCAGAAAAGTTAAAACTCCCTTTGAAGAAACTTCCATTCAGAAAAATAAATAAGAAAAAGAACCTGAATTTCTACCTATTAACACACTTCTGAGGATATTACCAAACAGGATTAAGTTCCACAAGTGTTTCACAGTGGGCATTTCTTATCAATTTTGCAAATGGATAAACTGCGTCCTCTAGATAAGCCCTTATTCTAAGTCACAAGAAGCTGGTAGCAAAAATTAGAGTACAACTTTTAAGATGTAACTAACCAAGGTCAGAGAGCCACTAAATGGAGTTCTTTTTCTGATATTACCGTTCTACCAAGAAAGAGAGAAATGTATTTTTAATTTCTAATCGGAAAAAAATAATGCTCAACAAGAATAAGACAGCAAATGAAGTAAAAAAGCTTAAAATATTTCTACATCAGCCTAAAAAAATAAATACTACTCTTGTCTGGTCATTGAGTAAAGCAAGTGATTATATGTAATCATATCTTGGCAATTACTCTGTCTGCATTATCAGGGACTTATTATTGCACCATAAAACATTCAGAGGTAAGAAATTAGAAGCCATTAATTTATTTCTGTGGTCAAGTACTACATAACATTGTCTGTCTGTGTGTTCAAGGATTTTTAAACATTGTTGAGAAGCTTTTGCAAAACTTCCTGTGTCCTAGAAAAAATAGTTTTGTTTATACTGTTTGAATGGTATTTCAATAGAATTGTGACATCCTCTGACTTGAGAATTATTCCAAGAACAAGCAAAATAATTGATCCAAAGGAATCTCTAAACCTGTATTTAAGTATGTGAGATTTATGTTTCTTAATAAATAATAGATCTATGGGTACCAGGTGAATGTGTCCCACTACTTTCCAAGGTTATTCAACTGCTTATAGTTTAGAAGTTGGACATGTACCTCTAAGGCTGCTAACAACAGTACACTGATCACACTGTGCTGCTGGCTAGAGGTTGATGCTGCATTTTGCTAGGCCCTGTACAAAAAGGGCACATGGACCTCCACACTTCCTCAAGATTAAAATAAAAACCAAATTTGATCATTTCAAACTGATGTAATTTAGAGTAGATACACAAATCAAAAGCAGCTGGGAGTGCTGAATTTGCCAATAATAGTCTTTGACTACTGACAGTTTATTTTTTAATAATTGTTGGCTGCTCCAGAACTCCTGACTCGTAGTTTTATTCCTCTGAATTTCTTTGACTAGAACCTTTTGTTAAGAAAGTCAGCTATGCATGGGCATCTCTAAAGTAAACAGCATGTCACAAATTTTCATCAACATATTTCCCCAATAAGGAAATAAGATGGAACAACTAATTGTATTGTAATTGGACATAATCAATTTTAATCAGCAATAAAACATTGATCACTTTCACAGAATTACACTTTCCTGCTAAGGGATCTGAAAACCTTTGTTTTCTACTATTTTTAGAATTGATTCATTACATTAATTAGCTGCCTGAAGATTAACGTTTATTTGTACTTACCTCACACTTACCTTCTATCATTAAAGACACGTTAAAGTCACTCTATAATTACAATGTGTCTCTTGCTGAGCCTTAAAACAGGATTATTTGCTTGTCTTAGAAGTATTTCTGCCTGGATATACATTCTAATTTCCTACTGATATACAGCCTTCCTTCATGAAAAATAATGACCCCCTTGCTCTGAGCCAGTCCCACGGTGGGAGCAGTGTGCTGTGGGGGAAGCAAGTGACAGCCCACGCAGGGCTCTGCCTTGGGAGCTGCCGAGTACCCTTTGTTCCAGGGATTTCAGGGGGAGTTGAGGGTGATCAGCTGCTTTAGAGCACCAAATCCAGAGACTTTATCACAGTTCTAATGCACACCGCAAGGGGATTAATTGTGGCTTTGGTGGGGATTCAAGGCTTCACATGCATTTTGCCTGTGACAATACTGGATGTACTCTGACAGGGAAGCTGCAGCAAAATGCTTATTTCATGTGCAGCAGGGAGATGCTCATCCTTTTCAAAGTGTATTAATAAGAAAGGACAAACTAGAGTTCCAAATAAACTTGATTTTGCTGGCTATTTGATTTGAACAGCCCTGACTTAATGTGTATGAGTAAGCTCTGTTAACATTGAGACTCACCTGAATGCATAAAATCTAAAACCATATAATTTGCTTAAGAGTTAGATATAATTAAATGCTGCCACCTTGCAATTGAAAGGTAATGAAAGAGGAGTGTTGTCACCCAGGGAAGAGTATTCAGAGGATGCTAGCTGGAGCCTGCTGCCCATGCTGGTCTCTCATAAAGGATGGTTGTATTATAGATGTGAGTGAGCTTTATGAAATGATTTGCCTTGCTAATAGTTTGTTAAATCATTGCCACAGATGCATTTCTGTTCCTAAATAATGAAGGAAATGACCGATGACCAACACTAAGTACTTCAGATATGGTCTTTTCTTACCTCTTGGGCTGTTGAGAGAGGCCTCGGATGCCTTTCCGCCATCCCCACAGTGACTCTGGTCAAATGGAAGGCACTGATCACCTGTTCCTGCCACCACATCTGCATTTTTGGCCAGATCCTTTGTTTCAGTGAGAGATTTTGCTTTGTAGACTTTTCTGGTGTTGGTATCTGATAAGTAAAGGGATTCTGACACTGGATCAACAGCCAAGTAATATTTATGTGCTGGGCTTGTACTAAAACAGAAGAGAAAAGCATCACAGTCAACTTGTTTTTCTTTTACATCTCTGTGGCAGCATAACAATTGTATTCTACTTATCTGAAAACATCTGCTCAGTGATTTGAAGATGACAGATGCATAAGTGAGAGCAACTTTAACACAGGTCATGCAAAGCACCACTGCTGAGAAGGAAGGAGCTTGTCCTGGCTGCAGAGCCTGACCAGGGTCAGTGAGCTGATGAAGAGACTGGTGCTGGGGGATACTCAGGATAAAGCTAACGGGAGTGACTTCAGCTTAGTTATAATTATCACTATCAAAAGTAAGGTCATTTTTCTGTATCTGATAAGACCTAGTACTCTTGGCACTGCAAACAAATCTATGAGTTGCAGCAAAGTGAATTACAGATTGTTCTGCATGGGCACAAATACCCACTCTTGGTTATTTTTATCTGTTTCTAAACCTTAGGAAATATGAAGGTGTGAAATATGGTGCCTTAATTCATACTGACTGTATTGTCATGAGCAAGGCAGAAGGCCAAGTACCGTCAGTGCAACTAGGCATGAATTAATGCACCATAATTCATGCACTGTCAGTGCCTTATTGAGATTATAAAATGTTATATAAAAAAATATTTACATATGTTAATTAAATGGTGGAGATCATAAATTCTAACCACAGAACTGAGCTGAATCTTATTATCCAGTAAGACTTTTTCTTTCTTTTTCAGTGCAAAATTAATTTCCAGTTGGAGGAAATTGTCTAAGCACATGGCATACCATGCTGGTGTCCTGAGCCTGCTGTGCCTGCAGTGGAGCCTAACTAAAAATCCAGACAGGCGGAGATCCTTGAAATCACTCGGTTACTGCAATGGTGGGAGAGAGGCACAGGCTGAGAGTTTAGGTGCTCAGACAGTATTTTCATCCTTGTCATGTTTGTCTGAGGGGAAGGAGGAGATTTCTGACAAGTGGCTGGGCTATGTACAGGACTTTCCTGTTCTATAAATGAAAAAAGACTGTCAAAAATTGCCGCCCCCCCCTTCTCTTTTTTTATGTTGTTGTTTAAGAGATACTTTATTAAGAGTGATACAATTAAGTAACACTTAAGAGTGCTGCAAAAAAGTTGTGAAATGAGTTCCTCCTCAACTTTGTCAGTTCTGTTTAGGGGGGGTTTGACAAGACTAGGTGATATTTCCACAGCTGGGGAACAGATGTGAAACCTGGTTCAAGGAACCACAGGGAATGAGAGGGCAGTGGTATGATGAAAGATGAGTAAAAGGATGAGCTAAATGCAATTAATGCCAAAGTATGTATCACAACTATAAAATTTTGTTTGTTGAAAATATTGAGAATTATTTGTGCTCTCTGAATTGAGGTCAGGACTGACTGGTCAGTCAAAAGATGACTTTTTAAAATAAAACACTTCTATGAAAAAAGTTGCAAGGAGAATTCTAGATTTTAAATAAACATGTTGTTCAGTATGCAGAAACTGCAGAGAAGCAGGGGTCACTATATATTCTCCTTGTAGACACATTTTCTGTCATCCTTGTCATTACATTTAATAGACCAGCTGTTGGAAAATTCTTCATGTTTATGCTTAAAGACTTGCATACTAAAATCTTTAAATTTAAAGGTTATTAGTAAAAAACGGAAGAACATACAATACCTGCTGTTTTTGCAGAAGATTGTAATCAGATCAGAATCTGAGTTGATTTAGTCTATTAAAAATTATATGAAATAGACCAGGATTTACAATGAATCTTTCCAGAAGTAATTATTACTATTATATACTGTTTCCCTATAACCTCGAAGTCTAGTTTCCATTTTTACCAGTTATTAAACAGCTTTGTTATATCTTATTAAAATCCTGATGACAAGAGAAACAAACAGGGTAAGTTGTTTTTAAACAGTCAAAAATAAGACCAGTGATAACGGTCTCCAACTCTCCCCTTTTACACAGTATTTTCTTTTACCTGGTAAAAAGAACACTTTTTCCCCTGCTCTTTTGGAGACTAAAACTTGTGTAGAGAAGCTGGATTTTGAAGCCTTTTCCTGCCTGGACTGTCATGAGCCATCATTCAGGTTTTGCTTCTACATGTTTGAGTGTTCTAGAGATTTCTATCATGACTGACCTTTACAGTGCTACAGAATGGTATATGATTGTACTGTTGAATAATCCCCTATAACCTCAAAGACAACATTAACTTCAAGTGATTTCCTCTGATTTTTCATGAATTTCACTTGGACAGAATAGCGACAGAGATGATTATTATTGTAATATGGCTGGGGTACTTGAGTATTGTCACAACTCGATTTAATTAAGGTTTTAGCTCATCTTGGGAAACTAGTACTAGAGAACAGGTATTACGAAAAATATACTTTACAAAAGAAACTTCTAAATGTAAAAGCTGAATCATGTTCTGAATGCATTGTAGAGAAAATAAATTCAATTTGTTTTTGGTTTTTTTTCTTTAGTTTACAAAGATTCTGGTCAGTTTAAAGCAAATGGAAACAACCCTTCCGTTAAAAAACAGAACCTTGCACTTAGCAACTAGGAATTATTCCTTCTTTTTAATTGTAAAATATATGAGATATGAGATAATCTGGTAAATAATCTCTAGTATTCAATAGCATTCCTGTGGCTAAAGTGAGCAATTTCATACTCTCATGCTGCAAACACAATTCAGTCCACACCCCACTTCCTACTATGCCATGAAGTTACTGGCTTACATTGTACTAGTGCTGGTTTATTTATCTCATTTAATACTGCTAAGAAGTTTGTTTCTAAGGAGACCGAGTGCCTTGCTGTCTCTTTCTAGCATGCGGCATCACTTCTGCAGCTGGATTGTTGTAACCAACTCCCTCACCGTCTGTCGCAGGAGCCTGATGCACAACGTTTGCTCCTTTAAAGAAATCCCTACATTGCAATGCTAAAATGCCAGCTGGAAAGGGGGAAAGACACTTGCTTTGTCTTTAGCTGGAGCAGCAAGGACTGAGCTGTGACACAGCATCCTCAGTTCTGGGCTCTGCTGTGCACACTCTGGAACGGGCAGATTTTAAAGCTAAAGGCCTCCTGTGTGTCTGTTAACTATTTTTTTGTTGCTAAAACTCCAGTTCCTTGGATGGCTGTATCTGTGATCATGCAAACACTGTGTGTAATGAGTAGAACAGCTATGAAATGCACTCCTGGTGTTCAAGTTTAAACCTCTCCATCTCTGCTTGGTGATCAGGAAACTGATTTTTAAAGGGACACTTCATTCCTTGAAAGGGAAAAAAACAAGCCTACTGTACCATAAATAATGATGAATTTGACTGACATGTATTTATGAACATTTATATTTATTAAATTCAGAGTGTTTCTCTATATCCAGACTTCTAAAAGGACTTTTGTAAGACTGTTTCCTTGAACATGGTTCACATATCACTGTTACTGTGTTTTACTTACCTGTGTCTTGTGTCTCTATTCCTAGAAGGACAGGTTGGTTCAGGTTTGAAAAAATAAGAAAAAAACAAGAAATGTTAGTCCTCGACAGAACTGTATTCTTTGCTTGATTGCTCACAGAACTGTACCCCACTAGCAAACATTGTTTTTCCTGTTACTCAGTATTATTTCTTCCTCTCAAACTGTTTCCTTTGCATTCCTGCACGTTTCCAAGCTAATTCTGAACAATCAGCACACAGAATCATCACCAGCAATGTTAGCTAGGTGGAGATTCATGGGTGTTAGGTAAGAGATTTTCCTATGTTAATGTCCAAAATCTTTCCTGCCTTCCTGTCTGGCCCTCAAAGGAAATGGGAAGCCAAAGCCATAATTGCAGAGGAGTCGTTAATGGCAGCACAGGCCCAGCCTGCAGCATGTCAGACCAATGCCAAGTTTGCTCGTCTGCTTAAACCCAGCCACATTCTCTGCTGCATGAGGGACAGATTGATTGTACTAACTTTAAACATGGTAAGTCTATCTTCAGGTTCAGTGGTGTGATCTGACATGACACTCTGCATGTCTGCTGTTGAACTATGGGGTTTTCTTCAAAAATATGTTTTATGGCATATTTTTTTAACCTTGCACGAAGAAAAACCACCTCTATTCTGCAGTTTGCAGAAATTCATTATGCCACTTAAGATGCCCTTTTTAACTGGTGACTTAAAATAAGTGTAAATTTTCTGATAAGTTGGTTTGACAGTTGATGGGACACATGGCCCTAAGGCCACTAGATGCTTCTTTAAGTCCCAAGGGATAAAATCTCACCATATTTTTCATAGACATATCACAGCCAGGATTATGTACGCTAGTGAGAGAAAGCTATTCATTTTTTTACCTTAATTCTAATATGCCAATGGAGTTTCCAGAGGGGAAGATCCGTCTGACATAGTTGAAGTCCCCAATGTACACACTACCATCAGGCCCAGAAGCAAGGGCAACCGGGGCAAAGAGTTTGCTGTTGAGGGCAAGCCCATTGCAGTTGGAGCAAGAGACACTTCTCTGGTGTCCATTGCCCATCACAGTGGAGATGACTGGAGGCTGCTGGGAAATGAACATATTTTCCCCATTTCCTTTGTGTACAATTCCTAAGGGGAGGGGAGAAAACAGAAACAAAAAAAGCAAATGTATAGCATTTAAACTATTCTGCAGTTTTGGATCATGAAATCCTCTAAAAACCCAGATTACCAAAATAGCAACAAACATCTCATCTTTTAAAGACTGTTACAGGGTTCCACTAATCTCTTCCGATTTTCTTCATTCCAAGCTTCACTGTCACCATTTTGTTCATTAGTGGCTAGTGGCTATTTTAAAAGCCAACATCATGAGGAGAACTCATGGTTGGTTAATGCTCTAGCAAATTGACTGTTAATTGCAGTGCTATCTGATTTCTTGGGATTACTACTTTAATATTCATTTTATTCATAAATTTTTATTAGGTAGCAGAGGAATTTCTTAGGCAGTTTGAATATTTAATTAAAGGAGATTAATAGCAGGATTACTGTGCATTTTTCACAAAAGAGCACCGAGTGGCAGTACAAAATCAATATTCAAATTTAAATGTGAGTCCTTCATGGTATATGAAAGTGTTGCCAAGTGCAGCAAAGCCAAGTTAAGAGTCAAGGAGCAATTCTGAGGCACAAGTAATGTCTTACCAGCAAGAATATATTAACTTCTATCATAAAGTCTAAAACATCTTCCCAGTGTGTCAGTATTTCAGCACTGCTCTGCAGCGTACTTTGTTGAAAGTCTTCTCAGTTCCTAGGTTAGTGATATCAGAACTAATAAAAAGATGTACTTTCTCAACCTTATTAGATGTAGTGCTTATTTTGAGTAACAACGTGGTAATATATTTAAGAAGTGTTTTTAAAAGGACATGTTATTGCAAGAATTTGGATACTGCTGAATGGAGGATAAGTGTTCTTTTAGACCCAAGTCCAAAAACTCTTATTTCCCTTGAGAACTCCAGTACTTCATCAGAAAAGTGGCACAATTAAAGGAATAAACACAAGGGTATTTACTTTTTGGAGGACGCTGGGAAATGAGCATAGTCTAGATGCTGCAGGAGGTACATGTTGAGACACATCTGAATTTTCCCAAAGAATGGAAAATGTATTTATGTATTGTCTCTAACATCTCTTAAACTACTTTTTGTGTCTTTGAGATAAATATGAAACTAAAATTCACCTTTGCAATCACTGAATGTTACCATAGCTATTTTGAAGGGAATTATATTTTTAAAATTTTTTTCTGAGCAATAGAAGATGGCATACATAGATTTGTTTGAACAGAGGGGTAAAAAAAGCATCCTAGAAATATGCCAGTGAAATGAACATAAAATGAAATAAAATTAATACTCTCCCTTATGCACTGGATAAAAATACTACCAAATGAAGATGCTGCCCTTTGTTTGAAATTAACAATGTAAAGGTAATCTTTCAACAGCCTCATACAAATGCCAGTAAATAATTAGGACTCTCGAGAATACATTCTGCTGTCAATAAATGTAAGCATGTGCTTAATTTCAGCCTTTTGAGATGCTGCTTTAATTTTAGTTGATGCTGTGCTGCACTGGAGTTGAAATTACCTTAAAGCATAAAGTCCCTGTAAAATTAATCCTCCTTACTCCAGATAAATAAAAATGGAATCAATACACTTGCCCATCAGAAGAAAAATTTAATTGAAATAATACTCTGAAAAATCGGTTAATAGCACATCCATTTGTATTCATGAGATACAGGTGCCTTTAAAAGGACTCTATGCAGGAACTAATATTTATGGTATCTGTTGATTATGGGAAATGCCCTGATTATCTTCCAAAGTGATCAAAACCATTGTACCAGAAAACACTGAACTCTAATCATGTCACAATTAGAAGTGATCAAACCTCTAAACTTGATGTGAAAAAAGTAAGTGGGAAAAGAGCAGTGGGACATAGCTGAGAATAAGATGTGATCCTTTGTTAACCTAACTGCCAGACTGATGCAAAACTGCATACTTTTAAAAACCTTGAGTTTTCAGTGACAGCCACATTGGAACGTTATTTGTTATTTCACATCTATTCTGCTGGAATCAGACATCTTTTGTTTCTTTCTTTCTTTTTGTACATCCTTATATCTGGCAGTAGAACAGAGTTTTCACTTGCTCAGTTTTCTGCATGTCAATACTTGTACCTCCACAGCTTAGACTGGGTTATGAAGTGCAAGTCTGCAAATTGCATCTATTTCTTTTCACAATTTCTTTGTTGGACTTGGTTTATTTTGTAACATCTTTAAAATGAGTAACCTTCATGGGGAGAGAGAGAGAATATCTACCCTGGCTCTGAGCAGGAATGCTGTGCAAAGCAACAGACCTGCTGGGAGACCAGACTTAGTGGCTGAAGTTAGATATAAGCTCTTCCGAATTAGTTCACCAATCAAAATGCTTCAAGTTTTAGCTTGAAAATAAAACTGTAATTTGCAATAGAGTGTTGTATTCCAGTGTTATTTCTGTAGTTAATCCAGTGACAGTGTTTAAAAAATACACAAGTTTCATCCTTCTAAAAAGGCTCTTCATACATACAGAGGGGATGCTTTATTTAAAACTGAAAAATCTCAATATATTCATACTCAAGAAGGCTACTCAATGCTTTTTGTACCAGTCATAGTGGAACGGAGGTAAGTCTGAAATATATAATTCTAAGTTTGAATAATATTCTCCCTATTTAAAGCCCATTTTATATACCTGAAATGGAAGAGCAGTTCACTTGTTTCTAGATAAGACCAAAAGCACACTTGCTATTTTTATCCTTTTGGTTAACAGAGTTCAATATTTGGTTTTGTTGCTTTAATGAGCAACAGGCTACTAATACATGAGCCTACAGCCTGCTCTGTTAGATGTGCAGTAGCTTTGGTATAGTAATTATTTTTCTGCCCTTAACTGCCTTTCTAGTTCTTGTATGCGAGCCAGGCGTGCATGCTCAGAGCCTGTCATAATCATCAGAAACATCTGAGACACCACTGAGCTCTGCCTGGGCTTGGTCACCCTCACTGGAGATGCTCTGACATGCAACTTGTAAACACAATAGACCTCCTGATTTCAAGTCAGATGTGTTCAAGCACATCCTCTCCCCAGACTGTGTCCCTGCTGGACACAAGTCATGGATGAAGATGTTTGGCACCTCCCCCCGACTTCAGCCTTGTCCAACACGGGGAATTCACAAAGAACAGGAGCAGGTATAAGGAGTTGCACATTCCCCATCCATGCAGTGGGCACAGCCTGGCTGATTTGAGAGGAGGTGGCAGGAGGCTGACAGGTCAGTGCTCTCTGGCATTCTCAGCCACACAGCTGAGATGGGGACAGGAAGCAATTTGTCACCAGACACCCTGTGCTCAGGAAAGCAATGATTTAGCCCTGCTTGGATTATAATTGTATACTTCACAAAATCTCAGAACATGTTAGTGCCTATGGGGTGAATTACAGTAGTAACCACTGCAGTTAGCAGATAGTCATATAAATTGGAGTTACTGCCAGCAATTTAGTCTTGAAATTAAACTATGCAAGTGGTAAATTGGCACTAAGGAGCAGACTATGGGGCTCACAGTTGGGGGCTCAGCTGACTGAGGTCAGATTTCTCTTTGTGTTAAATGTCAATAGCTGGCATTTAAAAGAGACAATCTATACAAACCAATAAGACAGGGTATGAAAGAACTGCTGTTTAAAATGTCAAACATTTTAAATCAAAACAGAAATCCAGTTAATTTACAAACTAAATCTGACCTTTTGTATTTGGAATATTTATACTGTAGCTGCACATTCAGCAACAGAACTTGTAAAAACCTGAGAGCCATACATCTGTGCACGAATCTTCATTGACAGAAGTTTGCAGATGGAAATAGATTTTAGTGGACTGGCTCTCAGCTGGAGCAAATTGAGAGAACTTTACTGAATCCAATACTCTGCTGATTTATAAGTGCTGAAATCTGACCCCAAGCTTCCCTTCTCCTGAACAGTGAGATATTTGTTTACTGGCAAAACTATTTATTTCCAGTTACCATCATTTAGCTACAAGTATTGTTTTAATAACTTAATCCCACAAGTTCCCAATCATAGACATTAATGGAAGAAAAGAAAACCTCCCAGGTATAAAATAAAAGCCATGGGAAAATAGATTCAAGTCTCCGTGTCTGAAGAATCTCTTTGCAGCGTTAATGTTATGACACCAACAGCATTTATGATTTTTTTCCCTGATAGTTTGAAAGGTGTTGGATTGGTGAGGAGTAACTTACTGTGCTTCTCCACACAGTGGGCAGCCACAAAAAGTTCTGCACACGAGACTGGCAGTGTGGTTTTGGAAGTGCTGCCTCTCACTTGGCCCATCTATGTTCATGCAGGGTTTGTCTCCTTGGGGCTGTGACTCTACTAACTGATGGTAGTCCTAGGATGAATTAGGGGTGTAGACACTTCACTGAGAACATAACACTGCAGACTGACCTGAAATGTGGCACTTCTGTACCAGCTGTGTGAGAATGAACCTAAATTAGTGTGCCCTTTTCCCATCCAAATGACCACACTGTGTCAGTAATTGCAAGAGTCAGTGATATTAATGTCTAATACCTGGGAGCCAGAACATTAAAAATATCCTTTCAGATGGCATTTACAGTTCAGCTCTCAACAAACGAGGGTGCACAGTCAAAGAGCATTACACATTAGGCAGTGTAATGCTTAAAATCTGAACAATTAATTCCTTCAAAATTTGTATTCTTCTTCTGTGTGGCCAGTTAATAAAGGAAGGACTTACCACTTTGTGGATTTAATACATGATGTTTGTTTATAGACCAGCCGCCCAGATTTGAAGCATCCATTTCAAAGCCTTGCAGGATTACTGTTCTCTTCTCCCACAGAATAAAATCAGGACATGTTTCATATTCATATCCCACCGACACTGCAAACAAATAATTAGAGAGCTCTCAGTCTACCTTTTCCTCTGTGAACTGCTAGGCAGTTTTTCATTCCAGGTTTAGATATTCATTTCTCAAGTAATGATGCCACTAATTTTTCCTCTGCCTGATTGCTATGCTGAATTTTTTTGAGAAAAAAAAAAGGGTTTTAAGAGATTAGTATGTTATTGCACCTACAGTTACTATTGTTTCAAAGCAGAAAATGGTCTGTTGTATCAGTTATGGATTTCATTAGAGTATAAATCTCCTCCAATGACTCCTGACTTGATTGTTTATTGAATTTATGCTAATTACTTGAAAAGAATCCATGCTAAAACAAATTGGTTTTAATTTGTTTTCTGATGGTAAAAATTATAATTAGGCAGAAATGGATCAACAAGCCGAACATTTCTAGAATTATATCTTTATCTTAACAGGCTTGCACATCACCAAAATATCTGCTGAAAAAGCTTGAATTTCCCTAAGGATGGTGGGTTTTAGGGGCACTCAAACTGACCAAAACCCCTTTCCTTTAGTACTTCAGTAGAAAAAAAAAAACCTCTTCAAAATTTTTGTATCTCTAATATACCATCCTTTTTTAAAAAGTTATTTATCTCCATTAGATTTCAGTGAAACTCATTCATAAAGGAATAATATAATTTTAACACCAAATTCCAAAATTTTACCTAGGAAATACTGAGAGAGTTCAGCCTTTCCAAAATAAAAATATCTTTAAAAATATTTGAAGATACAAAAAAAAAAGAAAACATTAAACTCTACCGTTTTCTCATATTTTTAGTAGTTTCTTTTCACTTTTTCTATGTACCAGCTTTAGGAATTCTTTACTTAAACCACAAGTAGTTTTAATACCATCTAAATTCAATTATGGGATGCAATTAAAATATTTTGACCAGCTCTAGCAGGATTTGTGTTTGTAAGATAAATGTTTCATAGCAAACTGAAAGCTGTTCTTTACAGCAACAGCTCTAGAGCTGCTTCACCATTTTAGCAGAAAAACCTGTTCTTTCAGCTAAACTCTGACT
Source organism: Calyptomena viridis (assembly GCA_013390005.1). Classification (NCBI taxonomy): domain Eukaryota; kingdom Metazoa; phylum Chordata; class Aves; order Passeriformes; family Eurylaimidae; genus Calyptomena; species Calyptomena viridis. The sequence goes on from WEIV01027101.1 coordinate 144,713, forward strand.
TGCAAAAATCACATCTCCTTAAGTACTGTAAATATTGTATGTTTCAAACATTATGGGTTTCAGTTTGAGGGTCCAGCAGCCACTCTCTCTAATTTTTTCTGTTACGGGAGCTCTGACAACCAATACCAGCAACGCTTCTGGGTACCTCCCTGGGCTGAGAGCCCAAGTGAGGGCATGGAACCTCCAGAACAGCCACATCCTGTGCTGGGTTGAGTCATCAAGGTTCAGTAACTGAACACACTATTTTCTAGGTGTTAATGCAGAGAGAAGATAAAGGGCAGATTTTTCCTGTGAAGCAACCTCACACTTGCCACCTACGTGTCAGCATCTTTACTCCAGTCATGCGCTTAACACGTTCAGTCCTGGGTCAGGATTGTGGCTGAACAAACAGAGCTCTATAATGCAGTCCCCCAGCCCGGCTCAATGACCCGACACACACCCACAGGACAGTTCAGCAGCTGCTGGAAGGGGCCGTGCTGAGAGCCGGGGCGAGGGAGGCATAACAATTCCCAGTGTCTGAGAATCCATGCCAATGGATCCACCGGGCATGTTTACCAGGATTGTAGCTAACACTGTAAAGCATCTGCTATTCCCTGTCTATAGCTGATGTTTCTGAGCTGCCAAATACCCTCTAAAGGTTATCATCCCCTTTCTTAGAAGTTCACTATTCCCTGCTCTCACAGTTATTTTGCACAGCTGCCTTTTTAACCCCTCTCATCAGTGAGAGACATGTAGACATACATTATTTGTGTGTCTGCAATCATATTTCTATGCATACTTGCACATATTTATGAAAGACATCTATGCTCCAAAAAAAAAAAAAGTCTATGTACCTTAAAGCAGGGCCTCTTGAACCATCTAACTGGAGTTCCTGATGTACCATCCACAAAAATTTCCTATCATTTTACATGCAAAGTAATCAACGCAAAGCACAATAATTGCAAGTCAACAGGATGATTGCAGTACCACTTGAAAAATAAGTATTTTGTTAGAGGCAGGTTTTGAAAAATGTAATTTTGTAAGCGAAATTAAAAATCTCACTCAGCTTACCCTCATTGTGGGGTGTTACTTTCTGGGCACATTAATTTATAGCACTTTTTTGAGGTGACTGAGATTTCGCTGTATGAATGTGACCTGTAGTGATTATAGTTTTGGACATTAACAAGTACAGTTCTTTGCAGTCTCAAAATGGATTTCAAAAAACCTACAGAAATAATCTATACCAAAACACTATCCTTTTCATACAACTATTCAGAAGAAAGGACAATAATTGGTTAGTTAGCCACAGTTTAAGGGCTGTTGCCAAAATATAAGTAAGAAATAAAAGTTGCAATTAACCAGGAGAGTAACCTCTACTTCAACCTCTCTTGAAATATTTGTACTTATCAGCATCTATCCTCTTTGAATCATGAATAAAATGAACTCAAGCAAAGTACCAAGTAGAGTCATAAACAGAGAAAGTCTAGGACTGTTGGAGAGCTGGTTACATTCAAGATGGAGTTTGTATGGAGTTACCCAGGAGTATTCATGGAGCATTTGACTGAAATCCTTTTCTTATGGACTGTACCACCAAGGTTTTGTGTATGAACATCCACATGATGCTTTTTTATTCAGAACAAAAACCTGCTACTTTGTCATCTTAGTCGTTAACTCTGAGAAAAAGGCCTCTTGTGTGAGTGGCTTGAGGACTAGACACATGCCAGCAAACATTCCTCCTACAAATTTAAACAGAACCACGTGTGTGGAAATATGCTCAGAAAGTTTTGTTTTCTGTAACTGGTTATGTGATCACTGCTGTCAATAACCCTGAATAAAAATATAGATGTTTACAGTATCTACAAAACAAAAAGCAGATGGTTATAATCTTGAGTTCCAGGACTTCAACCTGCCGCAATTTAATTTAATGAAAATGAAAACTGAACAGAATGCATTATTAAATATTGGTAATATACTGGCAGAGGAAATGATTTTGACAAAAATTCATATAATGGATGCAGATAAAGGTCCCTGAGTAATTCTACAGTGTGTCAAATTAAATAAAGCTTTATTGGAATCTAACAAAGCATGCTAGCAATGCACTTAAAATATCAAGATTTTTGCTTCTATTTTGAAAGAAGCATAATTAACCTAAACTTTAAGGAAAAGAAAAAATTAAACACCAATTAAATAATTTAGAAGTTGTTATCCAGCACTATTGTGTAAGCTTTATTCATATTTAAACACATTAAGCTCATCTACTTATAATTTGGGAAACTAACTACAGTATCATTTCATGAGATGTTATGAATTTGAATTAAAATGTTTTAAAGTCCAGATACATATTAGACTTCACAGTCATTAGAGGACTCCTAAATGATGCAGTGGGAGCAGCATACTCAAGTGTTCCCTCTCAAACACATTAGTGACAACGTGCAGTGACAGCCCCTGGACACAGGGCACATGTAGCTGTGCTGAGGAAAGCTCCAGGTGGGGCCACGATCCTCTGATCCTGCCTCATCACCCACAGGAGTGCCAAAGGGCAAGCTGGAATATTTTTTTTATTTCTGGATTTGCACAGATGTGTGCCAACAACTCACTCAATACCTTCCTTCACTGCAAAAACACCAGCAGGAACTGCCATCTGCATTGGGCCAATGCTGAATCTGCCCCCTCACAAGGTTTCACATAGCCCAACAGGCCGAGAAGGGCTCTCCTACTCCCTGTCACTCCATAGCTGGGATGTTCAGAACCCTCTCTGGCATCAATGCCAGCACCTGACTGACCCTATCAAAAAAGCTGCCAACCCTTCTGCAGATGTGAGCCAGATGTAGAAGATCAGATGCAGATAGGATAGATGATGCAGCAATTCTGGAGACCTTGCGCCAGTGGAGGGTGGAGTTTTGGATCCCTTTAGGCCAATGTAAGGTGTGAGCTATGGCAGGAACGAGAAGACACGAGCTTCTACACCAGCATTCATAGCAGATCAAGAAACTAATGAAGCTGAAAATGTATCACTTATTTCCTGGTTGTTTCAGTTTTCAGCTGAATTTGTTCCTTACCTGGCTCATTTCATGATCAAACGAATGTGAGTGGTGGCCCAGGGGTAAGGAGAGAACATGGGAAGGTCCGTTCAGGCAGCAGCCTGTGTTGTATCTGTTGACTGTAGGACCACAGCTCTAGGAAAAGCTTCTTGTTTTCTGATATATTCTTATGTGCACCGTGTGATGCAAGTAACACTCCATTTGCACTCCATATTTGGTATCATAACCCTTCATGGTCATCTGTGTCTATGCCTGCATCATTCTCTAAGAAGAAATGGCCAGGAAAGTGCTATAATCCTACTTTCTCCCATCACCTCTCCATGCAGCTGCCTCACAGACTCCCTGCCTGGGAGCACACGGCAACATGGCCATGCACCAGGTGTTCTGGGAGCTGCAGGGCTTGCATAGCCTGGATAGCACCTTTTGGCTTTGCATAGGCCATTTTGCAGGCACTCTGCCTGCATGGACAACACAACAGATCCCGAGGGGAGCTTCTGGATGCCCCTCAGAAAAGCATTTTTATATATGGAATGAGGCATATTCCTTGCAAGAGTGGATGGCTCCATGTTGCCCTTGCTATTCTTGCTTTATAGCCTGATCTGCCAATGCTGCTGGTTATAATTGCCCTGATGTAAAAAGCAAACAGAACTTCTGCAGAAATGAATAGGGTTTATTCAAAATATTCAGCTTTGCTGGGAAACAAAATAATTCTAATAAAAGAATCTATAAGATTAGTCCTTTAAGCAACAAAACCTCATATTCAATTAAAAATAAAGAAAGCCCTTAAAAACCCAAATAATTAAATTAATGAAAAAAAATGCTGGCTAAATAAGATCTATTTGCACAAACAGCACTTTTGCAGCAATTCTCATAACAGCTTGTGCTGCTCACTGAAGAAAGCCTATGGAACATGATGATTTTTGTATGGACATCTTTAAACAACAAATCAATTAGTTTTAACTGTTGGGGACATAAAATGTAGTAAGAAAGGATGCCTAAAAGTTAGAGTTTTGCAAACCCTAAGCGGAAATGACATTTTAAATGTCACAGCCAAAAAATGACAAAAACAATGACACACCAAAGGTCATATTCAAAGTAACATTCAAAAACAAAGACAGCTGAACATAATGCCGTTAGTACATAACCATTCTCTGAGGGAAAAGGGGATTTTCAAATTGATTAAATTAGAAAGATGACATTGAAAGAACAAGAAAATAAATATTCTTAGGAAATCATACAAGTCAGTTTAGTAGCTAAAGAGGCATTTGATTTAAAAGAATATAAGTGCAGCAACAAAATTTATTTGTTGTATTTTCCTGGCTTGATGTGTGTGACTGCTTCTGCTTACATCAAGGTGATTCTACATACCCATTGCCTCGGCCAGACCAGAAACCTTCTGTCCATATATATCTGTCTTATTCCAGGCAAATGTGTATACCAAATTGGCTGCAGCAGGAAACCATTTCTGAAGCAGACGTCCTTCAACAGCAACTATCAGATGGACTTTTGCCATTCCAGAAGGGATGGTTGTGTGTGTCAAAATAATGCGCAGCAAAGTTTTATACCCTGGTGTCCGACTGCTGAGATAACTCAGCTTCACAAAACTTGAAGGAATTGTGATTTCCTCTTGGACGACCTTGGAAAAAAAACATATCATTATATCTATTAGCCAAGAAAAATGCAAATTAATAATAACAGCAGGTAATTACTTAATATTTCACGGTCATGATGTGAGCACAGTACCACTCAAACCACTGATGTTTTCTGTGTTTATTCCAGCAATGCAGCAGTCAGGCACATTATAAAATGTCCAACACCAGACACTGTTTGGTCAACTTACTGGATGGCAGTCTGTCTGTTTGATAAAGAGCCTCTTCCTCTGATGCTTTACTCTTATGTAGTGGGGAGTAAATACTGTATCTGTGTACATATTTTTACATATAAGCTCTACAGCTTTACCTTGCCTTCACTACTTGGTTTACTTAACAAGTGTTAACCAGAATACAATTAAAAACTAAACACAGACACACTTTCTATCATACACGTTGTGATGTGAAGATACTATCCTGCTTTGGAGGTAATAACTCTCTAACTCAGGGAGTGCTAAGGAAAAATCAAGCCTTCCTGCTAAACCAACTTCTGTGCAGCTGAAGCTCCAGCAAGAAGGGGCATAGTGTATGAAGGTGCAGCATTAGGGACCTAACAAGCTAACTGGGGACACACAGCAGTGGGGATGAAACAGCCTGAGCATCAGAGTCCTCTTGCTCACAGGTAAGTCCCCAGGGTGTGCAACAGAACTCAAGTCCCAGGGCCCTGCTGTCAGTGCCGCTGTCTGAATCACTTGGAATAAAGCCAGCTTGGATATGTCCACTGTGAGGCAGCATCCATTCCCATTGCAATGGAGATGGGCCTTCAGCAAGTAGAGGGACTGCAAAGACTGTAAGCTTGTCAGTGGAAAAAAGAAATTTGGCCCTGATCTTTTGAATGATGTGGGCCTTGGAGCTACAAAAAGGGATTTACCTCGTGTGATCTGAGAGAAAGGAGCTGTTTTGGGATAGACTGTGAGGAAGAGCAGGCAAGAGACAAGAATGGCTTAGTGGAGGATGCTACTGCAGTCATTCAAAGGCCACCTGAAAACTAGTCTATGCTTAATAAGGTTAATGAGTTTAGTGTATTTCTGTAGCAATGAGTCAACCTGTCACAATGTTAAATTCATCATGCTTGGAAAAAGACAAATTGTTCTGTTTATAGTTCCCGGTTTTTAAATTTTTCTTGTCTAACAATAGATTACTTCACTTTCAAACCAATTTTATTTACACATTGCGACCATATCACTGTCAGAGCACTGCTGCAGTACAGCTGGAGGCCTGCCAGCACTTGTCGTTTCAACATATGAAATGTAGTGTTGCCAGGGAAATCCTGCTCCCTTTACTGTTCCTGATTTGCAGTGTTCCCCTTCTTTCCTGCTGACATCCCAGCTGCCCTCTCTGTCATACATCTGACATCCCTTCTCATTTTTTAATAGAAAAATGGGAAGAAATATTCATGCATTAATACATACTAATATATCTCTGTCTCTTATAATTCTTGGTCACTTTTTGTTCAATTCCCAGTACCATACAAAGAAACTTAATACTCTAAGAACCCTCCAACGACTGGGGAAAAAAAAAAAAAGCATGGGGGGCAGTTTCTTTCTGAGCAGACTGTGTCTTTGGGTACCTCACTGTTCAAAGCAGACCCAGGCATACCTCATGTGGAGTACTGTGACCCAGTTTTTTCCTACTGGTGTGCAGCAGTTATTGTTAATTTATGTTCATTAGTTTCACCTAGTACATTCTGTGAAGCAGCACTATGGCCATCAACGGGATGAAGCATGAGAGTTATGTAGGTGTTTAGACCTAATTGAGTTCAACGAGAGGTCTCTTACATGTAGAATAAAGTAGCAACACTTCTATGAGAAAAAGAGAAAAGTTTGGAAACACTTATGTCTACAGGTAGTCTCCAAAGTATCTTTCAGACTTGCTCAGTGAAATTATGAGAATCCAAAAGAGGTCTTATTGTTTAAACTCTTAACTGCTCAAACATTGCAGTAAAAATTAAGGGGGTTAACATGACCCAAAACCTATGTAGCTGTATTTTTTTGAGTATTCAACTCATATAACTGTTTTTAAGTCCGAAGTAAAAGAACAGTTAATTACAAGGGTAATCTAGAAACTACTTCTAAACACTTAAGGGAGTGTCAAAAAAGGGCATTTAAATAAAAAACAATCCTAATGATCATGTTAAAATTTCTTTACATTGTAAAGAAAGTAATAAACCCCAAGAATCTGATATATAGCCAGAGATGACATTGTAAAGAACTAGAGGATGTAAACAGATGAAACATCTCTAGAAATCTTCAAAGCATCTTGAGTCATGTGTCACACTGATGTATGGGGAAATTGTACCATTCATCTGTAACTAGGAATGGATTTTTGCATCACTATAACTAAATCAGTTTCAATACTAAATCATGTTAGGACTCCCCACTTTCTTATATTTGGAGGTAAGAAATAAAGCACTTTTAAATATTAACAAAAAGTAAAGAAAGAAGACAAAAGCATCTTGTTAAAAAGTACAAAGAGATATGTACTGATATTATTCCACCAAGTGAATGACATCACAGCAGTTATTTGGTCACTATTTGGCATTACCCTCTAAAACTTTCTATCTCTGGTTCTGCAACAGAACAAACTGTTAATTTGAAAGTCTTTTCATTACCTGTAGTTCTGGAATAACAGTTCCTCGTTCAGGACAAGACCCTCCAAATGCTGTCAAGGGGGAAGGAAGTACGATTGGATTTGGGCTGATAAAACTGCTGATGTCACAAGATGGTGTGTCCGACTCCGTTCTTTGCATTACAACTTTGTCTACAATGATAAATCTATTCCAAGGCAACCAAAGTGTTCTTTTTTCAGATATGAAAGGAGATCTGTCAAAAACTAGAGTGACAGAGATTCCTCCAACAGCCACAAGGTCAAAACTGAAAAAGAGAAAACAAATTGTTTTGTTTCTTTTTACCATCATATTACCACGCTTTTCAATGCATCAGAAACAAAACCTTTATATTCCTTATTACAGCCCTTAATTTGCTAATTTGAATCATTCAAGTGTACCTTCCTGGCATCCCCTTGGTATCTATGAAGAAGCTTTACCTCTATGTGCTTCTTCCCTGTTATGCATCAACAGCAAGGAGCAGAATTTCACTGATACTCAGCTTCTTTCCTCTCTCTTTATCAACTAGGACAATACTAATGAGTCATCTGTAACAAAAATGTGAACTCAGGTACTCTAGTTTATATGAAAAGAAATTCCTAGCCCAGAAAAGGGATGCCACTCACAATCTATGCAGGAAGAACATACACAATAAGAAGTCTTAAAGCCTTTTAGGCCTTGGCTCTATTAACATAATCCTTTCCCTTTTTCTAAAAGCAGCAGGACAACAAGGTTGAGTACATTGAGCAAGAGACCTCTCTGCACAGGATATGAAATTTTTGGGAAAGATGCCGATTAATCGCACTGAGAACTGAATCAGCTCTTGTACACAAGGCAGGTGATCCTCTGGGAGCTACTGTGAAGAACCTTTGGCATATCTGGGCTGCAAAACAGTGGGACATAGAAGGCATGATAAACAGTTTCAATTTCCAGAGTTTCTGACATCCACAGTCAGGCAACACAAAGTAATATGTAAATAGCTACTTCACTCTCTGTATTATTGAATGCATTTATTATGGAGGGTTTTGATGGTAACAAACTGTGATAAGAAGTCAGACTTAATTATGCATATCTCATCACATTTCCCAAATGACACCGATTACATTCACAGCAAAATACAGGTAGCATATTTTAATGCAATAACTTTATCCAGGCTAGCATAAGGAGGAAATGATAATTACTAACTTTCAGTAGTGCGATTTGAAAGTCAATAAATTAAGGTAAAATAAATATGCATGCTCCTCACTTTTATAAATTGGCAAACCCAAACAAAAAAAAATAATTGTGGAAACAGTGACAAACTATACCACGTTTTCCCTGCTGGAAGACAGCTTCTGATTTCTTGTAATCCACAACACAGTCAAGGATGATGAAGTGTTAAACTGCCCTTAACATCTTAACTAAGTTCAGCAGCAAATCATGATGCTATTGCAAATGGATGGCCAATACTGGAGTGTAATATAGAATATATTGGAAATTCACCTCTCTTTGAGGACTGAACTCGGACCTACAAGGCTGGGGAAGAAGGGGAAGCCAGGGCTGCTCAGGGCTGGTTATGGAACAGCAATTTAACTATTTGTCTCTGGAAAGAGTCTGTTTTCACTTTTCCTTGCATGTTTCAGGTGGTCAACTAAAGCAGTTAATTTCACTGACACCTGAATAAACTACTTGGAAGATTCACAATTAACAACAGAAAAAAAAGAGGAAAGATAGGATATTCCCTAGAAAACCAGACTTTAGAAAATATTCAAATATCAAGAAGGTACTGTTACAGCAGAACTGGCATGTTTCCTCTCCAGTAGTTGGAATGTCACTGTAAGATTGTTGCTGTTCATGCCTTTTCTTCTTTGGTCCCCTTACTACAGAGAGCTCCCTGAGCAGAGGGCTAGATGCCATCCTCAATCCACACCATGAACAGTGATGTCTACGAAAATGTTGTATAGAAGTTGGTAGATGGCCTTAACTACACAAACCTAAACCACTGGAAGATCATACATGAAAGCCTGACCTTCCATCTTGTCGACTGATGGTGTATCCATACTCGTTGTGGTGCAGAAAACTGACGTTCACTCCAACCAAAGGTGTTCCATCAACTGCTACAACCTGGCCCCGGATGACACATGCTCGTCTGTAACAAAAGAGCAGAAGGCAACGTATTACACACGTGAGGAGGGTGAGAAGGGCATTGCTTTCAGAAATGGGCTATGCTTCAGTCCCAGGCAGACAGAACTACTCTGATATAACTGTGACTGTTGATTTTTGGAAGAAAAGTCATACAAGTCCAAAAGATTGATTTGAAAAAGCATTATCTCATGAAGATGACACACAGACTCTCTCATGAATTGTTGGTATATGGAGATTATATTTCCATTTTCAGACATATTTCAGGATACCATTTGTTCTGCATTGAATAGCACTGCAAAGGTTGCACTGATAGCGTGATTTAGCTTGCTGCAGCTCTAGGGAGTGATGGTTTGTGAAAGAAGAGAATGAAACCTCATTCTCTGCTGCTAGGTATAGGGCATTGCTGTCTATTAGAAAAAAGCTGAACTAATGTGATAAGGCAGCAGTGAGATACATGGTCTTCACTGAACTTCAGAAAGTTATATAGTAAATTCACATGGTGCCTAATCAAGTGTAACTTACATTTTTCTCAATGCCCCATCACATGTGATGCCCTTTTAAATTCCCTCTGGGATGTGTTGGACTTGAACCCACTTTCTACTTTATCCTCACATTCCAGTGAAGAGGTTGGAACATGGCAGCACAGCAGAACACATCAAAGTCAATGGACAGGAAAGTGAACTCATTACTAAGTGGGTCTAATCGGAGGCTAACAGGATCACAGAATCATGGAAAACGAGAGCTGAAAGGAAATACAAGACTTTATCTTGTCCATTCCTTTGCCTCAGGTTAGATCAACTATACCTACATCAGTGCAGGCAGATGCTTGTCTAACTCTATAAGCTCACCAAGTAACCCATTGCAATGCCTCTGTATGAGTGCTTTACTCATGGCAGGTATTTCTGACTGTCCAATTTGAATCTCCACTGCTGCCCTTTCAGACTATTGCTTTCACCCTGCCCACAGAAATGGAGGCAAGTCTCCTTAAGTGTGAGGAATAAGATGTAAAAATATCCTCATGGTGCAGATTAGGACCTAGTGGGATCTTCTAAGGGCTTACACTGCTACATTCCACTGAAACACCTTTCATTATTCTGCTCTGTGCCTTCAGACACACCACACCTGCACACCTCCGCCAGCTGAACTGACACAGGTCTTGGAAACTAATGACACAATTGTACCTATTTCTTGTAACTGTGGTTTTATATAATGAAGTGAACAGCATATGCAGAAGTCTTTTGGTAACATCAAGGCATTTAGGGTCAAAACCAATAGAATACTTATGAAGTGCACTGGCATTAATTACTCAATATAAACAACAAGCATAAAATTTAGGCATCTAAAATGTTTCTCTCTCAATTTGAAAGTTTGTGGTAGACCTCAACAGACAGTGAACAACATCTATTGTACAGTGAATATTTGATCTAAAGGAAAAACTTTATAGCTCCTCAGACAAAAGTTATTTAGGAGTCTACATCTGAATTTTAAAAATATCCCTTGAGAGATTAATTGACCATGATCCAATGAAATCATATGCACAAACTGGAGATCATAAATTTCTGGAACTTCTGACTTGTTTCTTAAGATCCCGTTCTCCAAGGCCATTTGACAGAACACTGATTTATCACCATGATATCATCAAACCCGTCTGACTATGATCTGAGAAAATGCAATGGGTAAAAATTAACCTCTTTGCAAGTACACCATTCACCACAGTTGCTGATATGAATTCTGTACTCCCAGGACATAGAAATAAGCTGATTTTCAGCAAAGATGCTGATAAATCCCAGAGGCATTGGAGAGGCTGCGTTACTGCCAGTATGCAAAATAGAGTTCTGATTTACCACCTTTTTCATTTTCTACATGAACTAAATTTGTTATGGCCCTACTTGTGGGCAAAATCTGCTGCTCCATTGAAGGCAATCAAGCTCCTGTGTGTCTCTACAGACTCACAAGATTCACTCAACAGAAGAGCCAGGTTTAATTACTCTTTGATTTGTTAGAGCAGAAAATACTGGTTTCTATTGTTTCCTCATATTTCTAACATCAACAGACCTGTCTTTCCTTTTCTAATACCTTTATTAGTGCACTCTATATATTTACAACACACATTGGTGTGAAAGTGAGGCCCCTGAGAGTAATCATTACTCAGTGCATTATTCTCGCACTCCTGTTTGTTCATTCCACACAGACCTGTCTTCTGACACTATTCTGTCCTCATATTTTATCAAGCACACAGATTTGTCTGATAACAGCTCATCAAAGTCCCCATTATTTCATCCATAGTCTTTCTTTCCTCTGCTCATTCACTTTACTACCCATTATTCATAAATAATATTAAGAGACTTATCTTTCAACTTGCTCCTTTTTTATTCATCATATTTTACAAGCCACACATATTTACAGTATGTGATAATGACACATAAACCTCATTATTCTACATTTGTCTGTACTGAATTGTCTTTGTAATCGCTTAGATTTTAGATGTTCTAAGCCTGCCTCTGTGTTCCTACATTTGTCCTCATTATTTAATGTCTTTTTATTACCTACTTTAAGTTGAAGAGTCTTCTACTCTCTGGCCTCTTTTTGAATTACCAGCACCTACTAAATCTTTGACTAAGCATTTGAACAGAATTAGCTTTAATTTTGGCATTTATTGCAGGTATGAAAACATTTTTCAGTTGCTTTATGACCAGTACTAGTCTCAAAGGCTTAGGATGTAACAAACAGCCCCCATTTTGCAGCAAGTTCTCCCTCCTTTCCCCATGTCCTGGCAGCTCTCAGAGCAGGCCCCCATGCCTGCAGGCATCCTGGCACACAGGTTCCCTGCAGCTCTGCTGCTTGAAGAATACCTCACTTAATTCCTTTCCTTACCAGAGCTTTTAGAGCATGTAGAGCATGTTCCCTGCAGTGATGTCCCTTCATAGGCAACTGCCACTTCACGCTTCCTTGCTTCAACATTTACCCTCTTCCCAGATGAGCTGGGGCCTTGCTACCACTCACTGCTTTTCTTAATTTGAAACCTCTAAAGATCATGATGTCTCCTCAACTGCTGTATTCTCTGCCTCTAAGATTTATTCCACACTCTTGTGACTGCCCTTCTTTGCTTTCTCATGGGGGATAACTCCTACTATCTGTCCAACAGCCACCGATTTGTGATGATTGCGTAATCTCAGACCTAAGGCTCTCCAAGTTGTTTTAACTTCTAAGTAAGTGCAAAAATGTCTTTTCTAATTTGGTAGAGCTGGGCAGGAACATGTCTCTTATAAGCTGCCTTAGTGTTTTCAAATGCATTAAAAATGTTCCCAGTCCCCTGGCAAGCTGTACTAAATCTGCAACTCCAGAGGGAGCAGTTGGCTTTTTGAGAGAAAGCTGAGATTCCCCCGGGTTGCAGATGGCCTAAAAGAAGTAGGATTTCTTTGTCAATGCTTCATGGGTCATTCCACAAGTAACTGAGGATCTCGGCTTTGGGGGTCTCAGGTCTCTGGTGTCAGGCAGGTTTTTTTGACATCTCTAATTTAAAATATAAATAGAAATTTATATTCTAGATGCATTCTTTCACTACTTGTAAAGCATTTTATTATTCCGCCACCATTCTCCCTTGCTTTGCTGCTACTTATCTGTTATTTTTTCCCTTTTGTTTTGTGCACTAAGTTTCCAATATTCTCTGAGCACCTCAGGCTGAGACATTAGGCTCAGACACGGAACTCTGTTAACCAACTTGTGAATTTGCAAGTGTCACATTACTAGAAGATGTCATTTACTGTATTACATTTCCGATTAAAATCTTCAATCAGAGAAATTAAGCTAAAGACTAGTGAGATACATTCATTTTTTCCTGCTGACAATGTTGCTGTAAGCAGCCTTTGAAGGGTAATTAATTCAGTACCATACACTGGACCCTTCTTGCAGGCAATTTGCAGAGCCAAATAGCTTGCCAGCAGCATGCATTTAAAAAAAAAACTCAGCAAAGAAACAAGTTAAAAACCTTTCTGAGAACAGAACTTGACAAAAACATTATAAGCTGCTACAGCCTACTACATGTAGTAGGTCATTCCTGATGGAAGCAAGTACATTTCCATTTATTCAGATTGTCTCTAACGTGCCTTTTAGCATGTCACAGTCTAAGTGGGAGTTTGTAAAAACCCAGTGCAAGTGACATAGGTTTGACATAATAAAATGTAAAATATGTTTTGCAAACATTTAGCTCCTTAACAATATTCTTGGCACAGTATTTAGCCGTGACTCAATGCAACATCCTGATTGCATTGTAGAAGCCAAGTGTTTAAAAATTAGAGCTAAGCTAAAGTCCAAGATGGAAATGCAAAAAGATAGATGTCTCAGCAGCTGTCAGAACAACTAGTTTTAGTATTTCAGATTATTTTGAAAATTCCAGGGTATGGCAGAGACCAAACACTTTCAGTCTGAATGACAGAGATAATCTTCACCATTTTTGATAGCCTTCCCAAATCTAATCAACATCACTCTGTCTTTGTCTACAGTGAGATTCGTGCAAACATCACCCATATTAGATCTCCACTGACCTGTGGTACAGTAAAAAAATTGCACAATGTCATTTGAATCAGAAGACTGAAAACACTGGCTAGATATTTCTTCCTTAATCCTCCTAATGGTCTCAGAGATTTCTTGTAAAGGGAAATAACAATAATAAAAAAAGCCAGCTGGGGCTTTGTAAAATTGAAACACCAGTGGGAATGGATGCCAGTGCTCTGAAATAAATGCATGACACTATTACATCCAATTCTTCCAAAATTTCATGTCGAACCATCAATGCTATAAAATGCATGGCATTGCAGGCAGCCAGGAGTTAATATCATCTGCCTGGACACAACCTTTTCAGCAATAGCCGAAAGGCTATTTTTTGGTCTGTACCAGATAGGCTGGATCACAGATTTCTGATGTTCTTTACTGTAGCAGCAGTTGTCTTTCCAGATTTTTTCAGTAATCTTAATTCCTAGGAGAAGAACAGACACTAGATGACAGTCAGATTGGCAATGTCAGAGGAAGATTTCTGAATAGAGGCAGCACAGCTCAGCTATTGCCTCCTTCAGAGACCTTGCTTATCTTTCATCCTTGAGGAAAATTCTGGCAGTTTTTAATAATATTTGACTTATGGATGAACAATTTTTCAACTGCCTGGAAGACTGGAGGATCAAGCAAAGTGTGGACTGAGGGACCCTTCGGGGTGCCCAGTACATTGCAGATTAGTGTTGACAAACCCCAGGAGACCATGGCACAGCCCAAGTCTCCAGGCACTGCCCTCATTCCAAAGATACAGCCACTCTCATCTGAATCCCAATGATCTTCTCACCAAACTAACCAGGAGTTTCTAGTGGGAGCAAATGATATCTAGGGTGTGAGCAATGCACAAAGCCAAGTCATATTCCTTAGAGGCAGGAAGGTGAGGGTGAGCTGCTGCTCCCACATGGAACTTCAGTGCTCTCCATTTTTCAAAGGCATAGCAGGTCTTGGGGTAGAGAAACGAAATACTCAGAAAAAGCCTTTAAAACCAAGTTAAATCCCATCAATGATAGCTTTAAAAGATCAATTCCTTATATCTATAAAAGCACGTTGATAGGATTATGTGTAATCTGGCTGCTAACATTTGCAGTGTCACAGAACACTGTACAGGCAACTTGAGTGCTCACCTCTTCTCTGAAAACTCCTCACTGTGAGGCATTTTGATGAGGAAAATCTTTCACTGGTGACTTTTGTTTCAAAATACTTTTGGTTTGCACACAGAGCCAGCCAAGGACCTTGCCCCATGTGTAGTGGCACCGTTCATAAGTGCAACACACCCCGAGAGAGCCACCAGTGGCAGGTGGGTGCTTCTCACAGAGTTCATCTTCATGCCCTATTGTTCTACATATTTATAACATCCTGTTACATTATTAATAGTGATTAAATGTTTAGGTATTTCAGATCAATAAAGACTCTGTTTACAAATTTACTTTATTAAAAATTAATGTTACAAAGAGAAAGTGCACTGAATTTGTGTGCAGCTATGGAATTGCATTAAGGTTGTAACCCAGAATGTTATGTACTGTGAAAATAAAAAAATTCTTATGTCCTTATTACTGGAACATGGTTTATCTAATGCATAGGCCGAGTTGACAAGGTAATAGTCAGGTGATGTAGATGATTTGTGGATCTCTTTGTCAGCATGTAAGTTATAACTTCCCAGGTGAACTACAGCATAAAAACTTATGTGCTCCTATATTTCAAATGCTCAAGAAAATATGTGTTACCACGTTTTCTGAGCAAGTAAGTCCCCTTTTCCTATTGCACAGTCTTTTCCTTCTAAAAAGGCAAAGCCAATCTCACAAACACTCACAGATCACTCTGATCTTTGCATGACAGCTGGAGAGAATCCCACAGCACAAAATGGTAAACTCCACACTGGTCTATCAATATGTAGCAAAAGCAAAAGATTTTTTTAACTAGGTGGCTGGATTATATGTAAGTGACACATGTTAAATTTATTACACTGTAAACACCAATCAAGTTTTGTTGAGCAGAAAGGTGACTGAATACAGTATATATGAATCCAACTTGTTCTGCATTGCCATTAAATGCATTTTTGCCATTGCATTGCCAAAAAACTTGCCATTAAATGTATGTATGATGTGAAGGGCTAAACTCCTCCCTGCTGATTTTATGTATGAGACAGCTTACCTTCCACAACAGTCAGTCTTGTTCGTAAGAGCAGTAGAGTTTGTCGCTGTGACACTTCCATGAACTAGACAGGTAGCATGGATAATCTGAAAACCAAGATCCTCTGCTGTTGGGACTTCAATGTTTGTTATCCTTTTAAGTATTTTATGAGCACCAGCGAAGAATTCTCAGCTATTCAGGTATCATAATTTTTTTCCTGGTTAAATAATTTAATTGTAGTTCTGAATATTCAGAAAAATCTTTCATCTGCAAGAGAACTCACCTGCTCTCAAATGAGACATCTCCTGGGATTACATGAGTGCTTTCCTTCCCAATAAGGAATCTGATTCGATCGTAGAAGAGCCTTGGAGGATGCTGAGAGAAAGGTGGTTGGCTGTGTTGAATAAGGTCAAGGGGATCAGGTGAACCCTGACAGAGAGGACTGGCATAACAATTGCTTTGCTGACAACAGTCAGGGTCTACACAGTCTGTCAAGCCATCTGAAACAGACAGAATGGAAAGTTCAGGAAATTGAGTGATTCCAAGGATACAGCACCACATTTGCTACCAGAGAGCACAGGAGGGATGTAATCAATGGGAAGGCATGCTGATTATGACACAGTCAAATCCAATAAAGCATTAACATGCTTAGTCCATTTCAAAAATCTACATTTCTTCATGGACAAACTTGCAGCAACATTTGTGGGTGAAATTCATTTACTTAAATGTCCAAAGCTTATGACGAAAATTGAAGCACTGAAGTGCATCCAAATTAAGCACCTAAATAAAACTTAAAATTGGGCTATTGGCATTTAATTGCTTCTATCAGCAGCTTAGACACCCGAATTGCCTAAATTACATACTCAATCAGAAACAGATTTAATAAGAGACGGTAAAATGTCCAACTACCTTTTTTAACATCCATTTTATGACTTAGCAGCTGCTAACTTGCTTAGATTGACAAGCACACTAATGCATATAAAGTGAGATGAAGGTGTCGTATCCTTCAACAAAAGATATCTCTTTGTATTTTTAACAAGGCTGGTCTGAATAAATGTGGAGTCATCATTTCACTGTATGGATTTCCCTTGTGTTAAAATTGGAACGCTATAGGATCAACATACTGTCAGATATTTTCACTTCATGCTTTGACTTTCCATGCTCTGTTCATACAAACACTTTGAAGCCTATCAAACTGTACCTCCTCCGGGCAAACTGCACTAGCAGGGGAGCTGCTGGAGTTTGTCATTGACTTTAATGGGTGCGAGACCAACCCTCAGCCAACTCTGTTCCTTTCTCAATAGAGCACACTGCACTGTGTGAATGCTGAGCAAATAGCACCATAAAATATTCACTTTGAAAAGAAAGCAAAAGCCCTTCTACAGAACAAACAAACATAATGAAACGGGCCTTCTTGGCATCTGAAAATCCTTGCCTGACCTTGAGAAAGGTAATTGCTTGGATAAGCAAAAAATATTAACAAATCTCTCCTGCTGCAGCTGGGAAATCAGATAGAGCAGGCTAGGTTTTGTGATAATGAGACAAGGGCAACTGTAAATAGCAAACAACAATAATCTAGGATCCTCAGATCCAGCAAAGCTGGCATGGCTACAGGTCAGAGTGTGCTTTTAGTTCTTTCCACATCCACCAAATCCTGGAGACAACGGGCATTTGCCAGCGGTCAGAGAACTTCACAGGGCAATGTTGAGTTTATTGACTCTGAGTGTAGCAGTCACTTTATATTCAGGAAAGCCTAGGAAGCAACTGAAATCCGCTAGGAAATCAGTAAGCTGAAACAGTAAGGAGCCTCCAGTCTAAACAAAAGTACTTGGGAAGAGGATGGAGGAGTTCACAACATGAACCAGAGGGGTTTTCAGTGTGGTCTGATGAAAAAAACAAAAGAGCTTTTTGGGTTGAAACTTGAAGAGCAGGTTTGGAACTGCAAGGAAAAAATAAAGATACCTTATTTCCTCTTTTTTTTTTTTTTTGTCCAAGGAATGAAACTCTCTGTATTCTGATGTGCTGAAAAGCATCAAATTACTAGTAGATTATCCAAGACTACAAATATTAAAGAATTCTACTGGATTTGAAAAGAAGATAAAGACATTGAAATCTCTTGCTGTGGTTTATACTGGTGAAGACGCCTGCAGAGGGCTCTGACATGGTCAGGCCATTCAGGGCTGCACTCTGCCAGTGGAAGGGTTATAGCAGTGACAAGAATTGTTCAAGGATTCAAGTGACTTTCTGGAAGGTACTAATTTCTACAAGCTGACTGCTGTATGTGAGAAACTTGACAACTACTGGTCTTGCAGAATATGTGTTAATCAGAAAAAAGTACTTATTTCAGAATAACAGTATCCAGGGGGAAGCTATTTTGGAGTGATGTATTCCAAAGTAGCTATTCTGATTAATTTTTTCCTTGTCAACAAGCCATTAGATATGGGAACTGAGCTGACCTGATTCTTTCATTTAGGTAAGAAATAAAAGTGAAAGGTCACAGAAATATTAAAATATGAAGATTTGCTTAGGAAAGAAATACCTGTAAAAGCAACAATTAACTACTTTGCTTTTTCTAATAGAGTCCTTATTTTGATCTTCTTCAGTCAAGAGCTTACATGCCTGACTGCAAACACAGTGAATTCAGGCTGTACACAAAAAGAAACCAAGTAAAGGGAAAGCAGTTTTCTATCTTTCAGTCAGACTCAATTTTCATCTTCTCTTTGCAGTTTACTTGTCAGCAAAGTGACTGCCTTATAAACTCTTCGGGGTTCTGCTAATGGAGTTATTTTGATTTGAATTACTTGCACCTGGTTTCATTTGCCTCTTCAGGCTCCAGGGATACAAGAGGGTGGGTTCCCATTAGTAGGGTGTGAAGTCCCAGAAGCATATCTGAACAGTCCATGGTGAAAATGGTGTGTGTCTGAACAGCAGCATGGATGTATATGAAGTGCTGGATTTACCAGGAACACCTTATGGCCTTGGGAGCAAAGGCTACAAAGTCATTAGAGGAAGAAATTGCTACTCAAAATACCAATGTTAATGCAGGGGAACAGTCTTCTAGGTTTCAGACTATCATTCATGACCTCTCTCTCTCTCTCTCATACTGTTTGGTTTTAATTTTTGTGTGTGTGTTGTTTTTCGTGTTTGTTTTTTGGGGGTGTTTTTTTTTTTTTTTAAATACTTTTATTCATCAGATTTCAATCCCCCCAACCATGCAGAATGAAAGAGAAGGCAGATTATAGGCTCACAGAAGATGCTCCATGGCCAGTGAGGCAGGAGGTGCAGAAGCACCAGCTCCTCTATGGACTCTTAACACCACATACTTGGCTCAGGCCACTGTGTGTATGTATTTTAGTATTATTAACTAGAGTTGTCTGAATAATCAACTTCTAGCTTTTTTTCCCAACGTTTAGATAAGAAATCAACTTGGAGAAAAACTGAAAAATACTTTTCACACTTTGGGCTGAAGTAAATGAATAAAACACCTATTTGGGGTCAAACAGGGAACTATTAAGCCAAAATAAAATCTTTGTTCTAATTTAGGCTCATTTCAGACTCAGGTTATATGTTAGACAATCTAAAAGAAAAAAATCCAAACCTAAAACCCAAAAAGAAACTCCTGTTATTCAGCATGATATGCATCAAAAAGAACCAGGTAAAACAAACTGGTACAGAATCACGAGCTACATATGGAGGCAGTTTGTAATAACACAAATCACATTAGTAAGTGCATGTGAGGACAACTTTTTCAACAAGCCAATCCTGTCTGAAATGAGATTTTTAATCCAGGAGAACAACCCGGAAAAAACAAATAAACTGTTTATAAACTATATCATCAAATTAATTCACTTGATAATGCTACAAATATATTAGTCAGTTCTCAAACAATGGTCACAATTTTAGTTCTATTTTCATATTAGAAACCAACTATTAAAAAGCTCACTGTGTTAATAAACCAGCAGGGTTACTTTTAAATCTCAGGAGACAACAGTCAGGAGTATGAACAAACTACTACAAACAGCAAAAGCTGTAATTCATACAGCAGGGGAGCCTGTACACTGAAGTTTTTACTGTCAATTACCCCAAAGTGCAACACAGCATAGGTGCAGACTAACATGTATTACAGAGGATTTTGGTTTGCTATTAGCATTTTTTTATTTATTTTATACAAAACACAGTAAGGCACCTTCAAGGTGCACTACATATAATCAAGTGATTCACATTTTAATGAGTCTGAGATTATGGTTTCACATTTTCCAGATACCTTATTTTGTATGCAAGGGATAATGATGAACTGGGTTTTTGTTTTGTAAATGAATTACAAAATTAAAATATTTTTAAGATTACTGCTAAAATAGAATTCACAAAGATCGACTGGAGGATAAAAAACACTTCATAGCACTCTTCAATAATTTAAACAACCTCAAAGAGGAGGCATAGCATGCTGAAATAAGTTGCTCTTGTCACACCAAGTTTTCAGTCACACCACTCCTATCTGCATTGCAATACATCACAGAATTAGGACAAGATTTTCCCATTTCTTCGCTGGGGAACAGATTTTTTTCAGGAAGCTTTCTATAAGGAACAATATTAATATTTATTGTATCAGGAGTTTGTGTTAATGGAATCACACTAGATTTTCCATCAAACAAGATATATTTTCTTGCTTATACATTTACATACATTTTTCTTACTTCATATGATGGAAAGAATCTCACAAGTGTTGTGAAATTACCTCCTCAGCTATGTTTCTGCTGCACTCATGGAAGGCTCACTTTGTGCTTGGTACAGCACATTCTCTAATGCAAACATTGTGTAGCAATCTCTCTTCTACAGGGATGATCACCTTCAGCAGCCAGAAAAATTGGCAATGGAGCTGTGGCTATGGATCCACCTCTCCACTGGTTACCTTCAAGTAATGTATCTCTGTACTTCCCATGTTTTGGTAACTGCTGTAGACTGAGTGCATTTCATATGTTTTTTATTTGAGCTTTCCATGTGCTGCATGATATCTGTGCTAAATTCTCATTAAAATAAAATAAAATAACAGTTGGAAAAGAAAAAAGCATTTTGTCAGTTAATTGCAAGAACACAGAACAAGTCACATATTTTGTGCCTGATACAAACATGTCATCTACTTTTCAAATCCTGGCACCTCTACTCTTCACATCTACCTTTGAATTACTTGTAATTCATTACTACAAATATGGAATATCACTGTTGAAAATAGATCTGTATTCACAATTTGTACAAACTGTCTAGATACAATTTTGGGTAGACCCAAGAACAGTAAAGAAGCACTGCATGAGGACACTGGTAAGGAAAGCCAAGAACAAAGTGGTTCTAATTCCAGCAATGGTGGCTCCCCCAGCTCACCAGTGCAGCATGCAATAACTTGCACAGCAGCTTCTTTTCTATTAAACAACTGAGACACTTTATTAACTGGCTATGAAAATGACAAATTCAATCAGACTCCACCTCCCATGTTGCCAACATTAGTTATTTTAATAACCATCCACTATCATTAGGTTCTGGCAAGCAAAATGTAAATAGTTAGCAATAAAATTTAAAATTGCTATTCTTCTGCTTAAAAGTTCATTAAATGAGAGGAGTTCTCACCCTTTGAAGCTTTTGTCACATATGGAGAAGATACTACTGAACTTAACTACTGGGTTAATGTAAACTAACAGATTTGAAGCTTTATGGTAATGTCAAAACCAGAATCCTACAGGAAGTGGTGTAGATGCTTATATGGTGCATGCACGTACACGTCTGCAGACATGCCCACAAGCACACAGACTAATAATGGATTTGCTCAGTGACATGAGAATCAAATCCATCTCTAAGCAATATATTGTACTTAGTTTTGGGCACCACGGTATAAGAAAGATATAAAGCTATTTAAAAAATCCAAAGGAGAGCTATGAAGGTGGCAAGGGCCTAGAGGGGAAGTCATATGAGGAGCGTCTGAGGTCACTTGTCTTGTTCAGCTGGAGAAGAGGAGACTGAGGGGAGATCTCATTGCAGTTACAAGTTCTTTATGAGGGGAAGAGGAGGGACAGGCACTGATCTCTTGGTGACCAGTGGCAGGACTCAAGGGAATGGCCTGAAGTTGTGTCAGGGGAGGGTTAGGCTGGATCTTAGGAAAAGGTCCTTCGCCCAGAGGGTGGTTGGGTAAGGGAGCAGCCTCCCCAGGACAGTGGTCACAGCACCAAGGCTGACAGAATTCAGAAGGGTTTGGACAACACTGCCAGGCACACATGGCTGTCCTGTGCAGAGTCAGGAGTTGCACTTTGATAATTCTTGCGGGTCACTTCCAACTCAGGATATTCTATAATTGTATGAATACCAACAACCTTCATTTTCACTGCTGCAGAGCAACCCAGAGGGGGGTGTGTGTGAGTGCACTTCCACTCCCTCTATACTGATCCCAGTGACTGAGCTGTGAGATCTATGCCCAGAACATTTTCACTGGAAGTAAAAAGTGGGATTTAAGTTCCTCCTTGCAGTAAGCAGATTTTTCTCAGAACTCCTATTCAAAAAAACCAAAAAACTAAACACTATGACTTTCAATATTTGAAAGATTTGCACTTTTCAGTACACTTGCATGATCAATTGTTCAATACCAGTGTTGTTTGAGAAAAAAAAAATCCACAGAAGTCTTCAACTCACATTTTCTTGCTTTCTTTCACAGATTTCAAATATGCATGAAACATTGCCTGTGCTGACTTGTTTCACCACAGGCTCAGTTCAGACTGAGTTGCCAGGGTTGCCAGGAATCTAAGCAAATGGAATTAAAGAGTATCTTAAGAAGATACTAAGCAGCACTATCAAGATTCTCTAATGCTTACTCATACACATTAATTCAAATGCCCAAATTTTAGCCATAATACACAGCCTGCAGCAGACAGTAATGCTGTTAACTGGGAACACTGATGTTTGTATAAGAAAACCCATCAATGTGCCTGTGGAAAGCTGCAAATGTTTTATCCAGTGAGTACCAGTGGTGTTTGGCCTTCCACACACATGACAATACAAATATATCAGGGTTTTCAGAAACTCTAAGAATCCCTGGGGAGTCCTTGCTGCTCAGCAACAATGAAAACCATTCCCATCAGTATTATTTATATTGTGTAATAATGGCATATTGCTTATATATGGACTCAATATCTCTGTGATAGATAGGTTATTAAAATGCCAATGGATGGGTCAGAAATACATCAATATTTTAGCAGTACTGGTTATCAACCCAAGGCTATGCTGAGTCATATATTTCCCTGTGCTTGGAAAAGCTCAGAGAAAGCTACAATAACTGTCTGAAGTGACTGAAGGGATATTTGGAAGAGAATTCAAAGCTTGTAGTAAACAGTATTTTCCTTAAAAACCAACAGGCAAGACTGAGTCATGAAAGAAAAACAATAAAAAGAGATACAGGCAAATTTAAAAGAGATCTGTATCAAAGAAATTAATGCGAGTAACAGGCTGCAACTTTCAGCTTAAGACAAAGACCTGTACGTGAAGCAGCAGGGTGAACAAATGTTCAAAGAGCAGGAAAATTGCAGCTTGGCTGAGTGAGAGGTGACCTGTGAGTGGGCGCTCAGTGCCCTGTGCATCCCCACAACACAGCAGCCTCCTGTGCCCATGTCAGAGGTACTCGCCTGCACAGAGCTCCACAGAGCTTTCAAGCAATCTTCTGGAGATACTGAAGCTTCCAGTGAGTCTAAATTAATGGCAGGACAAGAGAAAATGACCTGCTCAGATGAGCTGAATGGTCGTCTTATACACTGAAATCATGTCAGTTGTGACAGTGAAAGAAGGAGAGTGAGAAATGGGGAATAATGTGATGCTGAGGGAAGCCATGGTGAGGGAAAGGCCCCGCTGCAAAGGACTTGTTGGCATTATTTAATGGACATCACACTGCTAACAGACTGCAGATGCACTCCACAAGAGCTAGTGCAAACCATGTCATCGTGCATCTGTTATAATGCTAAGACCTTTCCAATGATATTTGTAGTGATATTTGAACAGGTAAACATGCCCTTAAGTCTGTGAGTAGGAAAAAGCTAACAGAGAGTTATGAGCTGGAATGGGAAACACAGTTATGGTACAGCCAGGGTACAAGTGCAGCAAATCCTAATGGGCCTCTAAAAGAAATTGTACTTTCCCTGCCCAGGAGAATAGTTCCACACTTACTTAATCTTACCACCAGGAGTAACTGCACTGATGGGAACTCGGTGCTTCTGTGGCTACAGGATCAGGATACCTGTGAATATGCTTGTGGCTTTTCTTTATACTAATATATCGGTCCTTAAAAAATGAATTCAAGACTTCCTCCCTCCCAAAGCTTTTGTGCTCTTAATACAGGCCAAACAATAAGACTAATGCTTCCTCATGCCAAATAAATGACATTATTCAATTCTTATGGTTCAGACTAACCTGTTTTTTTCCTACCATGTATTTGACTGTATTTTTAAATGATAAGAAAATACTTGTTTTTCAGTCCCTGAAAGTACCATATAATAAATCACCTGAAAAAATAAATCAACTGAAAACTACACAAAATATTCCCTCTGTCTAAGTCCTAAAATTAGAGCTTTTTTGAAAAAATAATTGTACAAATTTACTACAGCTTTGTTCTTTGGTGGTGACTTCCTCCTAACAAACTTGAAACTCAATAGGACTCCTAGGGACTGAGATATAAATGTTTGATTTAAACACAACAGAAATGATTAAGACCTTTGCTAGGTGCAAATTCCATGATTTGGAATATATAAGGGCACTAAGTTACATCTAGAGCATGATCTCTTGGGCTATGTGTCACTAACTGAATATGACCATATCCTAATGGCTTAGGAAGTTACTACCTGTCAGCTGTGTTTCTGTAATTCAACTGAGTGCATGCTCTTAACTCACCACAACTGCAGGCAAAAATGCTAATAGCCTCCATCTTTATGAACCTAATCCAGTTATGTAGCTTGATGGATGGAAACTTGTTATATTCTCGTAGTCTAATGCTGCAACCTCCCAGCAAACAGGACTTAACAGGTCTTAACACACGTCTCCTTCCTAATTTCTGTCTTTATGCTTGTATTGGTACACAAACCCTAAAATACTAGGAATCAGCTTCTGATTTCATATTAATCTAACATGGGGATAACTCCAATGCCTGTAGGGGAATTTTTCTAATTTATACCTAAGCCAGATCAGGTCCTATGAACTTAATTTATATATAAAAAGAGAAGTGGCTATACTATGTAGATATAATTTTCTTTTCTTATACAAAATTGATTGTGAAGGAAACTTAATTACATTTAACCCATCTGTAGTAGTCAGATTAATTATTTCTCTCCGCACTTATCTCTAATTGTAATGTCAACAGAGCTGTCCTAGTCCATGTTATGTTGCCATTAAAAAGGAAAAAGAAAATTGCTTTTAAAACCTGCAGTGAAATGATCTTAAGTGTCTGCTTTAAACAGACAAATTCAAGATTTAGAGTTAAAACGGCCAACTCTTCCAATAACTCACCGTTATTGCAGAATATAAAGCACCCAAAATCACAATTCAGGGCAGTTTATACAGAGCCAGTTCTTAGAGTGTACCAGAAAATGCTTTACATACATTACAGGCTAAACAGGGTTTTAGTGGACAGATTTAAGAGTGAGTCAGTGGCCTGGACAGCAGGGGAGAGCACCGACAGATGGGAAAGCACAGGGGGGCAGCAATGCCAGCTGTGGGACCTTGTGGGAAAGGGATACACACCAGTGTAGGACAGCAGAGACAGTGGGCAGAGAGATGGTTGTTGGACCTCTTGGAAAGAAGGTGGAAAAGGAAGGATAAGAGAGGAATAAGGCAATTTTGAATGGGATTCAGAAACAAGGAAAGCTTTGCCAAAGGACAGCAGGATCTTAGAGGCCACAGGATACAAAATCAGAAGGTCTCAAAATATATCTGTAAATGAGGAATCATCACTGAGTCAGAATGTTTCTATTGAGGTCCCACAGTGACCTCAGTTCTTGGACCCACATCAAGCTTAATTTATCAATGACTTAGAATAAAACCAGGCAATCATTATACACAGGTTTGTCCCTACAGTGGAGTATGAGATCTCAGCCAGGACACTGATACAGTCTTCAAGTGTAAAACAATTAGGTAATATATATTTCAATGCATCTCAGTAGGCAATCTAAGAAAAAAATCTGTAACCATGCTTGGAGCACATCATAGAATGATTTGAGTTGGAAGGCACCTTAAAGACCATCTTGTTCCAACCCCCTGTTGTGGGCAGGGACACCTTCACTAGATCAAGTTTCTCAAAGCCCTGTCCAACCTGGCCTTGAATTCACCACTTGAATGAGAAAGTTGCATAGCACTGAGTATAGGGTCAGCCACACTGTGAAGGCTAGGAGTGAGTAAGAGAGAAAAGCAATAGTCCTTGTCTGTTTAATAAATGAGTATTCCTAAACCAGATAGGAAAAATAATTGATTCTGAGAACAACCAGCGAGGAATGTCATGGCTTCTCTCCCACTGCTGAGTTTGAAACAGTGTCTGGATGTTTTTACTGTTTAAAAATACACAAGCTTCAGCTCATGTATTAGGATGAACTACTGGAAAGGAGGCAGAGACTAACTTAAGAAAGAACCACATTTTCTCCAGCAACACCAAAACTTACACAGTCTTAGGATTAGGAATCAAGACTACAGAAGTCTGAGGTAGGGAGCACGTAGTGCTGGATGCCCTGGTTCAATTGGTAGAAAAGGGCAAATGATTATTTTAGTATAGGGCTCTGTATATGGTACTTTCAAAGATTACTTTTGCATACTTCCTACATTAGCTTCCTCAACAGTCCTTCTAAAGTAAGTCCGGGTAATTGCAAGAACTGGGTTACAATTCAGTAGAAATACTGAGAGAGACTAATGTTAAAAAAGAAACTCTAAATGTATGCTTTATGCTTGCAAATATATGAAATTAACACTCATATAAACCTGGATGCATTTTGACAGGCTCAGAGGTTTTTTCATTTGCATATCTGTTGGTTGTCTTTTGCGAAAAAGATGACTGTATTGAGGAAGAGTGGAAAGGAGATAGAAGAAATTACTTGTTACACCTTTTTTTGGTTTGGTTTTGATAAGAAAAAATCAAGTACTGGAATGGTAGATATGGCATACAGATACTTTCTGCCTTTAGTAGCATCTTGCACAAGGGTCTGTTCCTTCACTGTGCTGCTTCATATGAAGTCAGTGAACAACTGTCTTGAGCAAACATACAAACGTTGACATTTTGTGATAAAAAGGAAAGCATATACCAAAACTACAGATTCAAATAGCAGTCAAGGATGTGACAAATAAATAGAGATGCATGATTTATGTATCATACCTCCATCATTGTCCAGGTTATCTCCACACACCATTTCCATGACAATGTTACATCCTGAGCCACTCCATCCCACTTGACAAACACAGTGCCACCCATTCTGATCAAGAGTGCACCTCCCATTTCCATAACAGAGACCTGGGCAACCATCTAGAAGAAAAAAAAAAAAGGGGTCAAAAAAAAAGCCTTCATGAAGGATTTTTCTTTTCCTCCTATTTCACAGCTGCAATTATTTGTTAAAATTCCTACTTCTAGCAGGAATTCTTGCTGCCTTCAAGTGATCACAGCTGCCTTGCAAACCATTTATGTTTTTGGTGAAACATCGAAAAATCCCCAACCTGGTCCTTCCCCTTGCTTGCCCAAAAGTAATTTCTCAGTGAGGAATGAGGATTTTTTTTTTTTAGTGTGTAATATTTTGTGTGCAGGAAATAAATGACTAAAGTTATAAGGTTCTGAAGTCTGCCATGTCCATCTCTTTCTCCATTTATTGAAAAATAAGCTGAAGTTCACAAAGGAAATCATATACATAATCAAGATTTATATCAAAGATACACATGGGCAATATTGTCTAAATGACAGACTGGAATTCGTGGACATAATCCTACACATTGCAGGGAGTGGAGGTGACCTTTTTACTCTGTTCATAAATACTCATCTGACTGAGAAAAAGCCAATTTGATTTATGCTACAACACAACTCTTTCCACAGAAGGCAATTGAGGGAGCATTGCCTTCCAATGTCCCATTCCACTTTCTTCCATTATAGCTGATTCAAAAATGACAAACGTGCCCTTTAGTGGTGCTGATGCTAGATCAAAGCTGGAACAGGGATTGTAGCATCCTCTGGATTATCTACTTGCAAGCTCAGAGTCAGTAGTACTTTGGACATTCACACCTAGATTTCTTGTCTGTAAGACTGAGAGAGGAACGCTCTCTTGGATGTGAACACTCATGTCCATCTGCCTGCATGGTGTAGTGCCAGCTCAGACATTTGTCAGATCCTCTCCATGTCACACATGGAGCCAAAGGACAATGAATAAAGCTTGGCAATAAGCTTGACAGCACAAGTGTCATCTCCTCTAAGAGGGCTCCTTTCTTTTTGCCAGCATGGATGCACAGGATCTGAAAGCCGTTCTGCACTTGATACTGAACATCAACACATCGGTGTTATCAGAGAGAATTTTTTTCTGAGGAAGAAACAAGAAGCCTCAATCTGCATATGTGTTTGACTGCCACAGGATGCTCCAAATGGACTTTGGAGGAGCCAATTGGAATATAGTCTGTTAGGGTGTGACTTAGAGCCCCACATGCAGCACATTTCCTGGGCACTTTACATAAGACACATAAGCTTTCTCCTTCTCACCCTTGGAACTTCTTATCAATCACCTGTGCAAACGGGGATTGGAGAGTCTCACCCTCTTGCTTAGAAAAGCTGAAGATGAATAGCACCATCTTCTCACACTGGAATTCTGGAAGATGTTACTTTAAAACAGGATGAAGTTGGAAACCACCAAATATACTATAAAAGCCAAGTACTTGCCTCTTTCAGGAAGTTGGGTGAAAGGGCAGAATGTGAGACCTGTTCTGGGTAATGGGGATGTTTTTCCACTTTGAATCACTGTCCTGCTGAGTTAATTAATTTCTTGTAGATGATTATATTTTGCTGCTGTGTGTGGTCATCCTCTAAGTCTAGAAATGTAATCAAATGAATGCCTACACGCTTTTATTATCTAATTCTGAAGAAATAAAATAAGAAACACAAAATAAGCACTCAGGCCTTTCTGAAACAGTGGTTAGTTTGGTATTTCAGCCAGCAGCTTTTTTGGAAGGAGCACTGTGCATCTTTGCTCTGAACAGTGTGGCTCAGGCTGAGTGACTGCTGTCACACTCGGGGAAGGGACCTGTGCTGACATGAATAAGCAGGACCTGCAGCAAGGCACAGGAATGAAATGAACAGCACCAGACACAAAGCAATGTAAAATTTAACTCTTGCATCAAATGATTTCAAGAGAACTAGATCACATCTGGCACAGGCAGCTTTTAAAAATGAGTACTTCTCTATCAAAAGACATTTACTTTAAGCATAAATGAATAGAAAAAATAAAAGTTTTTGTTCTCACTGTAGACAGTATTAACACGAGCTTTTTGAGCAAATCCTCATTTGAGCAAGTCCTGGTATTATTTTGGGATGGTAAGCAAGAGCAAAAAATGGATTTGCTTAAGACAGCACATCAGAAAGCCACAGAAAACATGCTTACATCACTACAATTTTGCAAATGAGTTGAGCATGTTATTTGTTAAAAACTGCATTTTCTTTCTGTCTCCATGTGTATATATATCTACATATATCTTCATAAACAAATGTGTTATTTATTCTGGGAACTTAGCAGTACAGAAGCTGAGACAAAAGGGGTAACACAAAACACTCCATTCCCAATACTTTTGTATATTTTCATTACTATTTTTGCAATGCTGATATAAAAAACTTACCTTCAACAGCATCTAAGTAGTGAGCTTAAAAAAGAAAAGAACAAAACTGAGATGGATTGACCTTCTGAACCCAAATGAAAATACAGATACCATTTGCTTATGGCTTGTCACCTATGGGTGACATAAAATGTCTTCCTCCTCCTGCAGGTAGATCTATTCCTGCTGCTGTGACCAAAACACATTGAGTTTGTGATCATTCTCCATTTGATGACAAGCATGCAGAGGGTCTGGGGCCACACCTGGCACTGCCTACAATGGGAAGAACAAGTCTATTTATCTCTTTAAGTGTTTTGGTCCTGCTCTGGATTTACTCTAATTGATCTTTAGAAAATTAGGCTGTTCCTCCTTTATAAACTTAATTATTGATTTAGAAAATCTCATTAAGTAAATTCTAGAGCCTTGGAATGAATTGCCTTAAACCAATCCAGATAAAGATAAAACATTCTAGATTTTTCCAAGAAACAAATGTGCTTTTGTTTGAAAATTAGATACTGTGTGATTATAAACAATTACAAGGTTTATCAATAATCTTGCTTTGGGTCATTTTAGGGAGAAACACTATGAGCCTTTGCAAAAACCTGTTGTATTTCATTAAAAATATCACTATTACATTTGTATAGTAAACTAATGACTTCTACAAAAATCTGAAAGCTTTACCTTATTACACATATTGTTAGAAGCCAACTCGAGAAAAAATAGTAGTAAGTAAAATATGTAAATCCTCAGACAGAAAGGCAAGAGATTTTATGCAAGAATTACTTAAATAATAGCTCCATGCCCTCACACCTTCTATTTCTTAAACACTTTTCCTTCCTGCATTCAAAGTTCACATAAGAGCACAACCAAAAGATATATTAGGACTGAGATATCTTTCCTTTGGTTTTTTTTGTTATTTTGTTTTAGTTTGTTTTTCTTTGTTTTTTTTTTTGTGGCTTTTGTTTTGTGTGGGTTTTTTTTTTTTTTTTTTCAGAAGTGAATTAATCTCCATTATTTCCTCTATACAGAAAGCTGTGCCAAGTTGCCATTCTGTGAGACAAGCAAGGTGCAGAGGCACCTTTTTACACCTGGCTGGATTCTGGGTCTCTGTTTTTCCAAACTGATTTCAATCAGAATGATGGCTATGGCAGATCTGTGTAGAAATAGTTAAGATTTTCTGTATTTTCTTTCCTGAGGCACAAATCCCCTTACCAATGGTGCAGTGATCCCCTTCCCAGCCAGGGCTGCACTCGCACTTGCCGTCCTTGCACTGTCCGTGCTCAGCACAGTGAGAGTGGCACGTACGTTCTTCACACGTTGGTCCTACCCAGCCCTCTTCACACTGGCATATCCCTCTGGAACACACACCGTGGCTGCCACAGTCCAGGGTACACAGCTCTGCAGAGGACAACAAAAATACACCACGTGAAACAGCAGTTTCATACTGCAAATAGACTTTGCATTAAAACTAAATCCCTTCTGTACTAATATCACCCATCAATTGGGTCAGATATGGGATTTCGTCACCCAGTACAGACCTCACACAATCTGTCTGCCTCCTCCTTTAGCAGTTACTTCTTCTCAGATCATTTATTTGTTTGGGGTAGGGACTGCAAATGATGGCTTTGCAGATGATAGAGTAATAGGTCTAAACCAGACAAACAATGATACAAAAACGTCCGTATTGTTTGACTGATTTCTGCTGAGACTCAGTTCTGAAATTTCTTAAAAATTCAAATACTGCAAGGAAGCCAAAATAAAGGATAAGGTGGCACATAAAATACATACAAGTAAACAAGTCTTTGAGATATTTAGATATTTGTAGTGACAACAAAGTGGCCATCACTTACAATATGGAGAACCATCAGGAAGGTAACAGTGAGAAAGAAGTAAGGCAAGCACCCCACTCTGATGGCAGTACACAACAATGGACTTACAGGCCATTTGGATCTTTCTAGTCCTAAAACAGATCTCAAGGATTCAAACCCTTTTTTTCCTTCCTGACTTTTGTGAGTCCTGCTAAGAAACCAGGAAAGCTGCTTCAAGGCAGGAGTATCTCCTTCATTACCCTTGAAAGAATTTCTTTACCTGGGCACTGTAGAACAGTGAAGTGGAATGAAAGTCCTGAATTGTTTCAATACATCACCATATGCCAATTACAATTCTACTTCTACTTAGACTAAAGTTGTTCTGTGAAAAGAATGGCTTCATTATAGAAAGGTTTCATGTAGTTTGAATTTATTTAGAATAATTAGTGTAAAGAGACAGAATTTGCTTGTTATCCTGCAATTAACCTGCTACAGAAATGTCTCTTCCTTCTTCCTCTAGGAAAGCAGCTGATAGCACTTCAAGTGTAAGCCAAATACTCATGTCTGCTCTGATCTCAAATGTCAGAGCTACATATTTAGTTGTGGCAAGATTTCTCTCTTGACAGATTTTTAAACAATGATCATTTAGATCTTGGAACTATTGTACATAAACATTCTTAAAAGCATTTGTAGTGACAAATGCTGTCACTTATATACTAAGAAAAGTTTTTAAAGTTTAAATTGAAATCTTATCCACTCCAATCATCTTAACACAAAGAAAAATGCAGTGCAGAAATGTAACAGCACAGTGACACTGCAGATGTGCTGGGCTCTGTCTTGAGTTATAGTTTAGCCCCTATATTCTTTAGTAGCCAGGGTGATGGCACAGAGTGCAATCAAAAGAACTGGTGAGTGACAAACTGCAAGAGCATGGTGAAACTCAAAATCAGAAGCAGAAGGCATTGTCAAAAACCTCAGACAAAATTCAGTAAAAGCAACTGCATCTTACTCTCCTTAGGAAGTAAAAACCAGCTACATAAAAAATAATTAAATTTACTATTCAGACAGGGACCTGTGTTATCCTGGAGTACAAGATAAAAATAATTATCTGATTACATGATTCTATGTTATTCCTGTAAAAGAGTACGTAAGACAAGGCAAGAGACTGCTCTGTTACATTTAAATGAGAACCTGGCTGAGTCTGTGGCATTATCCCTTAGAAAGTCTTGATTGCTGCCTGCTTATCATGTATTAATCTAATGCTTCATGCCTTGGACTGCCTGTTTGCAGCTACTGGGAAGGATTTCTTCCCCCTTGCTGCATAACCTGTCTTGGCTTTTTTGTTATTTGTTCCTTGGTAACCTGGGAGATAGAGGATAATGGGAGGACTTGTTCTGTTATTCCTTTGGTACTGAAGTTACCTAAATGCTTGCTCCTATGATCAAGAAGTAAACTGATCCCACCAGATCACAAAACAATCATCCCCAGGCCAGGCTGGCAGAGGACCATCAGTATTATTTTAACCTATCTTTACAGCTTGGGGCATGGGCTGACTCCTGAGAGTTAAATGTAACAAACTACCTGCTACTTCAAGGATTTAGGCTGCTAGAGGGATGCCTATGATCTCTCCTGATCTCCCTCTAGTTCATTATAATTATTTCTTTTGATCTTTTACTTTAAGTGGCAAATGTTGTTAAGAGTACATTAAGAAATTTTCTGTAGTTTACAATATGCTGAGGTTAGTGGAGCAGATGGATTTTTTTGACCCTCCTGAACTGAGTGTCTACTACATAGTTTTTTGCAATTGTTGGACTGGCTTAGTTCAACTGACCCCAAGATTTCAGTGAAGATTGTAGGCATCATCATACAGAAATGGCAATGGTTGAAGTGAGGAAACAAAGTGATACACGTAGCTTCTGATCCTGTCAGCAACTCTAGCAGCTCCCACCACTTCTTCATCTGTAAATAGAACTAAGAACCAGCTGTGGAAAACCTTGAACACATTCCCAAACATGGTATGCATGGCTGCCTCACCCGTCTGTCTACCCCACAGAATCTAATCATGACAAACTCATCTTCCAAACAAACAGAAGAAATAACAGCATGGAGCTGAAGGCAATGGAGGCACATCCCTACCACAGGGACATAGATAGATCTTGCACATGTTCCCCTTTTAAAACAACAAAATTAAACAGACCTTAAAATGTTTGAAAGTTTTCCAGTGTTTTCTCCACGTTTCACACAAGGAACAAAATGTTTAAACACTATTTAAGCTCCTAATTTTTAATGAAGATACAAGATTTCCTATTTCATAAAAGAATATCCAAGGTCAGTCCGTATATAGTGTTCACTCATAAGGTTCCTTTTTTTGGTTCTATTTTCCCCACATAAGATCATACACAGCCAAACAAATTTTCCTTTATTTTTTGCCTATTGGAATACAGTGGCTTCATCTACCCCATCATGCTGTCTTGGAAAGACAACACAGCAACACAAGTTCTGGACCCCAAACTGGCTTTGTGTAACAGAAAACATTAGTTTAGTTGTCCTGTGCCCTGTTACTCAGTTTTCACACCTCATTTCTGACAGCAGGTCAGGGCACAGTAACCAGATACCAGTAACAGCAAAAACTATTCCAATAAAATGTGTGTCAAACTTGTCCCAGCAAAAGAATACTGAAATGAACTTACCTAGCTCTTGCATTTCCTTCTAGTGACGCATTTTTTCCCCAAAATATTGAATCTAAGTGTTCTTTAATGCAATTCAAAACTAATTTTGTGAGCACCAGATGAAATGAAACCTGGTTTCTCGATTTGGACCAGACACTTTCCTCAGCTTCCCTACTTGTCCTGCAGCTCAGCCAACTCATACTTTATCATCACTGAGCCAACCCTGAGACTTACATTCTTTCAGGTGATTTCACATAAGGCTTCAGAAATGCTGTTTACCATGATAATGTATTCTTCTGCCATGCAAATCCGAGATTCTCCACAGACTTCTCAGGCAAAGCAAGGGAAATCAAGCCTAACATCATCCTATTAATGCTGTGGTACAACACGCAGCTTTAATCCACAGCTAATTCAAACAACTAAGATCAAAAAAAGCATTATCAGTTCAGGTTGTCCTGTTATTAAATGCAAAACTATTTCTTAGCTCCTCCTGTGGAGGAGCCCAGAAATATCAGTGTAACAGGGAGCCACGTTAGCATTTGTGTTTGTATCAAGAAATGGGGTTTCTGCAGCAGACTGGCCAAAATGAGCTCCTCAGTGAGTGGACGGGGACCAGCTGCAATGGGAAATTATACAATAACTTTAAATAGGTAAATAAAGCTGATGTGGTAAAAATCCAGACAGCAGAGAAGCTGGACAGCAAGTTACATGATGCAAACTGTTCAGCTCACTGGAGCATCTTCCTCCTTTCAAAGCAGTTGGTCCTACAGGACACAGAAGTACCCCAAAATGCAGCAAGACCAGCACAAGCAGGGAAAGGGCTTTGAGCTGTGGGTCAGTGCAGCAGCTGAGACAACCAAAGATGTCTCCTCTATTGGAACAGCTATTCTACTCCTTCTCCTCTCCATCCATCTCCTGACTCTGTGATCCCTGCCTGGAGCTTAGCATCTGAAACTGGTGAGCTGATTCAGAACATGAAACTGTCAGATAATTATTCAGTTTATTTTCCTGGGTTAATACCTAACAGCTTGCTGAGTTAAATCAGCCCAGGGATGGATCAAAGAAGCGACGCAGGCAGGGCAAGGGAGGAGATGCAGATCACAGCCTGGACGGGGACTGTCCTGCTGAGGAGCCACAAGCTGTGCCATCAGCTGACTGCAAAGGACAAGAGCAAGGGGGAGGTGACTTATGTAAGGTAACAAGGGAGGCAGGTGACAAAAGGTACAGTTTGAATTAGTTGACTTATGGATATTACATCACAAGCCTTTAATTATGCTGTTCCATTAATTGTCAATCATTTCCACAAAGTACATTCACACTCACAATTCCTGAAGTTCCTCAATTGTTTTGGTGGTTAGACTTGTAGGCTTACATAAATCCATCTCTTCTCTCCCACTCCTCTTTGTCATGATTTAGTGGGATATACACGTGCCCAGCTTGCCTCTGTGAAATCTAGGCAGACCCTGTGGGGCAAGGTGGGTTGCAGGCTGGTCTGTGGCAGAGAGACCAGCTCCTCAGTAGCTGTGAATTTTCATGGCTCCCATGAAACCAACACAGTCACCCTAATTCACAGTAATTCATGGCCCTGCATCAGTTTTTGTACCTGTACACTTTGAAATCAAAACAGGGCTCTCCAAATGTAGAGCTGGAAAGTTAATTTTCTTTCTGAAACAAGCTCAGCCATGCAGACTCCCTGCAAGCCCCATGCTGGCAGAGTGCTGGGAGCTGGCCTCAGCTGACCCCAGCAACGTCTCTCAGACTTTGATCAAATACAGTTTTCATTAAATCTAAAATTCAGAGTTCTTAGACTTACACCAATTAATGAATGAGAGACTTAAAAAATATTCAAATCAGTCTAGAATTTTTACTGACATGTCCTTAATTCTGAATGCTCACTAATTTCTTGGAAGAAAGCAAATGTGAGCTGTGAAGCATTATTTGTACATATTCTTGAGAAGGAGACAAATAGTTGATCATTCCTGAGCTAATCTAAAAAGCATTAAAAATTCACTCCACACTCTTCATTTTAATTACCTAAGTCAACAATGAGTTCTTTCAAATGTGTTTTATAATAAGTTCCTACTTATGTGATATGAAAAGGGAAATTAAAGCTAAATATTTTATAATTTGTAATGATAAGGGAAGATTTTAATGTTAATTCAACATGTTTCAGAAATAACTCTTAGAAAATCATTTTAAGAATACAAAACTATATGTAAACAAAAGTGGCCAAATACTATGAAACACTCATTATATTTTTCTTCGGTGGTGAATCTTGTTCTACAGATGGTCTAAACTCTGAGTACCATATTAATAACTTTGCTATCCATTTTTTAATAAGTGGTTTTCCATAAAGATTAGAAATTAATCTACCCTGACTTTCACCCAATAAGCTTAACTGCTAGAGGCAGCAAAAAAATCACCTATCTAGACCTAATAAAGAAAGTTTTTTCAATTTAAATATACATTGCATTTAATAAGCTTGCATGATAATTTCAACAATGTTCCTGAGCTTTTTAAATTACCTTCCTGCTGTGTCCTGGAGACAACTCTGTTCTAGCTTTCATTTTTGGCAACTGACTTTATTAATATAATTTTTTACATCACAGAAAAGTTAAAAAATTTAAAGTTTTAGAGTTTCAAAAGCACTTGAGCTATTTTTTTTTTCTGTGAAACCTAATGGAAACTTCTTCCCCTTAGAGAAGGTTACCTAAGAGTGTACTGTAGAGGTTTAATGCACGTATCAAGTTTTACGTATCTGTTCTAGAAGAGATGCTATTTTTATGGTACAGCTTATATTATCTTCCCAATTTACACAAACTTCTCTGGCAATCTGGATGGTATAACTGCATCTAATCTTGGCTTCTCCAACAGTGTCACAGTATGTTAGGTGTACAATTTTTTACATTCTTAGCCAACCACAGCTATGCCAATAAACCATCCCAGAAAGTGTCCAGGGTCAGGTTGGAGAGGACTTGGAGCGACCTGGTCTCATGGAAGGTGTCCCTGCCCACAGTGTGGGAGAAGGGTTTGGAACTGAGTGATTTTTCAGGTTCCTTCAAGCTAGGGACAGTTTTTTTAGAGGCAACACAGCAACAATGGGTTATGCCAGTGTTCAGTGGCACCTGTTCTTCAAGCCTGAGATGGAAATCAAAGGGACACGTAAGTGTCTTGAAAACGTTAATGTTCAAGTCTTTGTCAGCTGCCAGGTTTTGTGAACATGTTCCCTTTTGCAAACAGAAATCAGGTTCCTGTGTGAAAGAGGCAGCAATGGTGTATTCCCTACTTATTTCCTATTCTTCACACCACCAAGGAACACGTGATAGGAATATGCCATAGACCTTTATGTGGAATGTATTGTAATAAAAAAAAAAATAGATCACCAAATTACTGACCTATTTTAATATAATTTCATAGAGAATAGAGCTGCAAAAGACTTCACAAGATCACCTATTCTTGTTTCAAATTATATCACACCTGTCATCTCTTACAAGCTCCCAGCAACACAGAATCTATGACAGTACTAGGCAATCCATACCACTACCAAACTATTCTCACAGACAAATATTCTCTCAGTCAAAATTCCTCTTCCTGCAATATTCCTTATCCTTCTCTCCATGCATTGAACACTAACATCCGACACTGAAATATATTAGAGGTCATCTCACAATACCACAACAATGTGTTATAGTTGGGTGAATAAATTCAAAGCAACTCTTGCTGCAAAAGTATTGCATTGAATTTCTTCTCGTATATACCTCTAAAATAATTTCACAGTCATTTCTAAAGATTCTGCTTTTGCTCAAAGGGGGACTTGGTGGCCCATCCCAACAAAAGACACAAAGAGTGAGATTCGTCTCACCTGATTTGAAACATTTATGTCCGAAATACTTTTCTATTACAGTCTGTTATCAGACTAGAATGCTTGAATTTATTCAACTATTGATATTTATTCTTTCTGACACTGTCATGAAGCAAGTCTGTAGCAAGCATATAAAGCTATGTTAAGCCAAAGAGGAATTATTTTGGAAAAATACCTAAACAGAAAACAAGTCCTACTCTAAACGGAATTTGCCTTCATTTCTGGCTGTGAGTGATGTTAGAGAGGCTCATAACATATTCCAAGTATTTACAGTTTTCCATGCATTACATGAACATATGGACATTTCTCAGATCTCTTAAATAGAATTCTTTTCTTCTGTCTTTTTGATGTCTTCTATTACTCAAATTCGTATTAAATACCCTTTCCCTCATGATTATATGACTGATAACCTGATTCTCTTTCCTTTTTCAGTAGATCTATTGGTTTTGCTATGAATTGAATTAGTTATTCCAGAAAATAAGCTTTTGGGTGGTCTCACTGGCATTTGAAAACCAGCACAGCTGAAATCACTCTGACTGAATAAAGGACTGGTCCTGGCACTCTTCTTCATGTTCTGCCCTGCATTCTCCCAGAAGCTGTTCTACCAGGAGGCAACGAGGCACTTCAGAAGGTTGGGTCTTCCTCAGAGAGACAGAGCTGCAGAAAAGGACTATTGAATAGCCAGTATCTTAAGAAAATAAATGGGGAATATAAACTTCACACAGTCCTGGCTATTATTTGGGATAATTTAGACACAATTACTGCACAATGATCAGTGATATCTACCAAAGGCAAACCTTTCTCTAAACTTCTCCATTCCCCAAACATTATTTCATTTTAAACCTTACTGTAAGCTCTATGTAGAAAACCTTTCTGATGTGTTGCCTCACAGATATCTAACTACCTTTCTTATCTTCTCACCACAGGCCATAACATATAAAATAAACCCACTGGAACTAAAATGCCATATCCTCACCGTTTGTTACTCAGAACATTTCAGCATCCATATAGTTGTGTTTTTAATTGCTTTCTGGAAATAATCCTACCATCACCTCATTGACCTTATCCCTGAGGTATTAGGTAGTCTATAAATAACTCTTCTGGCTTGTAGTAGGAAGGTTGCCATTACCACTATTGTGATTTGGAAAAATATATTAATGCCACTGCATTTAAAAAAGAACCTGTAAGGTAGTTTCTGATAATGCTACATCTACTTAAAAGTATCTTTTCCAAACTGGAAGCCTCAATTTGCTTGAAAATTTATTTGTGTGAAAAAGTAATCAGTGCACAGACAGAAAGGTCTAAAAGGCAAATACAACAGAGGCTAGGGAAATGACAGAGAAAGTTTTTCCCCTTCTTAGATCTTTTATCCCACTTTTTTCACCCAGCTTTATTTTTCATCTGATGAAGATTTTCTTCCTGATCCAAATCCAATTTGTATATATAAAAAACCTCACCCTATATTGATTTCACTGTGGTTCAAAATGGTATTTTTACAGTACAAAAATTTAATCAATACAGCCTGAAGAAGCTGGACTGGTATTGGTAAACATACTAACAAATATTTCATTTCAGGCAGCCAAAGCTCTGAAAATTGATACCACTGAAAAGGATTCCTCATTTGCCACTGGGAATATCTCTGTTTACCCAGCCATAGCACTGGTGTAAACCAGAATACAATTATGCTGGGCTTGCCATATAAGGGACTTCAGCTGCAGAACCTGCCTCATTCTTAGAGATGACACAGGTTGGCAGGTTGGACAAAGCAAACGTGGCAATGTTAAAATAAATGAGCAGAAGTGTAACCCAATGGCAAGGGGTGAGAAGAACCATACAGAATTCTGATCAGGACATTTTTTAAATACCATTGCCAAGGAAATGTGGAGTTTCCTTGTCAAATTTGGTCCCGTTTTAGAATTTGTCTTCACCGTTTGATTTCAAGTTGTACTTGTTGCAAAGCACTGAGATTTCAGTCGTCACTGG
Source organism: Calyptomena viridis (assembly GCA_013390005.1). Classification (NCBI taxonomy): domain Eukaryota; kingdom Metazoa; phylum Chordata; class Aves; order Passeriformes; family Eurylaimidae; genus Calyptomena; species Calyptomena viridis. The sequence goes on from WEIV01027101.1 coordinate 184,944, forward strand.
AGATTTATACTCTAACTAACAAGCTCTGAAATCCTACGCAACACCCTGAGAACCACAAAAGGAAATGCTGTGCAACATCTACCTTGTTTGATATTTTATTTGATCAGGAGACTGGTATGAAAGCAGACCAGAACAATCTGATGTGAGCAGTAATGAGTGAGATGAAAGCAATGCCTTTGTGCTCTCTCACAGAGGGGAAAATGCAATCCACAGTTCCTCGGACTGAAAAGCCAGTTGTGCAGAAAAATGGGAAACCTGTTGAGTAAGCGACAGACCACAGGAATCAGGAAAGGCCTGAGTCCTGTGATAAGAGTGAGAAACATGGAGAACAACCAAATGGCTTTGTAGACAAAAAGGAAACAGGCAAAGAGATGGCTCAGTAGGTATGTTTAATAAAGCTGTCTCACAGGTACAGCGTGAACTAATACAGCATCTAAAGAAAACAAAGATTTTAAGACACCTATTTTCAGCAAAAGTTCACCAGATTGCCTGAGGAGATCAGGATATGTCTCTATATAAGCACTAAATCTTTTGTGATATACAGAACTACTGTTGTTAACTGACTTGGGCTCTGCTCAGAACATAAGATTTTCCACAATTATTTAATTACTAAGTTTGATTAATAATATCCAGTAAAAAAGGTAGTGAGTTTTTTTAAGCAGTATTTGCAACAAGTAGGCACCACCTTTAATTCACTGGCTTACAGGATGACTTTTGGATATGGATCCACTCACAAAAATTGCACTAGTAAGTGCTCACCTCACACAGGTTTGTACTCTGAATGTTAGATGTACCTGCTGATTTCAGTAATGAAGATATATTTTACTTATCCTATTTCCAAAGAGTGCAAAATGCTGAAAAGGTAGGCATTGGCACTTCTTCTCAGCGTATTACAGGAACATCTATTTTTATTCACTTGTGTAAAAGCAATAGCAGCCCACAGGCGAGAGAAATGCCACTGCTGCCCAAACTGGACACAGAGTTGGCACTTGGAAGGAAAGGGGATAGTGACTTGCAGAATCTACATCTACACACTAGGACTGAATGCTTTTAAAAGAATGTGGTTCTATTGTTATATATTTGTTTTGTTTTGGTTTTTTTTTTCACTGAAGAGCCAGACTACATGGAGAGGCAAACCTGTTCAGCCTGGAGAAGAGAAAGCTTCAGGATGGCCTAACTGCAGTCTTCCAGTACCTGAAGGGAGCCTACAAGAAAGATGGAGAGGGACTTTGGACAAGGGCATGTAGTGACAGGACAAAGGGGAATGGCTTCAAACTGACAGTAGGTTTAGATTGGAAATTACGACGAAATTCTTTACTGTGAGCAGACTGGGCACTGGAACAGGTTGCACAGAGAAGCTGTGGATGCCCTACCCCTGGAAGTGTTCAAGGCCAGGCTGGATAGAGCTCTGACAAGCCTGGTCTAGTGGAAGAGGTCCGTGTTGAAAGCAGGAGAGTTGGAACTAGATGATCTTTAAGATGCCTTCAAATCCAAGTCATTCTATGATTCTATGAAACAGTGGATCAACTAAAATAAGACTTAGGGACTCTGTGTTTCCAACAACGAATTTGTATTACAGGAAATACTACTGTAAGAAATCAAAAGTCACATCTCAGGTTCACAAGCAAAAGCAAAAGCAGATGAAGAAGCTGGCCTTGCTTCCTCCCTTTCTGGTACAAATAAACCATTCCTTGGACAAACTCAGCAGTAAGGCATAACAACCTCTTGCACATAAACAAGGAATGCAGCCCCAACTGGCAAGTTCCAAAATGCTCAGCAACTGCCTACAAACAGACAAGGAGCAAATGTTCCTCTGTCCATTGCTGAGCCTGTGCAGATGAGTGCACAGAGAGACGAAGCAGCTCCCAGTAAATAAACCATAACTTCCTCTGTGTCAGCAGCACAAATAGAAATAGCAGCACGCATTGGCAGCTGCTGCTCTGCTTTGGTACTGCTAAAGCAGAGGTGCAGCTCATGACTTGCATTTTTTTCTGTGGAACCTGTACTGGCTCTGCAGACCTGGCAGAGGCACTGCCAGGCTGGTCACCTTTCTTGAAGGCATTTTTGTAATGAGCACGAGGGACCAGAGCAGGAGCTGAACAATCACAAGCCATGTAAACAATCAGCTTTCTGCATTTCATCAGAAAATGAATTTGGATCACAAGCTGATAGATACTATTTTAATAATCTGTTTATGAAATAACCAAGGCTTCCTGGATTGAAGAGTGTCATCTCCAAATGTACATTGCAGCTACAATGCACAAGGAGTATTTCACCACTGAAATATACTTGGATAATTATACTTGAATAATTGCTATTAATTTAATTCCATTTAAAACCTATTACTTGAGCCAAAACTTTAAAGCAAATTCCTTAAAGAGGGCAGAGACCAGGAAATCCTTACGTGTCTACATATATTACCCTTGCAACAATCTACGCAAACAAAAAGATTAAAAATGCAGTATGTAGGGAAAGAAAATTCCCACGGGTTTGACTTTTATCAATAACAATTTCCTATTTTCAGGAAGTTAAAATTCACAGACTGTGCTCCATAAATATGTTGAAATGATAGCTATTTTTGTACAACTCTTACCATGACAACAAAAAAATATTATAAATATCTGCTTTTTCAGGGATTGATGCAGCACATTTTGCACAATAGATGTTCTGAAATTCACTGAAGGACAAAACCTCTAGCTGTTCTACTGTTCTTTTGTACTCTTGCTCCAGCAATTCCCATTTGTGCTTTCCAGCTGTGAGGAAATGGAAGCTCACTCTAACACAAGAATTCTCCTTTTAAAGCTGGTGGTATGGATAATTTGTCAGCATTTTATCTCTGGATTTGGCTTAGCAAAAAATTCGGTGTGTGTTGCTCCTGTTCTGTTGTCCATTTATGCTGGTTTTCCCCTCTCCACTTCAGCATTCACAACACCAGCAGAACATTCCCACAACTCCTTTACTTCAGAGTCCTTTCCTTATAAAGGGTTCTTGCGGAGTGCAAGCCTTCCATATTCAGAATTTCCATCTTGATATTTTCTTGGACACAGACTGTTCACAGAAGTCCTTTCTATACTCTATCCTGTCAGCTGTTTTAGTATGGTTCTTAATCACTGTCTAATAGATTGACTACCATGTAGGCGATAAGGTTGAGATGCAAAGAAGGATGCAGGCACCTAACTACAAACTAGCTGACTTAATTTAAATGTGCATGAACCGCTTTGGCCCCTGAGTTGTTACTAAAATCTCACTTATTTGCCAGGTTTTGCTACTAGATAATTACAACAGTTTTATGTTGAGCTCTCTGTTTTCACAATCTGCATGAACTTACACAGGTGCTGCTAAGGATCCTAAGGAGTGTTACTCTCACAACAGATCTACTGGCACTGGCCGAGCACAAAGCACAGCGAGGGGACAGTTCCTGGACATGACAGACTCTCATGTAGAGACATGATGCCATGTAGAGAGGAAAGGCCCTGTGAACTACCCACAAGTTAAGATAAACCAGAACGTATTGCTCTGACCAGAGCAATTTGGGTGTCTTGTTCCTGGACAAGGGAAGAGTTGCTGGGATAGAAGCAAAATTCGGTCTGTGGATTCCACCCTGTGAGATAAGTCATACTTTGTTGTGGATTAGACCAGGATTTACAAAAGCTGACTTAACTAAATTGCATTTACATTTGAATGAGAAATATTTCCAGTAATTGCTGAATGAGATGCAGACCGTAATAGATTACGAATCTTAATTTTCAGGAAAAAAAAGGGAAGGAAAGAGCCATTAATTTTGCCATATTTGCAAAACAAGCAGCAATCAGTTGAAAAACATCCCATGTTTCCTCATTGTATATCTCATAACCTTGACTTATCCTATTTCTTAAATCAATACATTACTACATCAGGTATTTCTGGTTCCCTCTGGACTGATTTAAACATGCAAGATAATTAATTTTTATTGGAATGCTTCTCCACTGCCTTAAATTTCTCATGTTTTAAATTCTGCAGCAACACATACTAAGTGTTCCAATCTTTAACTATTATATTTTTAATAGAAATCGTGTTCACCAGACATCTTTTTGCAAACTCTTGCAACTCTACAGGAGATAAAAATCAAACTATGTCACATGTCGTTTTTTCTTTTCAATGAAATATACAGTAGTAAAAAGAGTCTTTCTACAATGTCAGACAATCTACAGCAGGGAAACTTCAATCATCCTTTTAATTAGCAGAGCAGTAATAGGAAAAGCTCCTCACAAATTAAAGAAAGGACAGTTAGATGAAATTAAGTAAGTCCATCATTTCTCAAGAACAAAACAGTGAAGGATGTTTCTAGTGTAATTAAAAAGTTCTTGAGATTTGTCTAAAATAGAGAGCAGAGAAGAAGTACCAATGTGGAACAGAACAATATGTAGAAAATGCACGACATCACATCACGTACTGAGGAAATTTCAAGGCTATTTTCACTACTGCGAGCTTTTTGTAGTGAATATCCTTGTCCTTGGTGAATGAGAATGACAACATCCATATACTGCAGTTTCCTAAACCTGAAGAGTTTCTGATTACGATGAAATGGTTTCATCTAATTATTTTTCCAAGTTGCAGTTTTTGATGTTTAATTTTGAAACCTATTTGAGATGTCTTGAACTACATTAATATCCTGTATTATGCCTTCATTTCTTTTTGAAGCACTTTACTTTAAAAAATGCAGACTTCTAATGATTTTTAAATTACTCCACTCTGCACATATCAATTTACAACAATTACAACACTTTGCATTTTTCAAAGCACTTCAGTTTTAAAGAGGTTTTGTGCTTTGCAAGATACCGAAGGAAGAGGCTGCTGATCCATTTTTACCCTTTGTAAAATTACCACCAATCTTGCTAGGAGAGCTTAACCAAAAATAGATACGCTAAATATATACCATCTCCATATAATCATTTTAAGATGACTGTTTTTGTGACTAAGAACTGCCAGTATTCTTTTCCCAATCATAATTAGGTTGCTTCAGTGATATAAATGGATTCAGTGGAATTATGACAAATGTCCTGGAGTAAGGGGATAGAAATTGGCCTACTTTGGCTGAATAGAGTCTAGAGAAACGAATGCAGGACAGGATGTCAGAGGCATCAGCTCTGTCACAGATTTCTCAGGCTATAATATTTTAGGCACAGTGCTGCAATTAATTAGTGACTCAGGGCTGGATTCTCACCTGAAACATACTGGGATTGCATTGGTGGTAACACTGCAGTTACACTAATTTATGCTAGTTAAGGCTCTGCCCCCATGAACAACTCTGTCATCCATTTTCTCTTGATATTTCTCTCCCTTAATCTCAAGCTTCCATGTTGAAGGTGTCCATCTGAGAACAGAAGATGAGTATTTATGTTTCTTGTTGACGCTGCACCCTCAATTTGCCAGAGCTTCCCTTCTACCTGACATGAGCAGTCAGTACTCACAAGTTTGATTTTTTCTTTCTGAAAAGCATGTCTATATGCCTCAAAGGGAAATGACTCATTAACATCAAGGGATTTTGGATGACAGCCTATAAATAAAGCAACAAAGATTCACAGACAGTAAGTAGAAAGTTGACTATACTGAAGTCCTAGTGACATTAAAATAGTGTACTATCAGTCTTCCATCCCACCAGCTGTGTCATGTCTGCAGTAAATCAACACTCATACTGCACAGGTCAGCTGAGCCGTATGCTCAAAGTCTGACTAATAATGGATTTTCACATACTACCATAACTGCATTCAGTACAGTGTAAAGATGCTGAGGCTCTGAAATACTCTTTACTCTGATAACCTTTACCATTAAAGGTGGTTTTCACAAAACATGTTATATAATCAGTCTCACTTGGAACAAATTATGACATTCCTGTTCTCCATATCTTTTAGAGGTGGGGGGAGACTGAATGAGAAATGGAACCCAATCTCTTGTGCATTTCTCTTGGGCACATCCACTGTCAGATGGCTAAATTGGCAACAGCTAAATGTCTTTGAACACTTTTGTGTGACTTGCCAAAGGATGACCAAACTAGGAAAAAAATAAAATTAAATGGGCCAAGCGATAAACAAGATAGTAAGGAATTAGTTCCAACACAGAATACTCACATTTATATTGGGAATATTATCATGGGTTTTTAATTTTCAGTGCTTTGCATCAGAGGAGCATTTATATTTCCAAAGCCTAATTATTAGAGACATAAATCAATTAATTTTTTAATTTTTTTTAATGTAAGCTAAAGCCATTCCAATATTTGAAAACAACCTATTTGCTGTATGGTTGGTGTGACTGTTGAGGCCAACATCTTGGACAATGTGGAACTGGAGGACAGCTGGTGCTGTTTCTTTTTGTCTTGGAAAAACTTTGAGAATTAAAATGATGGAAAACCAGCTCTTACAGATGTCTGTGGACCTCTGCCTGAGATCAGCTTGGCTTGACCCTAATGGATCTGCCTCCCTTACTTTTAGGCAAAAGTGGACACAATTCATTCCTTATACATTCCAAAGAAGACTGCAGAAAGCAGGACAGATAACTATTCAAGGGACAGCTAGTAAAACAATTTAATGAAATAAAGTTAATTTGGAAGAAGACACTGTATATTTCACATAGAGTACGCCACAGGTAAAGGTAGAAAGCAATGTCTGCCCAGGCCAGCATGAATGAAAGATTCAATGACCTTACTCAAATAATCACTGCAGCCCAGAGATCCTTGTAACTGGAATTGTAACAGCTATGTCCCAGCTATGTCACTTGAAAGAACTCTGCTAGAATAACTTTATGCTGCTTCTCTAAAAACTTCAGACATTGATATAATTCTGAAGCAGTGAAAGCCAGAGCTTGTTTTCTGACCTACAGCATTCAAGATAGTTGGCAAATTGGCAAAACAGGCTAATTCATCTCCCTCACAGTTAATAAATGCCAGTCTATAACCATATAGACCAATTAAAACACTTTGATCTTGTCCATATAATAAACCAAATCTTAGGTACAGGCAGAAGATATTTTTTTTTAATTTCTTCTCCTGATGTGACATATGGCTGTAGAAAATACACCTATCAATGTTGTTTTGATTCGTGTAGCTAAGAAGCTGCCAGTATTTTCAGACTGAAAATCAGCTGATGCTGATTATCTATATGTTTGAACATTAGCTGATAGGAAGAGCCTTTACAAAGAGGCACATAAGTAGCAAGGCAATGCCTGAATGAAAACCATGTCATCTTTGGGAGAGGTAAATCGAAATCTGAGCTAACAATAGAAAATGACTTTTCATGGAAGTTCAAAATTGTAGGGTAGAAAGAGGCCAAATATGTCTGAAACAGATATCCAGCTAAGGATATTGAAAGGATGGATCTTACCAGAGCTGAATAAAAAGCCAGCATAAGTTGTCCTCCAAGTAGTGCAGGATTAGCATTACTAAGTGAATGACTTTCAAGCCATACTGAGCTGCTTTTATTGAGAACCAATTCAAACACAATGAAAACATACCCTGACAGCTACTTTGGAGTTCTGCAAGAGGATTTTCTGGCCGTCAAGAAATGGCAACTGGCCAGCAAAAACTTTGGATTCAGAAGGAGTATCCTGAGGCGGTGCAGTGAAATCAGGTTTTGGTAGTCCACAGGTCAGAGCAGAGAGTAGGCTGAACATCGGGAAGGACTACAAATAATTTGACACTCTTTCACCTCACAGAAAGAAACACAATTGCAAGACGTTGCACCTATTCAACCTGGGAGTGGAAGGTGCACTTTTTAGCAGAGAGATCAGGCATAACTGAAACAATTTACCTAAAACGTGGTAGATTATCCTTCATTTTTGGAAGCTTAAATTTCAAAAAACTAAACAGAAATTATAAGTGCCAAACAAAAATTGAAGGATGATTTGGTTTTTTGGTAATGTTCTACAGAAAATCCAACAGCATGAACAACACGGTCTTTTCCTGCCCCAAAAATCCATGAATGATTCCAGAGGTCAGGCTGGAGCTCCAAACCTTGGCAATCCTTCATGATATGCAGGGGTTACACAGTCACCCTTCATCTCTCTTCCTTGATATCCACAATGATTGTTTTCTTTCCCCAGTCTGCCTCTTGTGAAATGGAAGTTCATATTGTTTGAAGAGCTAGAGATGGGCAGGTAGGGGAAGGTATTGCAGAGATGCCTCATCCCTCTTCAGGTGGGTCATGCTGTATCTGGACTATATATTAAAAAATATTCCAGAACCCCTACCATTTCTTCCTTTCAAGGTATACTAAGATACACTAATTTATATTTAGAAAAAACATAAAACTTAAAATAATGTATCCTTTTATTTCGCAAGTATATGGAATTTCTTGGGACAAGAATCTCAGGATGTCTCAGAATCTCTTGTCTCAGGACAAGAGTCTATATTCTTCAAGGTGATATAGAAAGGCAAATTTTCACAGGACTGACAAGGATGTGGTACAGAGATGGCAGGAAAGTGCAAGGGTTTTTAGGTAGGCTGAGTCTGCTCGTCTATCAGTTGCAAAGCTTTCCTTGTTGTCTGATTCCAGACGAGCAGTCTGTGGTTTACCCTTTTCATCCTCTTCATTGTACAGAACCTCATGACTTTTTCCCTTCTCATATGACAGCTAGTTTATTCTGACCTTGTTACTCCTTTTATGTTTTCTTACTTAGTCATTTGATGTTTCCCTTCCTCACTAAAGTCAAGCTTTATTTTCAACATGAGCAGCAATTACTGTTCCTAGGAAGAACATCTCAAGCACAAATGAACATCTATTTTTTCAGTCTAACACTCAATGTATTGCTGAGATCATCCTGAATCTAGTCTAACATCTATGAAGAAAGATATATTTGAAAGGGGAAGTATGAAGTATCTGGCTATAAAGAGATGAGTATTGGTGGTTGTAAAAGCATCCTTTGATAACTCAGTAGACAGTAGGGATGAGGAGAAGTATTTTCCCTACTTGTTGATGGAGGTAAGGAAAAAGGTTGCTTTCTAAAAAATTACCAAAACAGCTTTGCAGGTTATTTATTAGCTTTTTGGTCCCTTACTTAATATCTAATTGCCCCATGCAGCTGACACAACAGATCTGTCTGAGATTGACATTGCTTTTTGAGGTACAATGATGTTGTATGAGAACTGAATTAGTTTACATATCTTGTGAGTAAAAAATTAGTACACAGCTAACACCTTTCCTAATTATTTGCTTCATTAATGGAAATACTACTATAATTCTAACCCTCATGAAATGCTTTTAACATATAATAAAATACAGGATCAAAATGCAAGCAACCAGGCTTTTGCTGAAAGCCAATAAAAAGTCAATTCTTATCAAAGCAGATGCCATACCTGACAGTGTCAGACTAAAATTACAAGCATTAATTTTGGAGTGCAGAATGAATGCAGGGTCTTTGTAACAAACACTGAGAATTATTAGCATGTCAGTATTTTGTTGCTTAAAAATTCATCATGGAGGGGACATTTTGTAAAGCTCTACTTAAAGATCATAACCACACACTTTAAACATCTGAGCAGAAATTTATACTGTTCCAAGTGCTCTTCTGAATAATGATTTCTAAGAAAAATCGGTGACTTGGACCACTGGTTGTATTCCACAGTACTCAGCAAATCTGTCACTTGCATCTATTCTGCACTGGGATGTGCTACTTATCATCTGAGATTTCAGCTTTGTGAGCTATAGGGGACAAAAATAGTAGTACGTGCATTGGTAATGACGTGCTCCATTACAGAGTAAAATGTGCAGAGTGCATTCATTTCAAGAAAACGAAACATAAATGTACAAACCACAAAGGAAATCCATTTTAGTTCTTAATCAAATTTAGTGGGATCAAACCTTGATGGTCCTCTAAGAAAGATGAGTTTTTATCCCAGCATGAGAGAATGGATGGTCATTTTTGTTTAAAGATATTTTTGACAGAGCGTTCTTACTCATCAGTGATTGCATACAGAATTTTTGTATTTTATATACTCCCAGTCTCTCTCAGAATTGTGGATTCCCAGATTGCATGAGTCTGAGAGGTGCTCAGCAACTCAGGTGAGAGTCATGCTTGCCTCCAGTGCATGCCAGGAGCCACGTGCACTCTCACTGGACTACTGTTCTTTTCGTCACACTTTCAGGCAGACAACATTGTTGTCACAAAGAAAATGCAATTCTTATCCTTGTCAACTAGAAGCCAGTTGCTGACAAGCCCATACAGGGCCATGCCACAGTACCCCTGGTTCATCCCTATCTTGTTTTTTGAATTCCTACTAGCAGAGTAACAGCAACTACTCATGACTCCAGCAGAAAGCACAGGTATTATTGATAGAGCAAAATCTCCAGCATACCTGTAGAACAGTCTGGACCTGTCCACTGTGGTTCACAGCTGCAGAGTCCTGCATCCAGGAGGAAAGTGCCGTGCCCTGAGCACTGCTCCTGGCACACGGGAAGCGACGTCTCACAGTTCACACCACCCCAGCCTGTGGAGCAGTGACATTCCCCTTGGACACACACACCGTGGCCAGAGCACATCGGATCCAAGCAGTCCTCTGGAAAGTAGGGAATAGACAACTTAGAGCATAAAACTTGCACCCTTACACAGATTTAGTGGTAAAATACATCATCGGGGATTCAGATTAAGTTAGTGATTTTTGTGCAACCCAACTGAAACAATGTTAACAAACACAAGGTAAAAATGTTATGTTAATATCTGTGCAAAAGTATAAGCCAAAAAGAAAAAAAGCAATCATGGAGACTGCTAGAGGCTATACGCTTGTCGTGGATATTGTCTTATTTTTAAAACACAGATATCCAGGACAGGTCTATTGGTCTAAGTCTGTGGTGCCTGTGCTTCAGCAGCAGGGCTGGGAAAGAGCTGGAGCAATTAATAATTACTTCTATAATTGTGCTTTGCATTTCCATTTGGGTATTTGTGCCCTGTGTTTCATTTACATCTGAGAAAAAAAAGATTTATTCTTTCATATTCCTGTGGAAAGCTATCTCTACAGCTGAAAATTTGCTACAAAAAAAAAGGTCACCCACTAACCCCGAGCAGTGAATCTCTGACTCAATTCTTGCTGTAAAAAAACCCTCATACACTCATAAAAAGTATGTGCTGGGCAATTGCGGATAATGAACAGCTTCATAAAAGCAATAACGTACTGATGAACAATTTGCAAACAAAGAGCTAAATTTGTTCTCAATTTGGATTAAACTATTCCTAGTGAAAAATTCAGGAGCTCTGTAGAAGAATTTAAATCAGCTGCTTAGTCCTGTAGGAAAAGCATATTCTTTCATGAAGCCCCAGCACTGCTTTAACAAGACAGGTTTTAAGCAGGAAGCAGCCTTCCTTCTCTGGAGGCTGCAGGAAGACTGAGGAGCTGAGGAGGATCTGTGGGGTCTGAGCATGGGAAGCAATTAGTAAGAAGCCTATCCATGTTAGATCACACTTCAGGCCAGTGTTAAAAAGGCACCATGAAAGTTCTGCTATGTATTTTTCCAAGTATCAGCACAAGTACTGTTTTAATAATTAAATTGTAAACTTAACAACCAATACTCTGTGCTATGGGAATGAAGACATGCTTTCGGCCTCAGGAAGGGAAGGCTAAATACTTCAGACACAGAGATTAATGGGCTCCAGTTTATAGGACCTTTTGACCTAAAAATAAAGAAATAATGCTTTATCTTTTGAACTGCTACACCACAAATTCATGATTTTATTTCAGGATTTATTTTGTATCTTTTTCAGCCTTCCAGGCTTGTGCACAGCACAGTGTAATTCTAAAGAGGGGAATCAGTTTTTCTGGACAATGCACATCTTGCTAAGCATAGGACAAAAATATACAACAATTTTCTCTCATCCTGAAACAGCTCTTTATTTTGCTGATATTTTAAAATTAATTGAGTGACTCCATTTTAGGAATAATAATCTGGCAGGACAAATCCAAAGGACTCCTATAGCAATGAATACATGCAGGTGCTCCCTGGATAGTAATCTGTTACTATGTCCTCTCTGTTAACAGTATTGCCATAAGAATAAAATCATATTTACATACAATAAAGCAATCTTAATTCCTGACAGAATTACCTCTCTACTGCACAAGTTATGTCATACAATACAAACTGAACACTCATGTGAAGCACATACTGTCACAATAAAAACCCACCACACTTGGTTACATAGGTTTATTTCATCCATCCTATTTCTACATAATTCCACCTTATTTTTTTGATTTAAATAAGTTTCTTACTATAAAAATCCATTGTTTTCACACTCTTGGTTTCAATAGCTGTCCGAGTACCTTCATGTCAATTTTTTTTCCAACCATTTTGCTGGATCACATTATGGAAAGAAACAAAGCAACTAAAAACAGCCGTCAGACTCTCATCAACTACAGGTTTGTTCAGCATCATGGCCTCAGTGAGGAAATCTGTGTATTACTTGCTTTTTCCCATTTGGGTTGTCTTGGTTTCTGAAACTACCAACAACTGGCTATGTCAGAAGCATTTTCTTGATCCTCCCTTTAAAAAACATTCCAGGTATGTCAAATCCATCAAATCCATCCTGGACATTTTTCTGACTAGAGAATTCAAGCCACATAAAAAGCCTCCTCTGTGTGCTACTCAAAAGAATTACTGAAAATCTATATAGCAGGAAGCACAAAGTATGCTGCCACAAGCTTCAGGCTAAAGGGACTAGTGAAAAATCACCAAATCAGGGCAAGCATGAGGAAGAGTTTTGCTTTCTGGGGCTATGCACAGGGGAAGAAAGTCAAAGCTGATGAGCTATCTCAGACATGCTAAGAAGGAAACAACAACTGCTTCTGTCTATAAATGAGGGCAGAGACATACCAGTACCATAACCAGCAAAAATACAGTTACTTCTTCCCAGAATTTCCCACTTTTTATTAGCCAAGCCTTAAAGGATGCTAGTTTAGTACTCTGAACACAAGCTCCCAATAAAAATTATATATGACAACAGAATTACACAATATGCTCTGGTAAACTGAGCCTGTTTGCTGCTCTTCTGGCTTTATACTGTCAGAAAAACCTAAGATGTGACAGGATAAAGAAAGGGAAAAACTGATTATGATCATCTGATTGCTGTGGAGAAGCACCACATCATATTTTGTTTAAATGATCTTTTGACTGCCTTACCCTGAGCTTTTGGCCAAGTAAAAAAGTCTGGACAGGCTCTCTGATGGTGTGTACTATGGGACTCAGGTTACAGGTAGCAAGGAGGACTGGGGACATCAGCCACCCTTCCTGAAAAAATATCTGGAGCCTGAGAGAAGAAAAGTGGAGACAAACAAATCAAGATGGTCTCACAACTTTCACAGAAAAAAAAAGGAATCCTTGCTGTGATGTTTTCCAGGAAACATTTGGAAGATTGAGAATACACTTGCTGAAAGGCAAAAACTTCTACCCAGTTCTGGTCTTGCTACTGAGTTTCAAGGGAGGGAGAGAACAGAAATTATCCAAGAACTATAGTCCTCCTGGACCAAAAGAGAAAGTGAGTATTTTAGAGGAGTGCCCATGCTACAAATATTAGACAGTCTTATTAGACAACGATATGTAATTTTATCTTTTTGAATAAAAATATGAACTTTATGTGATCAGTGCACCGATTGTTACTGAGACCTGAATACCATGACCTAAAAAAATTTTCTATATTAACATTACTTTCTACGAGATAGTAAAGGTAGTTTTGAGCAAAACAGTCAGTACTGCTTCACAGAAAGCTAATCATATCTACTTGAGTTTTTAAGTACTGTAAAACAGGAGTAGAGATTAAAGACCCAAATTAAAAAACTAAAAATCAACCCCCCCCTAACTAGAGAAAAGGAAACTTCACAAACCTTCCTCGCAAATCTCTCCTTTGTATCCAGGGACACAGATGCAGACACCCATAATACAAGTACCATGGCCAAAGCAGGTTGGATCAATACACTGCTCTTCTGGAACATCACACTCTGGTCCTTTCCACCCATTTCGGCACACACAGTGACCTTTCTCATATTCTCCATTTCCGCTGCACAGCACTGGACAGGAATCTGAAACAGCCAGATTGACCTTTTCAATGTATTTACATACCTACATAGATTAACATTTATTGCATTTATCGTTCTGTAAAATTGCTTTTCCACTCCAGCTCCTCGATCCTCCATTTGGTGCAAGGGTTGTAACAGACTGAAATCTCTGAACTAGGCAGTGCAGCAGCAATACAATGTCCTCATCTCCTCAGTCTGCCTCACTTGTATACTTTAATTTTGACCTGAAATGAAATATCTTAGAATGTAAAAATAATTCTCTCCCCTTGATTGATTAGCCTTTGCAGAAAATTTGCAGCGATGGCTGCTTATGATTTTCAGTAAGATTAATATTTCTTCCCCATGAACTGAAGCAAGATCCTGCCCTTTTCTTTTTCCTTCTAAGACTTAATGTTACCGAAGTTTTAGCCATTATTGATCTGTATGAAAACCAGCAATATGGAATCTTTACAATCCAATATCAATTTCTGAGGCAATTGAACTCTTAGAAATAAAGTCAACCCTACATTTAATGAGACATTGGAAAAACACGAGAACTTCTGGACATCATATGCAGCAGATCATAGATAATACTGGCAGAAATATCTGAAACAGAAATAAGGTCACTTAATGTTTTTTGCCTTAATGTTAGAAAACTGTCTGTAAGCTGCTCTAGGTTTCTTATCTACACCCTATTCAGGTTAAGACCACAGAAGCACTCGATTTACTTACGTTCTCTCCAAAGTGAAACTATTTGTCACTTAAATAATAGAAAACATTATTTGTAGTGAAAACACTTTTAAAAAAATGTATTTTACAATTACAGAGAGGATGCAAAGAGGGATGGAGGAACTTATTAACTCTGAAAGTCAGAGAGGGAGAAGCGGTTGATGCATGTTAACTCAAGTACAGCACAAAGTACAGCATAAAGAAACTTTCCACATGTCTGCTTGTACTGTATCTGCCATCTGGCTGGAAAAAGAAATTTAATCTCCTTTAATCACTTTGAATCTTTGCAAGCCCAGCAGTCACACACCATAATCACGATCCCTGTCATGCACTGTGGGTCAGTTAATATGAGATTACCTTTTGCACAATCAGGACCAAGGAATCCCGGGAAGCAGTGGCAGTGCCCTGAGATACATTCTCCATTCCCATTGCAATTAGTAGAGCAGTCGTCCAGGATTTCTGTTTATTCAGACAATTGTGCAAAACGAAAAATATAAATGGGTTGAATTTGAACTGAATGGCATCTTCACCTCACTGCAGGACACATCTCAACATTCAAATAGGTGCAGAAGCAGTAAAAAGCCTATTTTCATTCATAGGAAGCATAAAACAAAATTCTTGTTCAAGCAGCTTACAAATATTTATTAGATTTTGTCTTGACAGTTTTGAGATAACAGGTGCATCATTTATATTACAGCAAAAAGCTTTTAAAGTAAGTGTTCATGTAAAATTTACCACCATTAAAAGCACTGCAGGAACCCGAGTATTTGCTGAAAAATGCCCACCTTAAACACTTTCTTTTATTGCTGAAGTAATTTGTTTGAAACCTGTTTATAGAGTAAATTGCCTTCTGTGGTGTTCATTTGAACCATGTGAATTCAATCCCTTGGAGAAGGGCAGGATTTCCACTTCTATACAATCAGATAAACAAAAAACCAGTCTTTTGCACGGTGATGGAATTCAATGTGATAAAGGACTAAGAACTAGATTTGAAGGAAAAAACCCCACCTTCAGTTCTGATCTTAAACTTGCCTACATTTTATCACATAGCTTTGGATAGTAAGCCACTTAACCTCACACATCTGAGGACAGGCTCATATCTGTACATGGATTAGCTGGTTTTAATTTACACATGTATTTCCTACAGGAATGCTGTGGATTCACAGATTTATATGGGGTTGGTGTAAAGAATAAGCACATTCAAGCTGAGACGATCCTGCATGGAGCAGGTCCCTGTCAGGGCAGCTCTAGGACTGAGGGGCTCTGCAGCCCATGCAGGTGTTGTGCAGGATGGGAGAGGGGCTGCAGAACAAGGGAACTGGGACTGCTGCATGGACACATGTACTAATAGGTGTGGGGAAGTACCTCTGGCTACAGGAAGATGGGAAACCAGCTGTTGAGGAAATAGAAGAAAACCTTTTGAACCTTTTGAAGAATGTCTGTCCATGGCAAGTAATTTAGGAGGAAAGACTTTTCTCAAGAAAAAGCATATCACTGGAATATTTAAGCCAATCAAATCTGATACGGTTTTAAACCCAAATATTGTCAAAGGATAGATTGTAAGTGCACCCTACAACTAATAAAAATAACTGAAATAACTGTATTTTGATTTCATTTATGGGCACTTGGACAGATAAGGATTGGTTCCTCTAGAAAATGCCTACTGTTACTTGAAAACATTCCTTTTGGGCTATCAGTTTATATTAAAGAACAGGCATTTGATATGTACCTATTCATCAGCTATCCATAACCTGTACACAGATTTCTGTTTCAAAGTCAAAAAGCCAGCTCATTTTTAGAAGTTTTTTCACAGATATGCTGCTTGTTATTAATTTTTCATATTACTGTTCATTATCAACTCTTCTCTTGCTCTATGTGTGCACTTGCCTGACTTCTGAGTTTTCCAGAATCACATGGTAAATGATCCCTACATTGATCTGAAATGAAGAATTAATGGTTCGAGTAGTTCCTTCCCCTTGATGCAATGTCCAGTTTGGGCTGGCCTTTATTTAGCTAACAAAACTTGAGTCATTTTGCATTACTCTCCTCAAGGGAAATTGTAATCAGAGCTTTAACTAAAGTGTCAGGAAAATCAATTTTGTACATAACTAACACTGAGCATCTTGCTATAGGATCTAACACACACTGATGAGGCTCATGACTGGCTCACAGTAGAATACAGCAGAGATGCATCCAAGCTCTTGCTCTGAAAACTGAGTGTTTTCAGTCCTGGCTGATTCCTTTGTCAGCAGAGGTGTCAAATATGACTCCAGCCCAGTCTGGGTAAGAAGTATGGCTCAAGGATTTTTTACATTTTTTTGTAGAAACACCCAAAGAAACAACCAAGAACCATTATGCACAGAAAACTAGGAGAAGATATCCAGGTTATAAAAACACAATAGCTAGCACTATTTTCAAATGCATCAGCAGTAGATTCTTGCAGCAGCCTGAACAGTCTTCTTCCAAAAAATGTCTTCTTGCAGCCATTGTGAAGATGAAGTATAAGGATTCCTGCCTGCACTGTGGCTCACACACTTCCCTCCCCTCTTTAACACACAGTCTGTTCTGCTTATTGGCCATAGAAGGGACGGACAAATGTAACAAACTGCAGCAATTCATGTCATCTTTTTTTTTGAGAGGTTATGCTACTAAATGAAATATTAGTTAAACCCTCCTGTATAAACACTGATGTGTTACAGTAGAAATAAACAAGGGGGCAGGAATTTGGATTCTGATCTGGGCTGGAGTTTGGCCAGATTTTATGGTCTTTGTTGAACATCTGCAAAGACGCTTCATAAGTTGCTTGAATAATATTTCTCATATGGCATTGAATAATGGCATATTTTCTTGCTTGCAAAAGAGTCACTTTCGTGAACAGAGAAAATATGAACTTTTACACCAGCACCAGTCATTACTACTCTATCTCATTTTCTAATTTTCTTTTTATGCAAGTCCTTCAGAATACTGATATTTGAATCATACTGTCCTGCTCTGCAAGGTGTTTACCACGAAGTAAAAATAGTATCCATTTGTTCTGAAGAGCAGATGGCATGTCCATTACTAGTAAAGACATCTTGCTAAACATATGGTAGAACAGGTTAACTAAAGGGTATAGTGGTTAAAGTCTTGCAGCAAACGGAGACTGTCAAATACAACACTCTACCTAAATTTAAATTCAAAAACAGCCCTAAATGTTCTGTAGTGAGGACTGCTCACTCACAACACCTACCTTTGCAAACATTTGTCCACCTGTATGTGCTATAAAGGGCAGTAGGAATCTGATATGCAATCAGGACACTGGCTCCTGTATTCCAAACAAAACTGTGCATTTGAATAACTACATACAACAATAGCATCCCTCCATCAAACACCATTCACAACCAAATCCACAAAAGATGCCTTTTAGATTTTCTAAATTCTAACTGAATAAAATACTGGAAATAAAAACTTAAAGCCTGGATAATTTTTGTAGGATTTATGGTTCCCACGTAAGTAGAGAGGGCAGACATAATCTTTTTTACTTTGAACAAAATAAAACCAGAAATTATTCAAGCATTTAAGCTATCATATAAAAATCTTAACACAAGAAAACGTCACACTTAATTGATTTCATAACATCCATCTTTAATATAAAAATGTTGCTATTTGTCTAATATTGGCTTAAACATGAAGTTGCTCCACTGAGGTGAATTAAACTAAGCTGAAATAAAACATATTTAAGAGAATAGTTAAGAGGAGCTGGAGTCAAGGTCAATAATTTCTTTTCAAATGCATCCTTCAGAACAACAATTTTATTGTAATTGTTCTTACCAATTGCTGTAGTTAGTACAAACACTTGCTCCACTTTCTTTCCATCATTGTAGAATGCCATATGCCAAGCTCCTTGATCCATATACTCGATGAAACCTGTCTCTTGGAGTGAAGTTAAGATCAGGTTCCTGGGAGCTTGCTGAGGCTCCTCTGAGTTTTTTGGTTCCTGTTTAATTAACTGTTTTCCATCCATCAGTTTTACAAAATCAAACTGAAATAATAATGAGCAAAAATTAACCATCTAGCCAATATTCACGAATCTACTCTGCATGTCTCCTTCAAACAGGAAAAAACAGCTGAAATCTTAAGAGGAATTACCTAAGTATTCACCAATGTGGACAGCAGTTGTATAATCTAGTCTATTTAGCTTCAGTTTACATATAAAAAACGTCATGGTAGGTCAGAAATCTGGCATCAAAACTTGCTGTTTGCTATAGCAGGGTAAATTCAGACTTGCTGCATTAAATACAGTAGATTTACTTCAAAAATTACATCTCTTTAATGGGAATAATTCCAAAATTCCCAAGCTATAGTGCTTATGTTATGCAGCTATTCATCTCAAATGCCAAGAACAGATTAAAGAAACTATTGTTCTATACTGGATTTTTAAATCTTTGCCCCTTAATATCAATATCATATATCAAAACCTAAATATACTTTTTATTTATGTTTAATTTTGTTAATGCAAATAAGTATGTATTTTTACATGAAAGTGCTTAATGCCTAACCAGGTTTATGCTGACAACTTCAAGAACTGTTGACCCCAAAGCATCAAGGACGTAAACCTTTCTATGAATCTCTGTTCAAGAAATGTATATATTCCTCAGGGTTTTTTAGGTATTCTGATTTTCAGTAAAGTTCTATGTCAGATCAACAGAGGATCCAGCTCCAATTATAGTCAATGACTGCTAAAAGTGCCTATTTCTAATACCAAAACTCTAGGAAATAATTTTTGAGGTTGGAGTAGGTGATCTCCAGAGGTCCCTCATAAAGTCTTTCCATGATGTTTATCACACTTTATGGAGTGTGATCCTGCTATAAATAAAGATGAAAAATCTATTATCTATAGAAATCACAGTTGCACAGCCAAATACACTAAGTCTTAAAAAAAAAAAAATTGAATGTGACCAGCAATATTGCATAAGTAATATTTATTTATGTTAATATTAGCTAGTTTTTCTCCTGCGAAATCCCCAGGACTAAGCACTCAAAAATAATCATCATCTTAGAAACCAGAAACAGCTTTTTTCTTTTCTATTAACTCTTTATGCTGACTGTGTAATCTGTTTTTTTTAATGGAGTCAGAAAAAGATTGAAGTGTTTTCAAGTGATCTGGTACTTCATCCCACTGCCCTTGAACAGAAGATTCTGGAGCTACTCAGCAGGACAGTGTGTACCCATCCAGTCTCCTAGACAGTCACGTCCCCATGGTCAGAGCTGCTGACCTTTCTGTCCCTTCCCCCAGGAGAGGATGGTTTGAGGATGCAGCTAGAGCTCAGCAAAAGCAAGGGACAACCAGACTGCTTTTCATGGTTACAGCCAGCCCCTTCCTCCCTGCTTTGAAAGCAGATTGTGAACATTCACATCCACTGCTGTTTGTAAATGTAAGCATGATAGAATCAGGATTGCTCCAAATTACCTGAGTGTGAGTAGGTGGGATGTTTCTTCTGCCATAAATTCCCAGCAGAGAATCTTTCGCCAGTGAAATGTTAAATTTCAGGTACATGGGGTGATGTATAGTAATTTGAAAGCGCCAGAATAAACCAGGGGGGATGGTCTGCATAACTTGTGCTCCAATCTCTACTTCTCCTGTGTCTATGGCCCGGCCCTTCTGAAACACTAATTTTTCAGAAACAAACAAAATGGTCAGTTGTGTATTCACAGTGGGTGAAGATAACAGGTCACAAGGTATAAACATGCCTTAGATATATAATAAAATATCTCAAAACCAATCTCTAAACAGAGGGCATTTCACTGAAATAATTGCATCTTTTTATTCAATGAGTTGGAAAATACAAACAAACCTGTGTGCAATATTTCCAAAAACAGGTGTCATGGGACATTTTTGCCCTAGAAATCTTGGAACACTGCACTGAAGATGAAAAGGTGGAACTGCTGCTGTGTAAACCACAGTCTTTACCTATCAGCTATGCAAACAAAACACATTCAACTGTGAACACACAGAGAGAAGACAGTGGGACATTCTTCCTCTGGCACATATTTCAGACTGCTGCCAAAGGGGCATTGCATAAGCTACATAAATGGACCTCAGTGAGGACAGAAAATCCATCAAACCCAGTAATTCAGAGCCTGTGTCCAAAGCCTAGATTTCTATTAATCACCATGCCTAATGGTTTTATTATGGTAGTGATAATCTAGTCCTGGAGAAATAAAGAACATCTGTTCTGGCTTGGTCTTTCTGCATGAAAATGCAATAGGGGCATGAGGACAGAAACAGGCACTCTAAAGAGAAAACTGGCATAATTTCATAATGCTGAACAATAAATTTGCAGACATCTACAATATGTAACTTCACACATGGGTATGAGAGCACTGAAATAGAAAGGGAAATGGAATGCACAAAGAAGACTCTGCCAAACTAAATTGGAGCTGGCTTGGTTTGCTGGCCTGTATCACCATCTTTGTGTTTTTTAATGCCTGTCTGTGACATTCTGCAAACCACATCGTGACATTCTGCAAACCACAGACCCAGTCCTGCTAACATTTGAGCTAATTCCATCGAAAGGTTTGTAAAACTCTGACATTTCCATCCTTTCTCTCAACCAGAATAAAAGTAGGATTGTATGTGGCATCAGAGGACAAGTCAAGAGAAGACCGAATTCAACAGCTATATCTATTTATGTTTCATTTCATTCCAGTATCACAGTGAAAGATAACGAGGAGCAAAGTGACTGGAGCCTCACCTTTTACAATAATGCATATAAATTTCTAATCCAATATAATGTACGTGAAATTTTATAAATCACCACTGGAAATGAAAACAGCAGTAGCAAAGCTAGGGCCAGCTCCATCCTGAACGCGTTAATAACAAAGACCCTCAGCGGGACCTTACTCAGGATTTAACTAGCGTAGGAAGTACTTAGCATTCTTAATGAATAGAGATTTAATTTACAAGGCAGGAGTAATTCTCAAGGTACTGGATCTTTCAGCTTTACAGCTGCTTTGTGTCACCAAATCTAAAGCAAGAACTAGGAGCTAACTTTTAACACCTCATCATGTAAAAACGTCTATTTTTAGTGTATAGAATTTGTAATCTAATACTCTAAAAATACACCCCTTAGTTTATGAGTTAAAATATTTCCAAATTGCTGCTTTAACAATGTTCGGGGTGAGACTACTCCTCAATTTGCTTCACGGAAAAAATCTTGAGGGTTGAGTTTTGAAAAGAGAATCAAATGTTAGACAATGAAAGTGGATTCTTTCCCACCCCAACCCATAAAAGAGCCTACTAGGTTCATGTAAATTTACAAACCTTTTCCCCTATTTTCAGTACTCCAGAGACATTAAATCTTAATGATTCTTTGCAAGCAATTACCCCAGGTTAAGTAAAACACTAAGGAACTTTTTTGGTGTTATTGACACATGGTAATTAATGTAACACAATTACAAGACGGTAGAGCTAAGTAAAAAGTCAAGGATACAGTATAATTTTTGAAGTTAATGGCATTATTGGTCGGTGTTCAAGGTCTTTAAAATACAGTAACTGCTTCTTACTTTGCTCAAGTGAGAAAGTCTGTTTCTTTCTTGAAAATAAAAAGCATTATGTCTTTAGTCTGGGAGAATTTTCACTAACTGATGTTATCAAATTATGCTGAGTATCATGCTAGCGTTGTTAGGCTCAAAACAACGTATCTTAGACTTCTTCCACATTTGTCTGAAAATACCTTTGCTTTAGAAACAATTTCATGTAAGCTTTAAAAAATCCAGATGCACTTAGATGTACGTTTCTCACATCACATGGAAAGATCTGCATGCTTCTGTGCATAATGCTAACAGGAAAATATATATACTATCTACCACCTACTGATAAGATGCAGCTGAAGTATCTCTACCTTTCAAATGCTAATTTTTCAGACAATCACATAGCATGGAAAAGCCACTATAGGAGCCATGCCTGAAGTATGTGTTTTTATATTCACTGAGCCATTGTGCCTTCTTCATAGGAAAAGAATTCAGGTCTGTTTCTGTCCTTAGCTGAATTAAGTGGGGAGTTGGCTGTACAAAAAAGGCAGTCTTCACAGACAACGCTCATGTACTTCCTTCTCTTTCTTGAAAAAGTCCAAAATAAGCTTTTAAAATTATAGTTCTGAAATAAAATTCTGCTCTTTTGCTAAAAACATTTTTCTTATGACAAAGTATCACTTAATTATCTATATTCAATTCCTTGTACAGCTCCCAATATTGTCAACTGGCATTGATTCTTCCCTACTCTTTCTAAGCACACTTTCCTTGGAAGTCTAAAACAGAAGATAGATTCTTATTCACAGATTTCCCTTGGCTTCAAGAAAGAAAAACTCCAAGCAGCGTGGTGCCAATTACCTTCACAAGAATGTACCAGTATGCTGATTATTACTGATCCTGAAACAATCAATCTCCTTGTACTCCCCTGGTAAATACCAGCATCAATAGCATGTCTGACTTTTTAATCACATTACTACATATTAAAATGTTAACTCATAGCCGTGGGTCAGCATGTTATAGAGTGAATTCTTGAAGAAATCTGACTTGCTGATTTGTAAACTTGATTTTCATTAAAAGATTAGTTAAAATATATGCTTTTAAAGTCTGGCAAGTCACTCTGTGCTGCTTCAATGAGTTGGGAAAATGAGAGGCCACAGTCTGACAGCACTTGTTTATCCCTGTGAAACCACATCAGAGGCTTCAAGTTTACAGGTAAAGCATCAACTTTCTGTGCTATCCTGCTGTAGGAAAAGGAGTTTCCTGTTTTCAAATGCTGCTTTTCACCACATCTACATGGAAAATTTTTTATGAGGACTGGGAATAAAATTGGTGTTATATATTAAAAGTGATGCAAAGAAATAAAATGAGCAAAAATTAGCCAGAGCCAGACTATACATGTTCTAATGCCTGGCACTACTTCCACATGATTTTTCTTTCAGTGAAATGGCTCCATTTTTTAGTGTGGGGTAGTTGTGTAGCTACACTAGACAGTGGGATTCCCTAGGGCAAGGCAGGTCATTTGGATTTTTACTTACTATATTGAATCTCTATTGATTCATATATTCATTTCTGTATTCAAGCATCTAATTTTTTTAGGGTTTTGATATTTTTTCTGCACATCCTCTTTGGGAAGCAAAATGCTTTAGAAAAGCTTTTATTAAATCTGTAATATATTGACAAAAAGATTTAATGCAGTTGAGAAGAACTATTTGAGATATTTTCCATGGTGCTCCAGGACAAAAATACAAAAATGTATAAAACGTTGATGGCAATTCACTACCAATCCATTGTAAGGGACAAAATAATGGATAACAACATCACCATCTCTAAAATACATTTCTATTGCTCATTTATCTAATATGACCTCTATCCAGTTGAGCCACACTGATTTGTAAGACTATTGATGTGCAATGCAACCTTCCCTTTGGAGAGACTGCTACAACAATATCCCACTTTGTTGCATATTTTCAGTCACAGGTCTTACCTGTAACACACAAAATCAGTCCCTGCTCTGCTCTAAAATCTGAAAGCTCTGGAAATCTCCTGTCATTGCAGAGCTATCAATATAGTTTTACCTTCCACCTAAAAACTGGAAAGATTAGGTTTCATATTCTACTTGCATTCACTGCTTCTGATCTACTTTGATTTATGCACTTTTTCTGAGTATCATAAAAGAAATGTGAGTGCCACCTGCTTCTTATGGTCAGAAAGCATCATCACAGTGGTCAGTTGGAAGCATGGGCCAGAGCTTGTGACTAATACTGGAGTAGGTGATCTAATAACATTAAATGACAGGACTTAGAGAAAGGAATTGCACATCTCAGACAGTCCCCTGTGTTTCATACTCCTGGCCACACTGCCCACTCCTTTCCTATCCCAGCCCTCGCACTTTGACCCTTCGAGAGGTCTGATTCAGCCACTTGGAATAAGACTATTTGCATCTTTAACAAAGCCATTTCCTGCTGCCATAGAGAACTGATGTGTCTTGGCTGTGTGTGAGACAACTCCTGCAGTGGGTGCAGGGACAAAGGGAGCCTCAGAGGGAGGTGGGAGGGAGGGAGCAGGACTGTCCCTGGCAGCAGAGAGCAGGTACTTTGTGAAGCCTTGGGAGATTCCTGCCAGCTGATTTACTATGACTGGTTCAGCTGGGATGTGACAGCACGCTGTATTTTAGCTTTTGCCTTTAAGAACTGGGTGACTTGAAAAGCATTAAGATTTCTACCCCTCTGCACATTCTGATCTGTCCATACAAGGGGTTTCACTTTGCCTGAGATTGACTTTGGTCTGCAAGACAGGCACAGCATCAGGCCCTCTGCACAAGTGGGAACAAGGCAAATATGGTCTCCCCTCCCCCTCTGTCTTAAGACAGAAGCCAAAGGCTCTCATCCCTCTTCTCACTAAAGAAGGGCAATTACTGTGCTACTGAACCTTCCTTTCCTACTGGTCTGGGTGGGTTGCTAATTTCACTGAGGGTTCTGGTAACAGAAACTATCTGCTTATGGGTTTTTCATATCCATTTTAAAATTATATTAAAGAAGATAGAACCTGAACTCAAAATACTGTCAAAATGTATCTGAACAGAAGTAATGTTTAATTATTCATTCTCTTTTCTCATTCACACTTACCTTTTTTATCTGTTTTATCAGAAACTTTTCCTCCAATTGGTGAGTAAGTAGTATCCATGGATTCTGTTCCTTTATTTCCTTTGCTAACTCCATTTTCATAGAGCTGTCCTTCCACAGGCTGTAGTTGCCAGGTTAAACCAAACAAGTGTACTGCTGCAAAAAAATGAAGACAATTAATTGATGTCTAAGCTACAGCACCTTCAGTGAGACGAAGAATGCGATGACCCAGTTTCTGCAAAGTCAAGTATTACTTTGTTCTGTTAGTAATAAATCAGCATTTCAAGGGGGCTAATGAGCAATTTACTATTTTACCTTAAAATTCAATGTTTAATTAGTTTCCACACTTTTTTTTGGAGCTCAGTCAGGTCAGGGTGATGAATTTCTACAGCAATTAATGGAAATACTTGCAATTAAAAGGATAACAGTTGAATAAATTCGATATTGTGTGACAGATTCTAATGCCACATCAGTGTTGTCCTTCAGCTTTCAACTGTCAGAGAGCTCAGAGTTTGGTGATTAAAACACTAACAACAACTAAAACTTCTCAGCTTTCCAACTTAGTTTGAAGTGAAACTGTGCCCATTGCATTTCCAAACCTTTAGGTCAAACATCAGTAAAAAGACTAACTGCACAGATCTATTCTAGAATTACACTGCAGATAAAAAGCTGGCTCTAGATCTAAAATATATGCAGTTATTTTACAACACAATTAGCAGAAATATAGTTGTTATTTATGTATGCACTAAGAAATCTACAAAATAATCCTTTTAGGAAGTTATAAACTATCATTGTTACCATACACAGGGGCTGTCTACTCTACTTTGCTTGCAGAGCCATTGATGTTTTCTGCTTTCCTTTCTTTGTTTCTGATCTGAGGCCTCAAAGGATGGTAGGAGAAAGACAGCAACAGAGGATCTTATTTTAGTATAATATGATAGTACTGCAGTCAGTCTAGACAATTACCTAGGTCTTACTGAGAAGGGCAAAGTACTCCAAGGAAGAGGTTGCCTTAGCAATGAAGTAACTCAGTGGGGAGAAAGGATGACCCACTAAAATATGGATTGTGGATCACTCCCATGAGGAGCTGAAATTGTCAAATAAAGAGCAAAGCTTGAGCAGCAGCTCTTCAGCCACAGCAGCAATTTGCACTGAGTAGGATCTGCCCACAGTGGGAGCCTAAAAGGCAATATATTTGCTCTTTCTGAATCATGCAGAACCTCAGAGATTCTCAGGAGAAGTAAGTGTGATCTAGAATAGGTCTTGCTTTAAGAAAGTACATTATTTTACTCTGCACTTGCATGTACTTCAAGGAAAAAAATCTCAGTACAACCAGGAAACTTGGAGTCCATTTCCCATGCATTTGCTCACAAACCTCCCGTGCATGCTGAAAAGCTAAATTATAAAAATTTAACAAAACCCCAAGCCTTGAATGGATTCCTCGCAGAGGCTTTCCAAAACTACCAGAGGAAAGCAAAGCTGTCAACCTACATTCATTAATTCCACATCTGTGCACTCCTGGGTCACCCAGCTACATGATCCAAATCAACCAAATGACAGCATTACTATTGAATTAGTGCGGTGACAATATTCGTGACACATTTGTATTTTTTATATTGGCTTCAGGAGAGGAAAGTAAAATCTACTGGATTTGCAAACCACTGACTCACCATCAGATCTGGACTCTGCAGACAAACCACTGCACAGCAGATACCCACTCCCCACAAGAGATATCAGAAACTTAATCTAGTGTCAGTGGTGAGAACTCAAGCCAGAGACTTGCCTGGATTGCTTCATATTCTACAGACTTGAAATCATCAAAAGACCATGATAATACTTCGAAAAGGGTCTTACAGTCAGATCACAAAGAGCTAAGGTCTGAGCTTTGAGCTTCTTATTGCAAGACAGATTACTTCTATGTACAGAAGGTACAACAAAAAACAACACACCTTGACACCTCTAGAGTAGATGCTCTTGCTCCTGGCTTGAGTTGCTAGACATTATTATTATTTAAAGAGTTAATAACAACAAAAGGGAACTTTTTGAGAATTTGGTGGGACTGAAAACTAAAGAATGTACATTTCATTTATACCAATGCAAATAATAATATCAGCACTTTAAACAGATTGACACTAGAAGCAAAACACAACTGCACACATCAATAAGCTTTAAGTAGTTATAAAATGATGAATACAATTTAGCTGCTTTCCTACATTATTCCCATTGCTATTATTCACTTCCTAAGATAGCACTTGATGCAGATGATACGTCACAAAGCAAAGGCTGAACGTGTACTGCAACTTTTCCTTACTGCATATCTTTTCCAGATCACATACTCTGTGCATGTTGTCATCCATTCGCACCAATTCCAATAATTTACTCGCTTCGTCTTCCTTCAGGCTGAGGAAGTGCTGTTGTTTTTATAGCTCGTGCCAAAGCTTGGCAAGCTGGCAAAACTATCTGCATCTATGTTTGACAGTGAGCTTCCTCCCTGAGAAACACCAACTGTGTTGTAGAGATGGTCTCTGTCAGCCTCAGACTTGTTGTCCATGGGAGGTGACATGGGATACCGGTAGGACAGATTTGCACAAAACAATGGGACCAACTGAGTGCTTGAACAACAAAGCACACTGCTGTGAAAATGAGGTCTGCTTGAATTGAACTGAATGACTTTTAGCACTGCAGAAACCTGGTCATGCAAACTTAAAATCATTCCAATTTTCATTACGGTAGTTTTAGCTATTGAGAAATCACCTTCAGATGCAGGTGTCACTCTGACAATAACCAGACCACATACACGAGTAAAGCCATTCATTCCTAGAGACACCTTTTCCAGAAGTTAACTACAGGGAATGTTTATTTAGTAGACACAGAGCCCTACTTTGCCTCTTCATTTTCTGTGATACTTGTCTTTTACCTAGGGTATACACAATTCCTACAAAGCTTGTTTCCTACAACATATGTACACCACGTTTTCAATATACAGTTATTTCACCAAATAAGATTACATAAAGCTCTCAAATCTCCGTCTCTCAAATCTCTTTAGAAATAAGTAGGCATGTACTGAATTTCATTAAAAAGCTCAAAAGAACTTCTCTTTTGAGTCATTCTCTCTTTGATTTTTCTGCTGGATTTCTGTGTTTTGGTTTTCCCCTTTTATACAAAAGGGCATAGGAAATGCTGTGTAATCCAACTGTGGGCCACAATGTCATTCCCCACATCATAAATCTATTTGCAAGGTTCTCAGCTGTATTCCCCATACGTAACGACCAGGTACAAGATTCTACTCCACAGACCGAATAGAAGATGATACCATCACTCTGTCCAACTTACTACTGGGCTGGGTAAAAAGGAGGGAGATTCACTTTCTGATGAAGGTCTCTGCCCTTTTCTCAGAGTTCAACCTTCCAGACCAACATTTACACAAGAAGACCTTGTCTGCAGTACTCCTGAGGGTGGGTTGCTGACTAACAGTATGAAACCCCACCATCAGAACATCAGATTTATTATAGAATGCAGCTCAAGTTCACACAGGATACACAAAACAGCCTTTGAGGTTTCATGGCTACACTTATATTACCGAAAAAGAAAAGCTTCTTTGGCTCTGCCTATCTGGCATTCCAAAAAATTTCTGCAATCACATACCCCGTGCAGCTAATTTTTTGCAGGACTTAAAATACCTCATCTACTAGTAGGGTGTATAGGGTCACTGGTGAATAGCTACAGTTTCAGGCAAAACCCAAGGACTACCCAGCAAATGGAGATGAAACAGCTTGTTAGTTGGCACAATTACAAAATTCATACTTGTTTTAGGAGGAGCTGTGGTGAGTCAGCAGGAGCAGTCCCTAACATCCCCTCAGCTGGCCTAACTGAACCTCTCCTCTGACAGCTCAGTGCAATATTCCCCCCATA
Source organism: Calyptomena viridis (assembly GCA_013390005.1). NCBI lineage: Eukaryota > Metazoa > Chordata > Aves > Passeriformes > Eurylaimidae > Calyptomena > Calyptomena viridis. The sequence continues at coordinate 214,224 of WEIV01027101.1, forward strand.
TTTGTGCAATATTTGCTGGTAGCAAATGTGCTTCTTTACCTGGCATTCTTGAACTTCCACTTAATTGCCTACTGCAAAGCTCATCTGAAATGATATTCTTTCTTGGTTTACTTGAACGTCCAGTATAATCCCCCTGTCCACCATTACCTTGCTCTCTGCAGTTTTTTCATGTTGCCATGAGCAGCATTGCATGTTTCTTTCACTGAGGTGATCTGGAGGCAGGAAAACATATCTGAAGGCAAAATTTGACCTTTTTTACATAAAGTTTGAGATAGGGCTTACAGGATGGATGCTACCATACCTATATTTCATTTATATTTTATTAGATAGCCCTGTTTAATTCAAAGTTTCTGATAAAATTGTAATACAAAAGTAGACATAGAATTTTTTTTTTTAAGATGCATTATGGATGCTATGGCAGAGGCTAAATTTGGAGGAGTATGTAGTCAGTGGATCTGAAGAGACTGGAGGATGTCACAGGATTATGGCAAACCTAAACTTTTTCCTCAGCCACCTTGCCCTGGCCAGGCTGCACAGTGGAGCTGTATAGAGTAACTTTAAATGACCTCTCTCTCCAATACAGGAGATACAACTTTTAGTACAGAGCTTTTCTTGGCTAATTTATTATGCTTCTTAGGTAAAAAATAATTATTAGGTATAAAACATATCTCTTGCTCAAAAAGATATATTAAAGGCCTACATCATCTACCCTTTCCACAAATTTCCTTCATGGAACAAAGAGATGAAAATCAAGTGTGACTTTATGCTGCCTAAGGGATTTTCTCTATCCAGAGGCAGGTTTTTGGTTGCTTCACGTTACTGCTGTAAGTAAAATCAGTTGGACCATACTCAGAACCAAAGCTGGGGTCTTTACCTCTGAAGTAAATGGCCAGATTGCTTATATTATTCAACATTTAAACAAAACAAACTGACACTTCCAGACTGTCTACCTCAGTCCCCACAATTCTATGGCATACTAAACTAAATATTCACAAAGATACAAGCAATTTTTTCGGAACTCGCTTTGTAAACTGGATTAACCCACCATCTGCTACGAAGCCAATGATCTAATTTAATTTATTCTTATCTACCTTCTGTGTAAGCACAGCTTGTCAACTCCGGTGCTACATGTTTGGCAGAATATGAATAAGAGCCTTGGCTCCAGTGCAAAAGAGACACTCAGTAGTGAGGAGATGTCAAAAAAGTCCTGTGCAATAAGTACTTACAACCTGCAAGATGAACTTCAGAGGACAAAAATCCTGCAAATATGAAGTCCCTCCAAATTGCTGACCTCCACTAAAGGCTTTTTTTTTAGCTTTCTCTGCTGTTTCCAGTTATTTTACAGAATCTCAGTAGATCATTTCCCTGAAGCCCAGACTTTAGAAGAGCTGTAATAGAATGTATATCAGCGGCTGACTACTCTTTCTGCACCTGCTCTGACTAAGTGCCAGGAAATTATTTGATTCTGTAACTGCTAGCACATTCTGCTTATAAAACTGGATTTTACTGTGCCATGAAGCCACAGATGCATCAGTGTCTCAATTCCAATAAAGGTGAAGCAATGTGAAAATACCTGAACACAAGTAAGAGTCAGAACCAAAGTTCTGATCCTGACCTACAGAAGGGGTGATCTTCTGTAAGTTCATTTTATAAAGGAAATACTATTTCATTCAGGTTTAAATAAATTTAAAAATTTGAGACTGCTAATATTTGATTCAGTCTTAAGAATACTATTTTTAAATCCATTTTGAAGTGATAAGTTATTTTGGACCATCTAAATCATTTAATGAAATAAGGATTTTTCCATATATTTGTTATAGTCATCTTAACTTTCAGCATTCTCCTCTTTATCAAGCAATCTTCTCTTCATACCTAACGTATTTTTATATCTGAAAATACAAATATACTCCCCCTCTCCTGCAATCCTCCTACAGGGATGATAGTTTAATATTTCATTACCAACTCATAATTTAGATTTACGAACAAACCAAACCTAATCTTAGACAACAGTAGATGTTGCCAGGTTTTCTCATCCAAGTACTAAAGATTTGTAACAATATCAAGTTCCTCAGTAAGACCCAGGCTCTGAGAGAGCAGACACCACGATTCCCAGCTGTGAGACCCTGATGTACCTGTCTGGGGCAGAGTTCTCTCACTAAGGAGTTCAATGACATTTCAGGGTTGTGCATCTGCACCACAGCTTTTACATAACCCTGAAACATTTAGCACTGTTTACTATACCATTATATTCTTTTTCTGCTACTGTTTTATATTGTGCAAAGTTATGCAATCAATGTTATAAATCTATGCACTGAGATAGATATGTCCTTAAAATTCGGCCTGGCCTCTCCAAATGATGAAACCATCACTCCTCTACCTTGTACACAGAGTGAGAAATGGCAGGTCACAGTGGCAGGCAGCAGAGCAGCTTTTATTTTCTTACCCTCCATGGGAATATAATTTAAGACCCAACACCCATCTCCAGTGCATACTCATAAATAGTGATAATATCATGAAGGATAGGGACAACTTCACACTCATACTTGAGAATTCATTTGTATACAAAATAGCCATTTCATAGTCAGGGATGGTTAAATCCAAGAACATGAGATGCAATTTTCAGAGGCACTGAACGTTTGCCTCATCTGCTGAAATCAATAGGAGCAGTAGAAGTTCAGCACCTTTGATCAATAGGACCAGTGATTTGCGAGTCCAAATCAGCTGCTGATGAAATGGTAAAGTATCATGGAAGAAAAATCCTACTTACTAATGGGCTAAAAATAACTGACTAGATGAGCAGCCATATCACCCATTCTATTAGGCTTAAAGAAAATTATGTGCTGCTGAAAAAAAACCAATTAAAAATATTTGTTATTCTATCTCTTGTGTTTGACTAATTTACTCCTAAAATTTCTGGTCAAAATTTTTGGTCAAAATTGTTCTTCAATTGCTGATGGTTTTGTTTTTCTTAAAATGAGATTAAAAAAAGAGAATATTTACAATAACATTCCACAATGGGAGGGTATTTCAACCTTTTATAGTAACACAGACCAATAGATGAACAGGAAGACACAAATATTGACTGCATGAATCATGATGAGCAAAGAGAAAAATATTTAGGGGACTGAATTTTAACTTCAGAGTGTTACATACAGTCTGATTTTCTATATTCAACTAGTCTAGTTATATTATAGTTATATTATATTATATTATAGTTATATTAACTAGTCTATTTTGAAGAGAAAATCATGGAAGCCTTCAGAGTCAGTGAACTTTGAAAACAGTTCATAACCCAACAAAAAGTGAAAGAACTAAGGCCAAACTAGGGCTAGGTCAAAAAAGAACAAATAATGGCATCTTGAAAAGTTTTCTGAATTAGAATTATTGCTTCAGAAATGTATATTTTTCCACAGAAAACGTAAGTAGAAATCATAATAATTCATACAAGACAAAGACATCTCCATTTTACTTGTTTCTGCCTAATAAAAGAAAACATGTTACAGCCTTATGTCACCAAGCTATGACGAACACAGGCACGTCTACAGGAGATTCATACAGAGCTTTTTAATTCATGGTGACAAGGAGTGCTTCCAGCCTTCTCAGGCTGATGACATGCAGCAGTACATCCCTAGAAAGTTACAAAAATTCCAGTGACAGACTGAAATCTAAAAAGGGATGAAACAGGCAGTGCTTCATCCAGATAAAATCTAAATGGTGTGGGTGGGAAATATGTGTAGCAAACAGATGAGGCTGCAAAAATTATACAGCCAGTCCTAACTGAGGGCATATGCTCACCAGCTGTTATGTAAATCTGCAATTAATGGAGCTTACGAGATCCTCAGGTGCTTTCAAATCATCATACACCAGCCATGATCAAATCTGCTTTCCCATATGCATTAGATGAGGATGTTAGAAAAAATCCCTCCTGATGAGCATCTTGCTGACAGTAACCAAAACTTTGTCATTATGTGACAAAAAAACCCCAACACCCCAGGAACAAGCCAGTGGAAAACAAGAAATGATTGAAATTGTAGTAATTTTCACTATAAAGACGTTTATTCAGAGCGTATAGAAAATCGGTGGCCACTTATTGGTTTGGAGGTATCTGTACTTGGATGTCTATAAAGTTTTACTGCACCCTTTCAGGCAAACCTGGAGTTATTCCCATCCAAGTTAATAAGGTATTGGGGATACTCTGGTTCCTGCAAACTGTGAACTGGCTTCTAAAACAAGACTAAGTGTGTGTGTAAGACAGTAAAAACTAATTAGATTTCCTTATGTTTACAGAAGCCACAGTCACATTCTAAGATTCTGCACACAGACTTTCTTTAATATTTTCAATTCCAATTGAAAAAACAACGCGATAATTAATGTTCAGGCAAAATGTCAGGTAGTAAATCACAAGGACTTGCTTTCCTATGTATGACTGTAACCACATTGACTTCAAGCCCACCTTCAATATATGTCTTCCCCCCCGAAAAATCCCCAACAAAACAAACCCAGGGAACCTCTTTCAAGCTACTCTGATAAATCCTGCCAGTAAGTTTTGCAAACAAAATTACAAAGTTAGAAAGTTAGGTATTATGTAACTTTTTTTTAAAAAAACATAATTTAATAAAGGGATAACAAAATGTATCATAGAAAACGTGGTGTAAAATACTATGTATTTTTAAAGCTAGTTGTCATTCTAGCCAATGATATAACAAATGAGAGGGAAAAACATCAAAGATTTAAATGGTGATGAGACTGAAGAAATGAACTAAAGGTACATCTAAACATTATCAGTATTTCCAAACAATTCTTTAAGAGCAACAATGTTGTAAGGCTTAATATGAAAATCAAATGTTTAATTTAAGAAAATATCACAGCAATTAAAACCAGTAGGAGTCCTCTCCTAGTATAAACATATAATCTTGAATAATATTTCTTTCTCTATTAGGCAGCATCAAGGTTAACAGAGTAAAAAGTTAATGAGAATTCCATGTTGTGTTCAACCTTTGGCCACTGTAGTGTTTTACTCACCAGAACTTACAAAGCACCAATGGCAAACATTATTAGTAAAACATGATTTGTTTTAAGCAAAAGCAAGCAAGACAAGAAACAGAACAGAGGAGGGGAGGAATAATTGAGCAGAGGGAAGGAAGCGGGGCTTACCGATAACATAGGCGAGCAACAGTGCCAGGGTCACTGTGAGAGCAGTGGCACTCAGGGCAGTGCACTTCCAGTTGCAACACCTGTAAGGTTTGTTAAAAGTGAAGGTAGGTCTGGAAAAGGTACTTCTAGGAAGAGGCCTAGGAGGTGGAGAGTAAACAGTATTGGATGTTAAGGGATAGTTCTGACTGGCTGCGCTGAAGATAGCTGAAGACCCAGATCCATGTTTAAACAGGAAATGCCTACAAAAAGAAGACAAAGAACCATGTTGTAAAAACCACTTTGTGATGTAAAAAGCCAAAGGAAATGTATAAGCACTGTGTGGTAAATACTGCTTATATCCAGAGAAAATATGAAAGATGGAAAACATGTATCTCAATACTCTCTGTACTGGCAGTTTTTCAACCACACCACAAGATTTCCAGCAATTTTTTTAGTGAAATAACACAATATAAATGAATTCTAAACTATCCTCCCAGTTTGTAATGCTGAGCTGTTTCTCAGTAGTCTGCCTTGTACACAAGTGTGACAAAGACATGGGAACTGTTGCCAGTAGTACCCACTCCATCCACACACACATAACTGGGTTTATTTCAGCATGAGGACTGTGTGGCTGAAGTCACTGCCACTCTGAACAACTTATTTTTTACTAAGGAATACAGAAAATAACAACAACAACAACAACAAAAAGGTGACTATTTAGTCACCGGATCTACAAGGATAATGCATTTTGAAGGACTGTAGTTACTGTATAGGTGAGCGCAATTTCTTTACTGTTCTTAATTGAGCTATTTTGAGAGCAGTTTTTCTTCAAATGCTTTTGCCTGCTGTGGTGATTCTCAAACATACTATGAAAGAATTCATTTGGAGACCTATTTCAGCATACTTTGAAGGGCTGATTGCTTCAAGAAAAAATAGCAAAGACTTACATTAGCACAAAAAATAAGGTACAGAAATGTGCATTTCAGAACAGGCCTTGGTGCAGAAATACAGAGTGATTGTTTATAGGACGAAGGGTGGTTTTCAGGGGTGGCAAGTGATCTCCAAGAGAATTTGGGAATGGTTATTTAACACTAAAAAATAACTTATTGTGCTATGCGTTCAGAAATTGTGGCAAAAAAGAACAAGCTCAGGGCTGACCATACTAACCACAGATTCTTTTGGAAACACCAACCTTCTTCAGACCCTCTTTCCTTTGTTTTATCTAAGGGAGCAAGCTTCTTCAGCGCAGTCTTTTCTGAGAGGTACACACCTACATCTCATGCCATACAATGAACCCAAGGAATTTTAGAGCATCTCAGTGTTCCTCTGTCTCAAGCCACACGGTTTAAGCTGGGAAAGCAAAGGAAGTGGCACTGACACCCCATGGCTTGTAAGAACAAGGACCACCTTGGCCACAGAGCTGCCACTCGAGTATTGTTCCACCCTGAACCTCTGTAGCCTTTCTGTCAAGTATCCCAACTCAGAAAGGCATTGCAGCATTCAACCCTCCCAAGCTTTCCAGCTCTTATTGTGGGACCCAGACACTGATGTGAAGCAATCACCTACTTGCAGTTCACACAAGCTCTACCATATTTCTTATGCTGGGGGTACAGGTTGCCCTCAGCTGTTTCTGCCAAAACTGAAGGAGGATCTTGCATTTAGAATCTCATGACACTGTGATGCCTGCAAGCCAAAAGTCACAGACATTTTGTAGCTGAAGTTAACTGGCCAATGATCCACATGACATGATCCACAATCTTCCCAATGGCATATGTACCTTGACACCCTCCAGGAAAGCACAAGACAAGTTTTTGAATGCATATGTGGATCAATCAATCTGTGCTGGTAGAATTTATTTGATGGAAACACAGCGGGATGTATGCAGGATCAAATGCTCAGAGTATGAAATATGGTTATACTGTGACATTTGACTTTAAGAATATTGTAAATACATGTTCCTGAAAAGGTAATTGCTGAAATGGTGTAACGAGTATGATATTATGTATTTTCATTTTAAGATTTTAAAAGGAAGGCTACAATTTTCAAAATGCTAGATAATAGAAAATAAAAAGCTATTATAGAGCAGTTTTATCTTTTAAAGGGCCCTTTATTCAGATAGTTACATAAAAAAGAAGGTAAATGAGAATACAGGTTAGCTTGCATTGCTGTTTACAGTGCCTATCACTCAGGAGTGTTATGACTAAACCACAGGAATGAAATTTGACTACTAGTTACTCCTATTCATAGTTATTACCCAAGTGAAATGCACTTGGACAGAACAGGACAACTGATTCTGACTGAGTGCAGCATCCTGGCACTGTATCAAGCAACAGAGTCTCATTTTTCTTCCCACTAACTTGCACACTTATAGATATGTACATAATAAAATGGCAATGCTCTGAACATTGTAATGTTACCTAGAATTAATTTAGTTCAAAAATTCTAAACTCAAATATAGTAAAATAATACATTAAATGAAGTAATATAACTGTCTACAGGATCATATAAACCTGCTTCCTTCCTATCGGGCTGTAAGAACACAGCTGGTTATTTTGGACTCAAATCTTCATTGTCACACTTGAAGGCTTTTTGCAAGTATGTGAAGCTTTACTTCTCAGTCAGCAGTTAACAAGATACACAGCCACTCAGACTTTGGTAGGAAAGAGTGTTAAGGTAAAATTCCCATTGATATGGAAGGAAATAGAAGCAGACTCACCATATAAAATATGTTATTAGATATAAGCACATACATACATGAAGTATGTATGCATATATACATAAACATATATATATGTATGCACAAAAATATAAAAATAAAAAGTCAATTGTTCTTTACTTGCTTTACATGTTCAAGACATAATGACAAAAACTACTTATTTGATAATTTCTCATTTAATTTTTTTTGAAATTACAGCAAATAGGTCTGATATTGGCACTATTGATTGTCATTTATAGTGCATAGCTTAAAGGTATCAGAGCTACAGGGAAGGAAATACTGAACTGAAAGTCGTTATTATTAAGGCTCTAACAGCCTCCAATCAATAGTAAGGAATAATTTAATTCTCTTGCACAGGGATTTATAAAAGGGGATTGATGGTAAAATGCAATTGTACAGAGGGGCTTCTTTATTAGCAGAAGAGAGCACAGAAGGTGGATCCAGCTCACTCACTTTTGGACAGATGACTCCATTCACACACAGGAGAATTTACATTGCTCTAATTTGTAATATAACTGAGATTCTGAAGTAATGGTACACTGAAACCGAGCTATCAGTAAAATAATGTTGAAAAAATGTTAAAACCCCCAATTGTTTATGCTTTCCATTTTTGTAAGAGTATATTGAGTACCCAAAGACATTTCTATAGAATTTGAAAAACACTGGTGGCACAAAGACAAATTTCCAAAGCTAGACTGTGACTATGTCCTCATAAACTCAGACAACTCCTCATCTGTCTGAGCACACCACTGTTCCCTACGGATGTCAGGACACTGTAAACTGTTGCTATCAATTCTATAAAATCAGACACTCTCTCTAAAAAGCAAAATAATAAAACCTGCAGTTCAAAAGTTTAGATGTGACTGCAGTCTGGTGTGTGCTTTAATATTTGATCTAGGAGAAAAGCTAAGGGTTTTTTTTTGTAAACTGGGAACAGAAGAAAAATCAGAGAATTTATACAGATAATTTATAACACCACTCCTCCCAAGAAGAAATTCTAAATGTTCACAAAAACATCCATAAAGAAGATGATAACATTCCCTTCAAAAGAGAAATATAGGACATAATCCATAAGGCATTTGTTTATGAAATAAAAGTCACTTAATATTATTACACTGATGACTCCAATACATAAATAAACATTAAAGGCTCAGTAAGAACTTCACACACAGAAAAGGCAGCTGAAAACCATTTCCTCTTGGAGTGGGATCAATGCTTTCAACACCTCCCCCCACCCACTCCCTGAATGCAACAAAACAAGCAAAAGCCCCAGTGAACCCCCTTTGCTGAACTCAGCCCTTTGCCCTCTCGCAGCCCCGTTAGCCGCCCATGCCGTGTCCAGCACGGCACACACCGGGCACTGAAGCACAACACACACAGGCTCATCAGGAGCCAGCTCTCAACTGCTCTGACATGCTCTGCAAAGAGCAAATGACTGAGGGAAGTGAGTTATTGGGGAGTTCAGGTGACACAAGGCATGAAATCAGAACTCTAGTCCTGCTGATCACAGAACCACTTGCATTCTGGAAGGAAGCATTTTCATGTGGCTCATCCGAGTGCTTTTGTTTAACCTCAAGAAGAACAGCAGGTAACTCCGAGTGCAGTTCATACAACTGATGAATTCTCAGCTAAGAGAAGGTTAGAGGAGAGTCCTTTTCTTTATACTCTTCTCTATCAGGATATTTCGTTGTGTAGTTTTGGTGTTTTATCTGGAATAGTGAGTTAAGTCTTATAAAAGCTACACATGAAGAAACATCCCAACTAAATTCATATGACAGCAACATAATATTATTACAGAAATCAGATTAACCCCACACAGAATTTCGTAATTAAATTCTGACAAAATATTTTTATATCCCAGTACTGTAGCAATGTCCCTCAACTTTGTCAAGGGCTTGGTATCACTTCTGTAAGTTCTATACATTTACTCTGTGCCAAGGATCTGTAGGACCAGAAGTCTACCTTCATTTATCCCCATGACGTGCTTTTCCTTCCATTTCCTTTAAAAACTACAGGAAAAATAAAGAACGCAGGCAGATATGAACAGGAGCCACAAGGTGAGTTAGAAACACAAATCTTGCTATACCTTAGACAAAAAATCAGTCTGCATTTCTCCTGGGTAAACCAACTAGGAATACACTTGTACTTGCAAGTGTTTCACATTTGAGAAATAGTTACTTAAAGCAATACAAAATGCTGCAAAGTTTTGTGATAGGAAAACTAAGAAAGCTTCAGTTCAATCATTTAAAATTCTCAATTTTTTTCAACTGAATTTTATAACTACGTATAATGTATATAACTATATACCAATGTTTAATTGAAGTAATTCCTTTAGATGTCAACAGAAGTGCAACGAGAATTTTTAAGAGGCATAGTAGCTAAAATGTAAGAAGGATTCTGATTTTTGGTATAACCAGAAAATATATAAAGATGGTAGCCAAAAAGGATTTGGAACTGATACTTCTGCCCATCTACTTGGGCAAACATAAACAAGGGGCTCACTGGTACCTGACTGTTTTAAGTCACTTGATATTTCCTGTGACAGTGGTAAGAATCAGAAATTTGCTCTTTCCTGATTTTCTGTCATTCTATTCTATAAGTTTGAGGGGTGAAAAAATGAAGTTTCTAAACTTAGATATTAATCAGAATGGGGACCTCTCTTTATAAATCTTGCAGGCAGCACACCATATAGCATAAAAACAAGACAGCTATTCTGAGGTAAGTATATAGTATAAAAAACAAGACACCTACTTGACAACAAAGATACGCACACTGTATTCTCATCTTGAAAACCAACACAGGAAAGCTGTATCTGAATATAAGACATGACATATCATTATAGACAGAATATGACCTATAATTTTATCTGCTTTGTTTTACCTTTTTGTGTACAAGAACTGCAGGAACAAGAACGCTCACGGGTGAAGGAAGAGGGAAATGGCCATGAAAACGATTTAATTGACTTTTATAATTATATTTTTACATTATAATTGAAATAAAATTGAAACTCCCCAGAGATTTATCTTTGGGAATAGAACTGCTTTGTTAAAATTTCCTCTTGGAGCTTGACTTGCTTTTTGAATCATTCATATAGAATATTCACTCATGCTTTCTTTATGTAGCACTTGAAAACCCAGACCTGTGACCCTGGATGTGTAAGGATGTAAAAGGAATCTGTATCCTATACTTTTCACTTTAGTACAGAAGAAGAAACTCTTGATGCAATGCTGACTCACTTATTTGTTGTTGCTGCAAGGTAAGCTAAGCCTGTTAACCAGGTGACTAAACCTTCAAGTCCCTGGCAGAGATCTGGAACAATAGTTAAATAAATACAGGACAGTGACAAAAACAGTCAAGAACAGCTTCTAAAATGGAACAGTTGTCCGAAGTACAACTATTTTCTGGTTTCACTGGCTATTCAATGAAAAAAAAAAAAGATGAAATGAAAATTGCCACACTGAGGACTCAAATTACCCTTGTATACATCAGTATGGGCTTTGTTACTCTGATACAAGGTGACATTGCTACATTAACTCAGTAGTTTTCAAAAGCACTTTCGTGTTGTTTAGAACTGTGCTTAGCTCTACAACTCAAACCAACAGCTGAGTAAAACTGACCAATGCACATTGAGATTTGTGACTTTAAGGGAGGAACAAGCTCATATCTTGCTCTATTTGCATGTTGTAAGTTTTTGCTGTGGAAAATGAGAACAATAACAGTTACAATAATATGTATGTAAGTCATATAAAGTATGTAATATTTGCAGAGTACTTTGAAACCATGAATCAAGAAATATAAAAATCACAATACTGTAATTGTGTTGCCTTTTTTGCACGAGACTGCGTGCATGACTTAAAACAAAGAAAGGAATAAGTAAATGAAGTAGTTGCCCCACAGTTCTCTTTGCCATGGATTTCCTCTCACGGATATTCACACATATTCTAACTAACTTTTATTACCAGCATTTGAGTCTACTTCCATATACCTACGCTCACATGCATATGGTAGCTGTATAGCTACAAATTTGATAACACAAATTTTACTTCACAAGAAGAGTATCACACTAACTATGTGAATACTATTTAGTCTTCCAAAACAGCTTTCCTAGAAGTAGCTATCTGGGGAACAGATGCACATTTCCAGGAACATACAGATCTGATTTCCTTTGAAATGAAAAGGTAGAATCATTTGCATAGCTTTGACCCTTTTTCACAGCCTAGACTCTTTGTTTTAACCTCTAATTATATTGCTCTTTCAAAATTTAGATTCAGCCTATTTCTGGCTTTGTAAACCATCTTTCATAGAAAGCTAATGGGCTGCTTGCTCATTGGTGGTCATAAAATCACAAGATAGCTTTACTTTTAGTTATAACTTTATATACAATAACATTATTAAAAATAATGAGCAAAGAGTATCTGCAGCATAATTGTGCAAGTTACTGTATTTAGCCTGCACAAAAAACTCTTACACAAATAGTATCCCACTGTTCCAGGGAAGCCCACATGAGAGCTTCTCACAAAGCAAAAATACAACTGAGAATATGACCAATTTAAATCACCTTATTGTCCTTAGTGACTGTATCTCAACTTATTCAAGAGTAGGACCCTCTTCGAGCGCCATTGCTGCTGACATGAAAATTGCACTTCACTGTAGCTGACAAATGTTTGTATTTTTATTTCCATAAAAGATGGCTTCATTCTTGCATTATTAGATTTAAGGTCATATTTACAGCTTTTATTTTAAAATTTTCATGGTCATATTTACAGTTTTCAATTTATCTTTTGCAATTGAAATATTTCTAGATATTTTCTGCTGTTCAGTGAAAACTCATGGGAATCGGACTGAATTTAAAACCCCTGCCATGTGTCTGTTTTTAATACGGTCAGCCTCTGCATTGGTTAGATTTATTGTTTAATTAGGTAGAAAATGAGAAAATACAATGAAATGTCACAATAGCATCTACTGGCCAACATGATTTGAAGAAAAGATCATAAAGGAAGCCCTCCTCTGCATTTATTCTTGGAATAACCCCAAATCTGGTCATTTAACTCAGGAGTGGGCTCCATTTGCAAACAAGTTCCTAATGAATTGCATTGTTCAAATAGAAATTGTCTTCCTGCTTGGTGGCTTATGATCATTAACACCTGTTTGCCTTGGGAGCTGTTAAAGCCATTCTGTTTGCTATGGGAACACTGAACTGGGAAAAAAAATGCACAAAAAAAGAAAAAAAAAGGCACAAAAATGCTTTCTGTGTCTGCTCTGGAGGCAAGGTTCACCTCATCCACAAGATCCTCAAATGCAGAGACCAAGGAGAAAGAACAAACCTTCCAAGAGCTCACACCAAACTGTGTGAGTGTGCATTTATATATGCATTTTTATTTATTTTTGCATTTAGGACTACTCCAGATTACACAGAAAGGGAGTATTTAGAGGAGTTTGTGATTTGAAAGGCCATCAATATACTTTTTGAGGAGCACAAATAAGTATGAGCTTGATTTAAAAAAACAAAAGAAAACCTTAGTATGAAATAAATCTCTTGCTTGTTGTCAAGAACTTCCCTTCATGAAACTGAGTTATAACTGAAGTATTTTTAGGAAAAAAACCCAACCAGCTAGTGATAAATAACTGTATAGCAGAAAAAGGAATGATTCCATCTATATGATGATCTGAATTTACTTCTTGAACCTCAAAACTCTCAAAGTTTTCAAGTGCTTAGAGACACAACCAGATTTTAGGGCTCTGAAATACTGCTGAATAGTAACTCAAAATCAAAACTGACTTGAATCCCAAATACTTCCCTTATTATTCTAGTACTTTGAAGTTTTATATAAATTAATGATAATTGAATCTCAGGTTTATGGTCTGGTACCTCACTGTCCCCTTAGAGGAGCTATTACCATGGTGATAAGATTGCTTAAATTAAGCTGTCTTTTTCCACAGGACTTGGCTCATTGCCAGTGCAGTGAAGGGAGATTTCAGACCATTCAGCACAGCATTAACCTTACTGCCAACACTGCTAAATGGGGTAGAGGAACTAGGAAGAAATTTGATTTAAAAAAGGAAGGAAAAAGCAAATATATGAAATCCTGAAGGACAAAACAGGACTAAAAATGCCACTTTGAAACAAAATCAAAATTAGCTAAGTTTTGAGATTTAGACAAAAAACTTAAAAATTGTAATGCCTTGGTGACCTAAATGCAAAATAAGTGTGTCCAATGGTTCTTCCATGAGGGAACTGTAACAGACTGTAGGGAGGATGAGAAAAAATGCCAGGTAAAAACCCTACTTAACATCTAGATTTTACAATCTATTTGGAAATTTGACTCAAGTGGGAAAATAAAAGCAAACAGCAGAAAAAAACCCCAAAACCAAACAAGAAAGCACGATATGGAAACAAATACTGAGTGAACTAGCAGGGCATGGAGAAAACGAAAAACACTCCTTTGAATTGTCAGGGTTTAATACCTACTCCATAAAAAGTAGTAAGCTATGTACAGATGGGGCTGTCAGAGATAATGACAATGTATTACAATGTAAATCATAAGATTTGAAACATTAGAGCAAAGTATCTATGAAACCTGAAAAAACAATTATTTTAGTGGAAAGGAAGGGAATAGGCAATAGGTTGCAAGTACTTTATTCCAGGGGAGAAAACAAAAATCAATTTATGTAAGAGCCCAATAACATTATTCTAAAAAAAGAGAACCTATGTTTCCTGTGTTTTTATGTGGTGTGAGAGATCCTTGCAGTCCTTTTCTGGCAATACTTACAAATTATTTCTCTGTGTGACTACAAAATTATCGCACGTTCATAAGTAATTTTAATAATGAATATGTTATTCTTCCCAAACTGTGTGTGCACACACACAGACAGAGCCTGCATTTGCATCCACAAGCACATTACAGTGCATTCCTGCAGCACCAGTTTGAGCTGTTACACCTCCTATAGCTACAGTCCTTCAATTTCTTCATCAATGGCTGTGCAATGGCATGACCTCTGAAGTTTTAAAGGTGTTCTTAATTCTTATTTTCATTTGGGTTGCTTATAATCAGAATAATTGCCAGAGGCAGAGAGCTGGCCTTGGCAATGACATACATTGACATATAGACTCTAACCTTGGCTTTGACAAAAGCTTGTGTGAACTTGAACAATTAATTTTGTCTTTCCAAGTCAGTCTCATCATTAAACAGTCAGGTTAGTAAGCCAGGAACTGCCAAAACTGTTTTGTAGGTTAGTGCATGTAGCACCTCTAGATGAAGCACAAAACAGAATTTCTGATTTGCCCTTTTCTATAAAAATATAACCAAGTTTTACTCTACAAAAAAACTTTTAGAACACATACCTCGGTATACACCTGTACTGCAGCCCTCTGTGGTCTAATTTAGGGTTTCAAATGCTAATTAGGTAAGAACATATGTCTAATCAGAATATTACAAACATTCTTAGAACAACAGAATTTTCTTTTATATAAATGCAACACCATTATCATTATAAGCAGACTCATAAACTTGCTTCATTTCTGACCAACCAGAGTGAACAGGTTTTACACTCACATGATTAGTTCTAGGAAATCTTTACTGTCTGAAAATTCACTATCATTTCATGGGAGTAGAGAAACCATCAAACACATGTGCTGTTTATGGATTAACAGGGGATAACAGTTGGAAGAAAGGCTGAACATAGGCATTCTGATTTTTGCCTAGCTGCTACAGTAGGGAATACATTATTGTCTAAGTCTTCTTTCTGATTGCAAATGTTCCAAATTTAAAAAATAAAATCTGTTTAGACATATTAGGCATGTAGATCTTGGGTAGATTTGGTACTCTTAAAGATTTAGCACAGAAACACAGCTGCCACTGACATGGTTTCTTTTATTTTATTTTTAATGGGCAGCTAAACATTAATGGAGGAGAAGGAAAGCAAGAGAATCCAGATACTAGGCCAAAGTACCTGTTCAATTCTAGCTGAATCATTCCATGTTAAAGGAAGAAAAAACAAGCTGAAATCTTTTCTTTTTCTCTAAGGCTGTGACTATAGACTTCTGGGAAGTGGTGATCACAAATGTTTTTTATTACAGTGTTCTCCTGCTATAGCACTTGTGTGCACATAAACTGCAGATACATCTTGGCAAACAGACTCACAGATTCTCCTTTTGGATTATACAGCCTTTCAACCAGCTTTATAAGAGGCTGCAGGGAGTGACCAGAGGGGGCACGAAATCAGCTGCAACAATCACTGAATGGTCAGAATGTGGAAAATTCCCAGACTAAGTGAATGACTAGCATATAGCCCACAGGATGTTTTCCAGTCTGAATTCCTAATCCACTGCACAGCCTTTTATATAATTATAGATATAACTATACATCTCAGTATTTGTCCTTTATGAGAAGCTTCAAATTCGCAAAAAATAATAAGAAACCAGAATTATTAACCTGAACTTGAAAGAGAAATAAATTGCAAAGTATTTGCCCTCAATGAGGTCTGCTGAGAATGTGGTGAACAGGGATACAGAGAGGCTAAACAAGCTCTACCAAACTATTAATTGAAGCGAATCAAAAGGTACCTCATGGGTACAGAATGCCCAGGGATCAGCTTTCCTGCCACAGAAGGCAGAGATAGGTATATAAGCTTGTTACACCAAAAACAACAAAGATTTATCTTTATAAAGACTGTGTAAACAGAAGCTTCTAGCTCTAGAAAGACTAGCTGAATTGAAATGTTTATATTCTCCTTTGGAGAAAACTTTACATCCTCCTTGATTTTTTTCAGAGATTTGTCCTTAAGACAAATAAAGAGAGTTTTATTTCAGAATAAATCAGTCTATTCTTCAATCCCAACTTAATAGCAGAACTAAAACTTAATTTGACACTTCTGATGAACAGCAGTTAAGTGTTTAAAGATGGATATTAAAATTAAGTTTTGTAATAAAACAAAAACCAGTGAGTTTAAAAAGAAATAATTTCCATGCATAATACCTTATATTTTCTGGATCCAATTAGGTGGACGTTAGATCTTCTATTTCAGCAAACACAACTTTCACAGAAAGTCATGTACTTTAAAATGCTTTAAAATGTCAAAATCTAAAGGAAATCCCAGTTAAAACCTCCCAGTGCTTTGTTCACAACAAAGAGGAAGAAGACTGAAGAAAATCAAGGTCTTGTTTTAAAGATCAAGCCAGGAAACTCACTGTAGTTGAAAGCCAGCAATTTAGGTAATACTTATCAGCAACAAACAACAACAAAAAAAGCTTATTTTAGCAAAAAAGTCAGAAAAGACTATGCAGAACTTTGGGTACTGAAATACAGGTTGCCTGACTACAGAATGTGTTTGAGATTGATTATTTTTCAGAGTAGATTATTTGTGTAAATTGTGAATGATGCTGAGTTGAGCTCTCCCCTCCTCAGCTCCCAGGGGTAAGGCTCGCTGTGATCAATACCTGCCTTGGGCCTGTACCATTTCTCCACTACCAAATGATTATCAAATTATATCCTTTGTGTATATATGGAATTATGCACTTAAATACACCTTGAGGAAAACATTATTTTAGTATTATTTCCTACCTTTTCTTACCCACAGGAAAGCTGCAGCCTGAATAAATGATCTCCAGAACTCCCTTCCAACCCCAATCATTCTGTTATTCTGTGTGACTACAGAAGTCCCATAGTTCACTGATTAAACCAAACTTCTATTTACTGATTAAAAAAATGGTCCTGGGAGAATGTGGGAGGGCGAGACAAATGCACAACAAACACAAATCCTGAACAAACCATAAAATACCAATGTAACCCGCACACCTTAAACAAATCAATGTCTTCCAAAACTTTGCAAAATGTGTTTTTACGAGTATTAACAGTGAATCAAGTAAATAAGACCTCACATGGCCACTTGAGATGGCCTCAAATCAAAACTCACTGGCACGTCCTGAACAAGGAACTCAAACTCGCCCATTGCTGTAGCCCTGTTCTACAGGCCACATTATTCCTGAGCATGAGCACAAGTGTTGCCCTGACTGGCTGTGACCTTATTCCCCTTGGCTGGACAGGAGATCCTGGCCTCAGATCACTGGACAACTAATATAAACAATATAGTCTGATACATATTTCTGTAACTGAGCAAGAAGAAGGCAGACATGTTCTGACTTTCTTAGAGAGCAGACATGTTGAGAGCAGACCCTCTGTCTGGCCAGAGAGATCTGGTCAGACAAGAGCCTTGTGTCCAGGGTTCTCCAGGCAGTCTGCCTGAGGAATCCTGGATGCAGAGTCTGCTGGTAGGTATTAGAGCTTTTGCTAGTGCTTAGATGCTTAAGTTCTCTCTGCATAGATATTAGCCTTCTTATAGATAAATAAAGCTTCTGAACATTTCTTGGAGTCTACCCTCTCGTCGTTATGCCTCCTGAGCCGGCTAAAAACCACACATCGCCATCACCAGGTCTCCTTCCCATCTTTATTTTTACTTCCACCCCCGCGACATTTGACAAACGTGGTGCACAACAGGCTGCTCTGTACCTGGTTTCCAGCGGTATGTTGCTGTTCAGGACCCAGCTGTTATGGAGATGCACTGAATCTTGTGTGCTGGTGGGGGGAGTCGGGGCGGCAGGGCTGGGCTGGCTGCGGGTGGTCATCGATCTCCTCTGCAGAGAATCGGCCGCGGGAGGCGGTTTCCTGGCGCAGGTGCAGGCGTGGGGTGGGGGAGGCGGCGGCGGGAGGGGTCTGAAGGTGAACTGGTTATGTGGGCTCCCTGGCATGTCTGAAACAACAAGGGAAAGGCACAGAAACCCACGGAGTGTTATTATTTTAGAAAGATCAAGACGGTGTTTGAATCTCGTTTTGCAGTTAGTGGTTCGTTTTTGTTCATCTTAATGACAAAAAAAGGGAGATAACGTCTTAAATTGAAGGAGGAGAGATTTAGATATGATACTAGGAAGAAATTCTTTGCTGTGAGGGTGCTGAGGCACTGGCATGGATTGCCCAGGGAAGCTGTGGATGCTCCATCCCTGGTAGTATTGGATGCAGACCTAAGCAACCTGGTCTAGTGGAAGGTGTCCCTTCCCATGCCAGAGGGGTTTGAACTAGATGATCTTCAAGGTCCCTTCCAAGCCAAACCATTCTATGATAGTATGATATAATAATTATTAGTAATAAAGCACTGTGCTTTATCATGTTGTTAACCCTGTTTCCTCTAAAATGTGTTGCAACATGTGACAGAAATTAAAATGCAACAGTTTACTGAAACAATCAGATACAGGCACACACCCTACACACCCAGCGCTGTAATTTAACAACCAACCCAAAAAACCCTCAAACAAACAAAAAAAAGAAGGTACAACATGTCATAGGATTTTTGGAGGATGAAGGTAAAGAACAAATAAATCAAGCTGATATTGCACTGCAGCTCAGATACAAACTGATTTCATGAGGTATAGTTCTCTTTTAAAAACATCTGTGAAAGAAATAGACACAGTATAAAAATTAGTCTTGCACTTCAAGAGAGAAAATAATTGAATAATAATTGAATAATTCCTACCACCTAACAAACATCTTTTTGTTAACAGTGTTAACACATTTCTGCGAGTCTATTATTGCATTTGTTAAATGAGAGCTGAGAAAAGGTCTCTGAAGCACTAATGATCCAGACACCCAGAGAAAATGTTCTATGGAGTTAAAAGCAGATGAGCTGACAAGAAGCTCACAGCCACTGGGCCAGTCTGAGAACACAGGGAGAAAGATGAGTGTGGTGGGCACCCAAGGCCTTGTTACCTGTGCTGCCAGCGCCCCAGAGCACCACAGAGGGATGCTGTAACTGCCCTGTCCTGTGCTAACTCTGCCACACGGCTGTAAGGTGTCTTGAATCCTCATGCAAAGGACAACAAGGAGACAACTATGGTGTAATTGTTCTCTCTGCTTCCCACAAGAGTCTCCAAAGCCTCTCAGTACAGTAAGATACACAGCCATGGAGAACTGAGGCAAGAAATTCCCTTGTAAAGGAACAATAACAAACACTTTCCAAAGAAGATGCTGATAAAAATTGCTGCCAGATTGAGTGAACTTCAAAGTTATTAACCTGAAACTCCTCAAGCTACTTCACCTCAGTGTCTAAGGCAGCTTTATCCCATTTCTGCACTCACCCTCACTCTCCCTTTTACCTTAGCAGATGTCCAGTTAAATTTGCACAAATCCAGCTGGAGCGAAGCTCTGATGAACCTGCAAAAATTCCCTGCAAGGAACTGTTGTTGCCATCCGTCTACAACACATGCTCTCTTTAAATTATGACATGATGTGTCTTCAAGGTGAAAGATGAAAGTGTGTTGCCTCCATTCTTAGAACAGCTTGTGGAAAAAAAAAAGCACTTTTTTATCCATGACAGTCACAATTTACCCCAACTGGAGAAACAAGGTTGTTTAGTGCTCCACATAAGCTTTTCTATGCTGTGGTAAGCAAAGCTGTCATGGATTTGGCCTGGGCTTAATCCTTTTAATTTCATTGATCTTTTATCAAGGCAACATTCTTACAGTTGCACTGAGGTTTACGCTGTAATATTAGTTTGCATATACCAGAAAAGCATTTCTAAGCATCTTAGAAAATTGGAGACCTTAGTAAATCAAATCACTGCAGTCAACAGTCCAGAGCTCCAAAATAATCTGCTAAGGCACTTTCACATAATAATTAATCTAGTAAATCCTGTATCCTGCTATTTTAGAATTGAAAGCTACCCAAATTTTGGACATAATATTTGATATCCAGCATCCTCATGTATTTGATCAATGACATTCCCTTACTTAAGGTATCAATCTTAAATCCACTCTACAGAAAATTTGCAGGACTATTATACAACCTATAATTTGCATGACAAGTAATTTTAATGGTTGAGCCACTGTCCTGCTATAAAAATGCTGGTCTTCGACAGGACACTCAGACTCTACAAGGTAGATCAAAAGCTATGCAGTAAATGTCAAGCAGCCAAGGCAACTGTTTGTCCAGGAAAATGGGAAAAACCCTGTATAATCTATATGGCAAAACACCTTTTAGTTCCCTTCTTCCCCCTTTATATGTCCCGTCCCTATCCTGTCAATAGCACACAATTATCTGACCAAGAATTTAGCTTTTTCCATGCAACAGACTGGTTCTGCCTTGTGAGCCATGAAGTTTTCTGGTTGGTAGGGTACCTTATACCTCCCAGTGCAATTTATCACAATACATCAACACATCACATTTCCTGGGGGATTGGTTTTTAATTATCACACTTGTCACCCTTTTGTCCAGCTACTGGCATCACAGAAAACCACACATCGGATCCTGAATATTTTGGTGATTTAGAAAAATATCTGCTGCATCAGACCCTCATTTCAGTGAAGTACTGATAACTCATTATGCTGAGAATCAGACTGAATTTCCAATTAGTTTTTACAGACTTTTTACTTTGGAAAGGTTTTTTTTATTTCATGTGAAACTACATCTATTTCTTATTAACTTTATTTTTATACCACAAAAAATGCTGCCTGGGATATAAACCAGCCTTAAATTTAAATGTTCAAACTTACGATT
Organism: Calyptomena viridis; assembly: GCA_013390005.1. Lineage (NCBI taxonomy): Eukaryota > Metazoa > Chordata > Aves > Passeriformes > Eurylaimidae > Calyptomena > Calyptomena viridis. Next base: position 235,614 of record WEIV01027101.1, read on the forward strand.
CTTCAGAACTCTAAATAAGAGTCTGCAAAATAACTTACTGCAAAATCATTTAAACACCTAAAAAGGGATATTATACCAGATAATTTGTATAAAACCAACAAGCTTCCAAAATGTATGAGACTGATACAGGAATAGGCTTAGCTAATGATAACCATAACAACTCCTGTTTTTATTTTTAATGGTTGCTAATGACGTTCAGATTTTGTAATTCTTTCATCAAAAAGTTTATGTATTATATGCAAATATGGTGTTGCTTGTTTTCAATGTATTCATTGACATGATAGAAATTAACATTAATCTAAAAATGTAGCTATAAAACATGATTTCAGCTCAAACTCTACATTTACAACGATTTGCTTCAAATCAGACTTCCACCTGAGGAGCAACCAAGCCAGGAGTGATGCTCTTGGCTCTCATCACAGGCCTTCTCATCTGCACTTGGATTTGTTTGGTTTTACTCTTACTTGCACATTCCCCCTCCACTCCACAAACTCTATTCAAAGTGTTTTCCATCTCTTTTTTTTTTGGGGGGGGTGGGGGTTTAGCTTTCATTTTTCAAGAACAGGGTTAATTTGTTAAGTTCTTCTGTTTTGAGACACTTCCCAAACTCCATGCACTCACACCAAAAGAGGAGCCGCAGCTATAAACAAGAAAATCTTTCCTTGTAATTCTGCTGTCTCAAAGGATTTCTACTTGCTCTCTTTCCTTTGAAGTTGGAAGGAAGGAGTTTTGTTTCTCCCCTGAGTATTTCTTTTTTCTCGGTTCTGGCTTGTGCTTTCAGATGCCCCATGATCAAGGCTGAACACATGCTCAGCTCCTTTCCTGCAGCTGAGTTCTGCTACTGCTCCTTTTTCTTTCAGGAGATGCAAAAATTCAGATCCTCCTTTTTTACCAGGCCTCTGCTTTTCAGAAAGTGGGAAGTTAGTTAACTCGGACACTTCCTTGACTCTGCCATGGTGGTTGAGAGCTGCCATTCTGTTCAAAAGGTATTGGAGGCACAGGCTGATGGACAAGAGCAGTACTAACATAAGCTCATTTTCCTTAAGCCAGGCTAAAATACCATTGTAATCATAAACATGTAGCCAAACTGCTTTACAGACTGACAAAAATGAAATAAACAGCTTAATCAACTAGTTAGCACATAACTAAAAATTAGTTTTGAAAATTAGCCAAGGCATGGCAGAACCACTTTCCTAGCAGTTTTGAAATATACTTTACTATACTTTTTGGATCCATATAAAAGAAGGGGTAATTGAACTGTTTTATCACTTACTGACAAGACTACAATAGCCTGCATTGTTATTAAGTGAAGTATTTCAGAGAGAATATACTAAAATGTAATGAACCATAAAAGGTTTGCATCTAATCTGTGGTGCTTTTGAGATATTTTAATTTTTTTTCATTTCCTGAATTCATTATTTCTGGGTATGTTTGGATTTTTTTTTTACTGGATGCGTTTCAGCTGAGTATGAATTAGCTGGCAATCCATTATTTAATGAACGAAATAGCAACATATGTTCAGAGAGTTTAGTTTATTTTTAAGTTCTATGGGGATACTACTGCTCAGTTACAGACTGTCATTATTTTTCAAGGAGTCTTAGAATTGCAGAATTATTTGTGTTGGAAGGGATCTTGAAGTTTAGTTTCAATCCCCCTGCTGTGAGCTGGGACATCTTCCACTAGCCCAGGTTGCTCCAAGCCCCATCGAATGTGGCCTTTAACCCTTCCAGGGATGGGCCATCCACAACTTTTCTGGGCAACCTGTGCCAGAGCCTCACCACCCTCATAGTAAAGAATTCCTTCCTCACATCTAATCTAAACCTGCTCTCTGTCAGCTTAAATCCATCCCCTCTTGATCTATCAATCCACACCCTTGTTAAAAGTCCCTCTTGAGCTCTCTTATAACCCCTTTAGGTACTGGAAAGTTCTGTAAGGTGTCCCTGGAGCCTCCTCTTCTCCAGGTTGAACAATCCCAACTCTCTCAGCCTGTATTCTTAGGAGAGATGAAGGAGCATAATTGGCACTGAAGAACTGGAAAAGGTTCAGTGCAGAGAGACAGAGAATCTGAATGCTTAATACTAGCACTAATTAGCACAGAATAAAAAAACCCAGAATGACAGAATCAATTAGGTTGGAAAAAGCCTCTGAGATCATCAAGTCCGACCTGTGACCAAACATCACCATGTCAACTAGACTATGGCACTGAGTGCCACATCCAGTCTTTCCTTAAACACCTCCAGGGACAGGGACTCCACCACTTCTCTGGACAGTTCATTCCAATGTCTAATCACCCTTTCATTGAAGAAATTTCTCCCAATGTCCAACCCAAACCTCGCCTGGCGCAGCTTAAGACTATTTCCTCTTGTTCTGTCACTGGCTGCCTGGGAGAAGAGACTGACCCACACCTGGCTACACCCTCCTGTCAGGCAGTTGTAGAGAGTGACAAGGTCCCTCTGAGCCTCCTTTTCTTCAGCCCGAACAATCCCAGCTCCCTCAGCTGTACAGAATTTCATACTATACTGACACTCTAAGAGCAGAATGAATCCTGTATATGATTATTTAGGCTGTGCTGAAAACACAGCACTTCATTTCCAAAGAAAGATTAACAAAGATCTTAAGTCATGTACTTTGAATGGTGTCAGTGAACATAAAAGACAGCTGGATTTACACTATAGTAATGTAATGATGTCAAAGAAATGATGTCTAATACTTAAACATGCAGTCCAATGTGTTCATATGGATCTCATTAAATGTTTCCTTTATGTTCACAGTATCACATATGTTCAATTTCCTTGAATCTCTTACAATTACGCACACACAGAATAACAGTTTCTAACTCATCACTTGCGGATCATTTCAACAAAAAGATTTGGCAAAGCAAGAATTGTAACAATTTCCTATTGCTTACAGAAACTTATTTCTCTCTCAGCATTTCCAAGTTTAATTGTTTTTGAAAATGAAATACGATGCACTTCAACTCTTTCAAAAACACAAGCAACATTCATATTGAATGTGCATGGTCTGACTGTGTAAGGAAAAAAATCTCTTCTGCACAGAAGCTACATGGACAGTAAGGACTGATTATGACAGCAACACTTCTTTTCTGTTTTGACATTAAAAGTCAAAACTTGTCCTGTAAGACCTAAGTAACCATATTTTGTAAACACTCATACTGGACTTCATTCTAGGAAACTTAACAAAAATGTAATTACCCAGTTTTGAACACCAGAGTAAAAAGGAGTGATGGGAGCATCACCAGGAGGTCTCTCTTTAAAACACTGTTGCTTCTATGAAAGTGAATATTTTGCTTCTTTAATTCTGCTTAATACAATTTCTTGTGATACAATGCTGAACTCAGCCAAAATTCCTTCCGGAGTCCATATTTATTTAAGTAGCCTTATATAAGCCTGAGATTTTCCCATTATTTCAATTTATATTTTTAGTCCATTTATAACAAACAAAGGCTGTATTACTTGTCTACTAGAAAATCTTCATAAACCAAATAGTACAAGTGGACTTAACTACCTGCATATGATACTAAGTATTAATGCATTAAAACCCTTAGCAACAGCAAGCATAAGGAATTTTTATTATTGAGACTTCTGTATTTGCCAATAATTTGCCAATATTGTTGTGCATCAGGATGGTAACAGTGCAGAGCTCCATTTCTGGTAAAACTTCAATTAGTGGCATGATAAAAATGAAAAAAATACTAGAGATCTCAACGTTTTTGAAAATAAATTTGAAGTGTCTCAAAAACATCTCTGCAAACAACTGCTTCTTGACTCAGCTGCAGAAAGATGAGAATTTTTCAGGCAAAAGAATGGAGGTTGTAACTCATTAGAGAAGGAAAGGCAGTGATTTATCCCTAGGGAACTATCACATGGCCACCTTTTCCAACTTTGTGGATAGGATGCATTTAATAATCTTTCAGCACTCAAAAAATTCTGGCATCTGTCGTCTTTCTACTGTATGCTTGTCAGTTTTACTTTGTACAGTTCTTGAAATAAGAGTGATATGCTCTTTTTTTTAAGGTGTGTGTGGGGGAGTGTTTTTGCTTTTTTCTGATGATAGAAATGTTAATATACTCAAACCAAAAGAAGGGCTTGTGGGCCCAAAGCTCTCTCTTTTTTTTCTGCAGCTGTATTGGCTGGTGCAATGAAAGACATTACCTTTCCTGACAAACTTTGCCTCACTTTAGAGGCACTTATATTTGTAGAGCATTAGAGCTACAACAGCAGTACTCCTCCTTAATTAACTCCATCACTCAGTGTTTTAACTCGGGAGCCTGATTACTAAAGTAGAATAATTTTGGTCATAAACACTGCACTATAAGATGTCCCTCTCTGTGCTGTAGTTTGTAACCAGAAACGAGTTTCAGGTTATAATGCTGTGTACTGTGGATGAGATGCAAGGTTTAAATGTTATCATGCAGAAGCACCTGACAATATAAACACACCAATGTGTGTTCATATAAAATAAACATTGCCAAAGGGGAGTGAAGAGCAAGAGTTCCTGAGGTGCCCTTATTGTACTGAACTGCCTGAATTACAGCTTTGTTCTATGGTACTTCTTCATACAGCTGTTAAATACTAATGTGCTCAATGTATATTTATGTGAAAAACATTCCATTTATGTGAAATGCTCACATTTATGTCAATTAATATGAAAAATTTGCCATGAAACTATCCTACTCACTCCCTTCCCTCTCCTTCATTGCAGGTGATACATATGTCAGATTCTCTCTAATACCCATCTAGTTGAGACTCTTAAATCACTACAGTCTGTGCCAACACAAGACAGGCCCCTTGGTGGCTGAGTAACAGAGGTCAAGGACAAAACATGAAGGGAGAAGAAAAGCAGCACTCCAGTTTGGATGGAGACTGAGGGAACAGCCTAAACAACCAGCCCTGGCTTCCAGTGGTTTGTTTAGCAGATCAAGCAGCTGCTGGTACAATTAACATCACACAGTATTCAAAGGACAGAGTGAAGATTGGCAGCTCACAGCCAGCTTAAAGGTGGTATTTTCATGAGAATGTGTAATTTCTGCCATTACTTAAAAGTGGTGGGTTCAGTCAATATCATGAGTTGTAACTTCTATCAGTAGGAACTCACAGGGGACAGTACAATCACTATTCTAAAACTCTGAACAAAGCGGGAGAGATTATAGCTTAGAGAGTAAGCCTATCATCTAGGTTGCAAAAGCCAGGCACTTACAAATAACCTGGCAGCAAATTTTGATGACCTCAGAGGTGAACAGATTTTGATTGAAGAGCAGTTTATTATTGGTAAAATAGGTTGCAAGCAGTCAAGACTCTAAAAATTAATGTTTCCGGAGTTATTAATGATTTTTGGCTGTGATACATATTCAAGTTTTGGCCCTTGTGTTATTAAATTCATTAGCTGTGAGGGCTTTCTGAAAGGGATCTATGGGTGAGGGAATTAGCAACTATAAATCATAGTGAAATACACTGTGTATTTAGCCCAATAGGTCAGTGGAAATATCATGAGTATGGACATATTAAGCCACTTGGTCACCACCTTGCCTGCCTCTTACCTGCTTCATCTGTGTTCCTGTTATTCTGCAATATTTTTAGGAAAACAAGACTGCTTGAGGCTGTACCTTGTTACAGACCAAATAACATAAAGCTCTGCAGCATTTGAGTTTGCTGCACTGCGAGGGCTGAGGTAAAGACCGTTCCTTTTTAGTGCTTGCCTTCTCTAGGATGGGGACACTGACGTGAGTCCCACCAGTTGACTGAAGTACAGTCCTGTTCAACTTAAAGCCTAGCCACGAGAGAGACCATTTTGCTGATTCATATTTTTGTAAATATCAGCTATTCTGTGGCTTTACAGAAATACATGATAAGTCTTAAGTCATGGTTAAACATGACAGTTACATCAGGACCTAAACTCAACCACTGGAAAGCCCTGAAATTACTGGGGGCAACATCTCAAGCATATCTGCTATTTATTTGGACTCAGACAGAGCTAGTGCTTTGTTGGCAGCACTGCAAACTTACTTTAAGACTACTTCATGGTGGAAGTACCTGAACTTTCCCACTTCAAGGATGAATCATACTACAGTTTCTCCCACCTGGATATATAAAAGCCTTGCTCAGGACACCTAAGTCTCTGCACTCCGGATTATCCTGTCAAAACCAGACATCCAGAATGTCTCCTGACATTATTTTGCAGAGCATAATTGAAAAGATCCATTTTTACAATCAATATCACGTACAGATGTAGAAGCTTAAAGCTCTTCTGGATCATTCGGGAATCGACTCTACCCCTATCTATTTACATCATTTTTAAGACAAACCTTTTAGAAAGATACTAATGAGGGAACACCAGGAGAAACACAGACTAGTTTCTATGCTCATAATATTCTGAAGAACATGTTTATAGCTTATAGATAAAAAAATAAGATCTCTTTCATTCAATAAAACTGCATTCCATGTTTTTATTATGGATTTTACCTTGCCAATAAAATGTTTGATATGAACATCTTTCATATATTCCCAGTGACTTTTATATATTCATAAGGAGTATAAAAAAATCATTTATCTGTGTTTATATGAAGAGTGAGAAAAACCTGTCAAATGCATCTATAATATATAAACATATGTAGAATTTAACTGTGGTGCTATACACAAATCTACCTCAACTTCCTCAAAACTATATTAATGTAGTAGGTATAAATAAATACCAAGATGTACTTTTCTGGACAGAAGACTTTGCATAACACTGTAGCCAGTTAAACAGACTGAGATGTCTGTCATTGTGAGGCACAAAGCCTCAGGCAGGGCTCAGCATCAGCTGGAGGACACACAGGAGCACCACACATGGCCAACACTGAAATCAGCTATAATTATTTTAAGCCATATCATGGCATTGGGGGTTTAAACATAGATTTGGGCATTCTATAGAATAGTTAGAATAGTTTACTTCTAGCCTATTTCCTGTTCTCTCTGGGGAAGAGGTGTAGTGGTGCAGTGATGAACCACAGCAGTGCTGGGGCTCAGAGTGGCTTTCCTCTAGAGGAGTAAAGAAAACAGCTTGCTCAAAGTTGGCTGTTCACAACAAATATCCCTTGATCTACAAAGTTCAACCAGAATTCACTAGGCTGCATCTGATTACAAATCTGTATGCCCTGTACTGGCTTTGTAGAAATCATTTCTGCTGTGTTCTCGTTCTCTGCGATTTAATTTTTAGGCAATTCTGCTTTCTCTGTAGACTGAATGGGGTGTCAGAGTTGTTTGTTGCTGTAATTTCCTGCTACCCATTTCAGATAATCAGAGAGAAATCTTTATACAGAACTGTCCTACCAACAAACAAAATGAATGGCTTTTGGTGAAACCAGTCATGCTCTTCCTGAATGACTACATATACATTCACACTTGTTATGTGAATTAGGAATATGATCACTTACTCTTCCTCAGTCAAGAAGAGACTTCTAATTCATTTTAGTGGAGGTTAGTTTTAACCATAGTCTGAATTGTCAAGCAGCAAGCATGTGTGCTTAGTACTAGTCAAGAAATATCACTGACAACACTTAAAAAAAAGAAAATCAAGTTACATGTGTTCCATCTTACCATCTCCTCAGAGCAGTCTGACCTATAAACCAATTTTCAATTAAAACATAAACTACTGTAGGACAGATTTTTCTCAGCAACCTGACTAGTTCCCTGTTGGTAGGGGTAGAGAGCTCACAGGAGACCAGACTGTTCCCTTCAACTTCACTTACATTCTACTTTACAAACTTTAGTAGACAAATCTGTTAAAGTTCTTTAAGATAAATTACAGTTCCAAAACTTATATTGTCCTTTTTAAGTTTTGCTTTAGAAATGGATTTTAAAATAAAGAAAAATTTAAAATTATCTTTTAATTATCTATTCAAATAGAGAATTATTGTTTTTAAAAGGGAAACAATTTTTTTTTTCAAAGCAAAAAGAATGGTAACCTCAGCTATAATGATGCTAGTTAGCATCAATTTTGTCTTGGTAACCCTCAGAATTACATGGTACTATTTAAGGAGGCTGCATGTAATTGTCACATAGCATAACAGAAAGCTATTTGCTGCTCACCAGATGATTTGACATACTATCTAAATTACATTCTATTAGTTAAAGAATGTACTTCAGTGTAGAATTACTTGAAAGACTACTCTTGTCTTTTATCCCTAGAGGTGGTTAACAAGTTCCTGTCCCTCTCAACATAATGCACAAATAAAACAAATACTTCTACAAAAAGATCTATCCCCGCATCGATGTTTGCTAACATTTTGTTTAGGAATGTTGACACTTCTCCTATAGTCCTGAGCTGGCTGGAAGGAAAGACAATGGTACATGTGTAACTGATGGTAAACAGCAAATTGATTATTTTTCAAAGAAAAGCCAAACTCCTGTAGGGAAAGACAAAATAACAACACAGAAACAGCTGATGTAATGCCTGAAAATGAACATGACACAAGCCACAAACCCATAGCTTACAAATCACTCTCTCCAATACATATTTAGGCATTTAGAAACAAGCATATAGATTTTCTGAAATACCAATATACTTCTAGCTCTCCCCTAACCCGGGGGTTATGGCCTGGTTCCACAGAAATATCAAGCTCTTTTACCTCCCTGGTGTCTATTGTCAGGAGCTCTGCCCCCTTAACCACGTCTGCAGTTCTGAGCTGAGCATCCACCAGGTGCCAACAGGGCCACTGGTGCACAAACCCACTCGGCACGTTAACTTCATGCTGCAAGGTTCAACAGGCTGCTCCTGCTAGTCGTGCTCTACTTGCAAAAGGCATCTAGTGCAATTCAAAACTAACAAAGATTACATTATTTTACAGCATTAATGGGCTATAAAAGTTCTTTGAGGCCGTATCCTCAGTTCACCTCACAACACATTTGTGTTTCACTCAAGGCTTATCTATATACAGTTATTTAAACTCATTGTAAGTAAGACACACATTTTTGAATATTACTAGAAATTACGTCTATAAAATACCAAATAAAACCTTCAAAACAAATGCATAAAGAAGTATCAAGGGAAACACACTTTTTCATATGAATCTAACCAACAAAGTATTTTAATGAGTGCACATCTATTAAGAGAATTCTCAGGATACTGTAATTATTATTCATTTTCTAGAATTGTTTCACCAAGAAGCTTTATGCTACTATGGGGACTTTAATGTTTATGTTTTGTGACGGCTGCGTTGACTATTAAAAAGCAATTTGGCTGACATTTTAAGTCTTTTGTTGCCAGTTTTAATTGGATTGTTCACCAAGCATCAACTCCCCCGTTAACTGCAAAAATTACAGGCCGGCGTCAGTTCATAGTAATGACTGTTTAATGATTTTATCCTGTCAGTATGCCAGCTTCACACGGATGCATGCATGATTAGTTTCATATCAAGACCTGTAATTAAATAATTGAAACCTCAACAAAAGAGAACATCAAACAGGAAGACATCCTTAATAAAGACTCAAAGATGTATCAAGACACTCATTCCAGAAGAAAAAATAAATTTTGTTTTGAGGTCAAACATCTCAAGAGTTGGTGTTAAGGAAAAAAAGTTGCCTCACTTTTTGCTACAGAAGAAATTTCCTTTTAAGTGATACAAAGTCTGAGAGCTCGCTGCTGTGAGTACTTGTTTAGCATTCTGAAAATGACTTCAGATTATTCAGAACTCATTATTAGCTATTTTTGTTTGCTTTCCAGTCTAGGTGAAGCTGCTTTTATAATAATAATTATAAGATATAAAAATAATTATACCTCAACTGAAACTTACAGTACTTACAATCAAAGAAAAACAAGCCCACTAACTTCTCAGGAATTCAGGTTCTTGAAAGAAAACAGATTATTAGTCTTTGTTCAGCTCCGAATCCTATGCCAAACTCCTACATATTTCAGAATTTCAAATAGAGAAAAAATGGCTTTTAGAAGATAACTATTTGAAAGTGTGAAATATCCACGAAAATAAAGCCAAAAGAAAGACTCACAAAGCAGGACTAGCACTACAAAGGCAGCGAGTGCTGCTCAAACAGAGTCCAAGAAATTGGGGGGCTTCTTGGAGAATTTCACACCTCATGGTTTGGCCATCTGACATGGGTGGGAACTTTCTGTGGGCAGTTAAACACTTGAATTTTGAAAAGAACTTGGTATTTTAAACATTTTGATACTTAGGAAGTCCAAGGGAAAAATTACTGACCAAGGGCTTTCACTGTCAGTAACAGCAATGCACATCTGCATTATAAAATTTGGGATAGGGTGTCTCTGTAAACTTAGCTGGTATATTTATATATTTCCATTAAACTTAGACCTCAAAGGTCAAATATGAGACTTTACTGTGTTACAGACTCAGTAAGTATTCAGGCAAATTTCAGCAATTTATAGCAACTTCAAAGAACTTCAGCTCATCTGTTTTCAGGCTTGACTTTTATAGACTATAGTCACCTACTAGAAAATATTAACCTGCTGGAAAGTCGATAGATTTTTAAGGTTGCTTCATTTTTATGTACAAAAAGCTGTATGCCTCACAGAATCATTCATTTTCTTTTTATTGCCAGTATGATGGCTTAAAACCTGTTCTGACCAAACTTCTGAACAGATGCCTTTATTTGAAAGATTTAGGGGTCAATTTAGGGCCCATCTCTTTTCCCAGTTACAACAGCATGATATAGGATTAACTCCATTGATTTCAATTATGTTATTCTGTCTTGGTTTGCTAGATGTAACCACAGAAGGGAACAGTCCAACTTTGATAGGGTATATCTATTTTTAATATCTTTAGAAAAAGAAAATTTGTCACTTCAAAGTATCAGCTGTGGAACATCGTACAATTCTGTTCCAGGAAGGGGATTATTGGATCTGTAATTTAGAAAGGAATGATGTGCTGAACCCGTAAAATACAGGTTAGGACAAACTGACTTCCATTCATAAAATAAGAAGGTCCAGCAGAAGTATGTGAATGGACCATACACCAGAAGATAAAAATTCACATTGGCAAATGCAACATACCTCAAATTACTTGCTGAGATCTAAATTAACTCCAGGTCCTCAGAAAATGGCCCTGGGTATGGCTGTAAACAGTGCAATGAAAACTTCTTCTCTATGTACAGTTTTAGTAAAAGAATGTAACAGCATGCAAAATAAAGCAAACTGGATAGAAAGTAAAGAGGCAATTAGTGTTAAATCATCACATATATGTCTTGGGGAATACATTTTCCACTCTTGACACTAGTTTTTCGAAACAATTTACTAAAATAGAAGTGATTTTCCAACAGGTGACTAGATTAGTGATGTGGAAAAAACAGTGTGAGCAGCCACTAAACAGATTATGTAGTCTAAAGAGAAGCAAGATGTAAATGATAGAGAAACAACATCATGAAATCAGTAGGTATGCAACTATTTACACTCACAAAAAAATACAGTGGAGCACTAAATGAAACTGTTAGCACAGAAATTGAAACCTGATAAAAGGGATTATTCCAGAGTGTTTGGTTTTGTTTGTTTTTAACAACAAATTTAATCTAGAAACTTATTGCTGCAAACTGTCATTGAGATGAGAAGGTTGAAAATATTTTATGTATTAACTTTTACATAGATAATTATTCATCCACGCAGAGTAAGCAGGCAGTACAGTATACACACAAATTTCAGTGTATCTAAGTATAAACCATACCAAGAAAAGGAAGTATTTTTATGCATATAATGTCAGAGGACATTTGGGGAAAACAAGAGGAACATGTTATCTGCTCAGCTAACTGGTGAAACAAGCTTAAGGAAGAATGGACCTCCCTTGAAGTCATGTACTACCAGCAATGCAAAAGCTAAAGATGAAATACTTGATTTGAAGATCTCTGAGCGAGCTAGGTATTGACACTTAAACAGCAATTTGAAACTCAGCATACATAAGGAACCCACAAAACCACTCCTATGTGATTTATTGTCCAGAACAGAATAGTAATTCAAGTGTCCTTCTGATCCTCATCCTGATGTTTAAATTCTATTTTTCATGCTTAGTTGCAGTCTTTTTGAAATACACGACTTACCAAATACTGGAAATAACCTCATACAGATTTTGTGAGCAATACAAATGGGACTCCTGCACTTCAATCTGGATGATGCAATAACCATGTAACAAAGCACCCTCTGCCAAACTCATCTCACAGCACTGAATAATAGAATAACCAAGGAAACTAGGATAAAACAACTAGTTCTGTTCATATACTTGAACTATGCATCATCCACCTGCCTACCTTTATTACGGAATATGTAGACTGAATGCAAACAAAGCAAATGTACCAAGGAGGTGGAGGAAGGAGCTGACAACAATATGTGCAATAGTTACATTTGACAAAAGAGGATGGACAAAACTGGTGAAGATCAGCAGGGAGTTTTAGCTTATACAATTTCAAAATGACCTTTTAAAAGCAATTATTAGAGCTGAGTTGAAGCATTCAGCTCAAATCAAACTCTTCAGGATTTCACACATAAAGTAGAAAAGGTGAAAAAAAAAAGCATCATACACATCAAAAAGGGGAGGGCTGCTCAGACACAGTTTTCCTCCTCCTCCAGTTTGTCTTTTACGATCTTATATTGAAGAAAAAGCAACACACCACATATCTATCAAAATAAAGCATATCCTATTGCAGAAAAAAATAAGCAGCTGAAAAACGTTCGAGTAAACATGTCAATAATGAATTGGTTCCAACTGAAAAAAGAACTGAGAAAAAAGACATAATCTAAGCCAGCTGTATAGTAGTTCACAGTCCAAATTTGGAGAAAAATTTTGCCTAATGTAAGAGGGAACATCAGATAGCTGCAGAGACACTTCCAGGCTAGTTTACAGCCTGCAGTGATATAGAAAGCTCTAATTCTGTCCTGTTGATTAGACAGAGAAAAAAGAGAGAAGGGAAGGATCTGTCACCAGCTCAGTTCTGCAGTACATGTGCCAGCACATAGACTCACTGTGTGCTGCAAAGCAGCAGCTCCGGTCCCAAAAAGTTGGTGCAGAAAGAACATCTGCCAAGGTAAAATTCATCTCATGTGAATATCTTTGCAATTTGATAGCACAAATAGATTAGATTGCTACATCATCTATATTGAAAACATTGCTGCACACCACGTCACAGTAAAATGCAAAACAACTTTTACTTCATAAGACCAAACTCAACGACTGAAACTGTAGTTGACATTTACAGCATTGATCAGGCTCCAACATTAATACAAAGTAAAATGGTTTGGGAAGTTTATTCATCTACTGATTAGTAATTCATCTCCTTCAAGACAATCCCTGAGGATGACAGCATTGTGTACGATTGAGTTCATCTTCATCGTGAAACACGAGCTCCATTTCACATTCTAGAAAGGCAGCACTAAAATTACTGTGTTTTAACTAAACAAACCCAAACACCTCATGCTGCTTTCACAATGACTTTATTGTCCTAAAGAAAACCTCTTCTAACCCCATAGCAACAGCAACAAATTCCATATCTCCTAATAAAAGCCTCCCCACACAGGCATTAGTCAAAAACTGTTCTATTAGGTCATATGAGTAGGGAATCCTTGAATGGTTGTTGTTAAAGTGAATGACATTGTCCACATCACCAATGAATACATAAAATCACCTGGAAGATTTCCAGAATGGATTTCAAGAGATATAAGAAAACTCTGCACCCAGTAATGTCACAAATATCACAGCAGGACTGCAGGCAGCTATTATTTGAAGCATACAGCCTTATGTGTACCAAAAATAGGCAGCAAGCTCCTGTCACTAAAGACAATGCAGAGAGATGCTCCCTACCCAAAAGGAGGAAGTGAAAAGCATAGCTGAAGTGAGACACTGTCTTATCTTCCTTTCACATAAACCAGGTGAATGCAAGGGAACTGCCAAGTGCACTCTCTTGATGGGCAGAGTAACACATTCCTTCTCTCTCACAGTCTCTCCTGGTGCTTCCACTGGTGCAATGAAGCTCTTTATTTTCTGTCCCAAGTTCTTACTGTCAAGCAAAACTGAGCAATGAACGGGGATACAGTTCAGCTGAGAGCAGTATTTGATTTAATATTCCTATAACACCTTCAACATAAAAATGCACTATAGAAGTGTTAAGTCTTATTAGGCTTGGCAATAGTGAATGTAGGGTGACAGTTTCCAAGGTGTGACAGTATGGCTCACCAGACTCCAATGCATACAGGCAGAACCAGGCAATGCAGAGAACACTTAAGGGCAGAAACCAGAGCAAACACTCCTGCTCATAAATCTAGAAAGCCAGTCTTTACATCTTTCATCTGAGGCTCAGCTTTGATTATTTATATGCAACAAAGTAGCTCACAAGTGATTAGAGAGAGTGAGGAAGAGAGAAGACTAATTGTGTACCAGGTGTAAGGGTACCATTGTCAGTCTTCTCCCTCACCATTATTTGACTTTCCCGGCGAGTATCTTGACAACTGCCTTTCCTCTGTGAGTCTCTTGGTCTGATGAGTAGCATCCCCTCCAAACAGAGATCTCTTCTTTGGGGAAATGTCTTCAGCATCAACACATTTCCCAAAATGTTTGAGTTTCAGCACATGTTCAAAGAAATGGGATTTTACATTTTAAAGCTTTACCACAGCGGTACAGGCAACACTCTAATGCAAGGCAGAAGTCACAGAGGCAGATTTCTCTGTCACAGAGGCAAATTTCTCTGATGGGAGTAGCACTCTGAAGTCAGAGGAGCTGTTCTGACAGGTCCAGGGGGCTCCCATGAGGTGCTGGGTGGGCACCTGGGGCAGCACATCCATCCAGACCAACATGCCACCAGTACTCTGGTCATTTATTTCTTTACCTACCAAGGCAAGTAAACAACATATAGGCTAAATATAGCCAACAGAAGCTTCTCGTTGATTGCAGTAAGAACTAAGTAAAACTGTATGCGTAACTTCAAGTCCATTTAAAATTGTTAGTAACCAATTTGCCAGTTTTTCTTCATATTCAAGAGAAAGACACTGTGGATTCCTAATGTATCCACAGACCCCTGATGCTATAAAGACAGTCTAATTCTACTATATAGTCCAATAAAAGACAAGATCCCTGGTAATCTGCCTCTTTGTGAAGCACTACGACTTCTCATCTCACACAGGAGAGATAAGAGACAGCATGGAAAGCTCAAAAGATGGCACTTCATCCCTTTGTTTGAAAATCTTCAATAGACAGCATTTTTAAAAAAAACAAAATATTAAATGGGTTCTATTCAGATGCAGCATGAAAGAAAATAGGTGTCCAGTCCAGGCTGGGCACAGTGACCTGCTCTAGTTTGTAGCAGAACAAAGGCATAAAAGCAAATGATAAATTTCCATTTTGTTACACAATATTTCATTAGGGAGCTAATTAAACAAGCTTTACTCAAATGCAGCCTATAAACAATATTATACAGGAAGGGGAGCATTTCTTGGAAGATAGCTGATAGCACTAACATAAATGATTTAATTTTTTTTTTCTTTTCTCAACAGTTAGGAACAAAAAGCTTTTTTCTCCATTACCTCATTCCAAGTAGTTTTTCAAATCGAGCCCATGTTCACATTCATGCTGTCACTGATAATGGATCTTGTGTCAAACAAGAAGAGAGTAAAGGACCTGATAATAAGTGCAATTATAAAACATCAAAAATGGTAGATCAAAGTGGATTTCCTTTATTCCACTGTGTACAGTCACTTCACAGCTTTTCAGTCTTCCTGTCATGCGGTCCTGACAGGATGTATTAATTTTCTCTATTATCATAGCAGCAAGAATGGCACACTTCAGAAAGCAGCTGACAAATGCAGCTCCTCATTATTACTCTGTCTTATTTTATTCATTTTGTTTATAAAAACACTTTAAAAATCCCCTTCTCCTGAGATTCTCAGGCGTGATGATAGCCATCAAAATGGCTGATAACCTTGTGATAAACAAAATTCAGGGACATAGTCTCAAGTCTTCCAAGTTATGCCACTCTTCAGAAAAAGGACTGAAATTTTACAGTCTCAAAAAATTTCAATTCAGCTAATGAGTTCTAGAAGAGTTTGAAATCTTTACCTAAATATTGCCATTCTAATTCACTTCACAAGAGTATTCTTTTTCTGCATGTTTACTAAATTCTCAATGGGAATTTATGGCATAGATTGGTAATTTAACATACCAATTGCATTTGAAAAAAGAGCTCAGGAGTTAAGAAAACTAGTTCATCTTCATCCTTCCTGCCTTGGCCCCATGGGTACCATGACTCGACCCCTGGTGCAGCTGCTCGGGTTTACTACTTCAGTGATAGAAGCTTCTGAAATGAAATGTGCATGGCAAGAAAAGAGTTTTACAGCATTTTCTCACAAGGAAAAAATATGGACAGAGGCTTTGAGCTGGTCATCTCCTCAATAAACTCTGCTTATGTTTCCCAACATTCAGGCTTGCAGGAGGTGTTTGCTTTTGAGCTGATCAAAGAATTTTGCAGCTGGTATTGCTAATATATAAAGGAACATGGACTCGAGCACAAAGAAAGCAAAAGAAGAATGAAGCAAATTGCACAATATAAACAAGTGTATGTGAAATTAAGTCCTGAAGCAATACGTGGTCATATAAAATTGCATATTCTCGTTGAAGCAAGTAAACCATAGCAATTTGCTCTAAGTGAAAAGATAATATTCACAAAAAAACCCTGAACACTATTATATTTGACATGCAGAATTTCATAGGATAAAATCCACTCTAAGCATGCATGCTAATGGTAAAGCATAATGTTCAGAAAGTCTACAATGTTATTCTGAATATAGAGTATACTTGACCAGTATTGACTTTCACGACTAGTTTGAAAAAGAAATCTAAATTCACTAAATTCAATTGACTACAGCATGGCCCTACACAGTTGGAAATAAACTGAGGGACTACACCATGCTGCCATCACAAAGAGTAACTGTTTTAAACATTAGTATAAAAGCGGATGCAGCAGTTTCATATCCTATCATAAGACTATTATGGCAATGATGTGTAGAAGTGATTTACATCTTCATTATTTCTAGACTGCAAGAATCGCTATTGCGAGTACTTTGTAGAGTCATTTGCTAACATTTAAGCAAGTTATGATTAATGAAATTTGAGTAGAATACATATTGGACAGATAGATTATAGCCCTGCTGATTCTGTATGTACAATAATTAGTGCTGCGACAACAGATAATTATTTTTAATTTTAAAGCCAAAGGATTTATCCATAAATATTGTGGCTGGAGTTAATAGATCCGTTTTTTCCACAGTCAAAACAAAATGACAAAAATTATGCATGAAATACATGAATAATTTCTTATCGATATTTAAAACTGATGGAACGCCAATCAATAACATCACTAGACATTCAAAGCACTACTGCAAAGTATTACTGCCAAAATTAGTATATAAAGCACCCGCATCATCATCATTCCAACCTGCTATGCTGTATAACACAATGGAACTTATTAAAAGACAACTGAAAATAGGAAAACTACCTTCCTAAAATTCAAGAGATCTAAGATAGCAGTATGAAACACTGTTCCAGCTGTATGGGAGACCATCTGTTTGTTTAAGAATTGGAGTGAAAAAAAAGATTCTCAGATTGACTCCAAAGGAATTACTTCATCAATTTTGATTGTGCTACCCTAGAAGAGCATGCCCAAATTATCTGGCCTGTGGTTAGCATCACTTGTTAATGGTCAAAATACTGTTCTGTATAGCATGAACACACACGTCTAAGAATTCAGACATCAGAACACCATGGAAACTGTGAAGAGCTCACTTGTGAATGATCATCTGGTCTATTTCAGAACAGAAGTTCTGAGTTTAAAATATTCCAGAAAATTCGAAACTTTAGGAAAAGTGATTTGAAAGACTTTAAGGGGATGTGGGTGGGGACAGAGAGAGAAAATAAGTGTTTTGCTGACACATTAAGATGATGCACAACTTGCAGTAATCCATAACAGGCCACGAAGAATTTATTCTAATATTTATGGCACTATTCAATTACCTATGCCCCAGGTATAATTTGGGAGGGGAGAATAGCACGAAGTTATTGTTTCAAGCATTAATACCTATTTTTCCTACCTCTGCAAAGTCCATCAATCACTGAGCAACTGATTTGTGCACAAACAGTATCGACTGGCAACATCAGTGCATGGCAAAAACAGGTAGCCCACCTGTACCAGCTAAGATGTGGGCCTGAGCTGCTGCCAAAATGTCTGGTCAAATCCAAACACTAGTATGGCCTAAATGAATGAGGCACTGAATACCATACAGGAATGCAAACAGTATTTACGATTTAAGTGTTCAGAAATAATGAAAAAAGCCCCCCAAACCAAGATATAACTCAAAATTATGAGATTTTCTTAAACACCTTTATCCATTTCCCTGTGAGTTCCTTTAGGCCCTATGGGAATAATTTCATGCTTCCCATGACTGAGAGGAACACTATTTTACTTGAAAATAAATCTGAAATCCTCACATCACCCTGCCAGCACTGTCTCCCAACACATTCCTAGGGGAGCAGATAAGGCTGGGGAAGGCTTGGCTTGCAGAACCTTTGGTGTGCTCATCATTGTCTGAGATTGGAGTAGGACACTGACTTTGTTTTAGTTCTTCCAATTTTCTGGCATTACAAAACATTAATAATAGATGTTTCATTGATTTGATTATTTTCTTTAGAAAGCTGTCCAGTTCTTCCACAGCCCAGAGCCATAGAATGCTCTCACAAGCATTCACTTTTATCAGTACTTCTCCGACTCACTCAATATCAGTTTATTAGCCTTAATTTGTACCTTTGTAACATGAAGGAAGTTGCTTTTTGATTGACTCTGAAGAAACAACCAGTAAAAGAAGAAACGGAAACAAAAGTTTTCCCAGTAGAACCATTTTTAAAACTTAATGATACTTGAACAAACTTCTTGGTTTCATTTACTTGGTAGCAATTGCTCAGTGCAACAAAGAAGCTGTTTCTAATAGAAGACTCATATCCCTACCTCCTTTAAGTGCTTTTGGTATCAGATTAAATATTAATACAAAACAAACTGCACTGTTCAACTACTTTTTGCATTACTGTTCTGTAAGGGATCACACAATGAAGCAGATGGAAGAGCGATGCCAATATTAAATGTACCTGGCTTTTCTTTAAAGTCAATGTGTCAATTTACACAAACAGAAAGGGACTCAGCTTTCAGCACTTGGGATTTACTTGAGCATTTGCATTTCAGAATCATCACAAGATGAAAGAACTGGTCGAAATGCACTGAGGTTCCATTACATTGAGAACAGAAGAACCTGAGAAAGCAGTCAGACAACTATGCCTCCCCATGAGTCTATTAAGAGATCTGATAAACCAGCAAAAACAGCCTTAACTTCCAGGTACGTTCAACAAATGAGAAAACAGTTATTATAAAAGATCCACATCTTACTTGTATTCCTGCCACAAACATGTATAAATGCAAATATCACTAAAAATGCATTAATCTGTTTTATTTACAATTCACTATCTTTTGTCTCACAGGGTAGAGAATGATGAAGAATCAACATTTTTTTTTTCTCAGATACTTAACACAAGTTCTCTATAGCAAACACTTGAAGAAGTAGCAAAATTTCCTGTCGCAAGTGGAAAGTGAGACATGAGATGCTCCAATCCCAACTGTGACTGGGTAGAGAAGAGCTCTCTGGCAATAAAAGGAGGTTATCAAAGGACTCAGACCCATGAGGAACATCAAGACCACTGCAGAAGCACATGGTACTGTGAAGATATAGACTAAGCAGAGTATCTGTCATAAATTTTAAGAATATTAATTAGGATATAATTGGTATCAGCTTGCCTTGAGCTCAAATGGAAGCACACTAAAGTAGCATGTATCCAATACCAGTAATATTTGATGGCACAGCCACTCACTATATATAAGCATTTTACCATGCTGATATATAAGCATTTAACCAGCAAAGACAGAAACTACAACTAGTGCTCAAGTGTTGCAGGAAAACATGTAACTAGTGCCCCAAGTAATGGAATTTACACGGTAAAGAAGGGATAAACACCAAGTATTGCAAACTAACAGAACATCCCAGCATGAAGTGTGTCATCAATGAGTAAATCTAGTAGAGCTTGGTTTTGAAGTCTCAAACTGGTTTATCAGATTTCCCATCCTTTTAGAAACTATCCCCACAGTCATTACTGATTCCCTGACTGATGCATTTATGTTCACTCATATTCAACAGCAGCTCAGGGGACCCCAGGCCCCCTGTGATCTATGCAGTTTGCAGTAGGCCTTATGCCCTTTAGTTGTATAATAAAATAGAGAATTAAATCACACAAGGTGATTAAATGTAATCTGACTCAAGTTCCTCTTTCTGCATTATCATCCTGAGTCTCTTCACACATCTAACCTGTCAGATGTGAGTGCCAGCTTGAAGTCCTACAGTAATCAAGTCTGAAAGTGAGAACAGATGCCTAAAACAAGAAGCTAAAGTAGTAAACCACAAAAAAGTATGGGTGACAAACTGTGTTCCCGCAGATTTTAATGTTTCTTTTTAAATCATAATTGGCACTAATTGTGCTACTTACATGTTAATGCACAACACCTGGCCTCAGCTGGATAGAAAGAGCCCAGCAATGTTTTCCTCTCACCTCATTGACAGGGAATTAAAATACAGTCTTACAGTGCTGGGCTTGCCAAATATACTGCCCAAATAACTAGGACAATGTGAAAGCAATGTAATTTAGTCACAGAATTTAAACATATACAAAGCAACTGAACACTCATTTTGAATTATTAAAGAATTAGACTGCAAATAAGTCCAAAATACACAGATACAGGAGAAAAATAATATCAAGAGGCAAAGCTTGATTAAAGAACTTGTCTTTTGACAGAAGAGAGGGACACTTCCCCCTAAAAAAACCCCAAAACCAAAAAACTAACAAACAAAAGAGAAAGGCTCAGTTACCTTCTGAATAGGATAAAAGAGGATGCAGAACCAATTCTAGCTGAATGGGTAATCTGCTATATTATCCTTTATAATAAAAGTCCATATAGTGCCACATTGACAAAGGTAAATATCCATAGAAAACTTCAGCAGTCAGAATAAAGAAGGGGTGATGAAGCTCAAAATGTCAACCTAGTTTCTACCTAAAGAGCGTTTTTCCTGCTGGACCAGCTGAAACCCACGTTACTTCTTACTTCTGTTTAATCAGTGAGACATTTCCAATACAGCTGCTCTTAAAAATACCCAAGATAATTCACTTTATCTCTTTAAAACACTTGCTTTTTCAGCAAAATTACCAATGCTATACAAGTACTGGTCCTGAAAACACTCATTTATTGTTGCTAATGAGCACATCTCTGAAATTCATTTCAGAACTCCCATTTTTCAGCATCTTGCAATCTAAAAACAAAGAAAGCCAGATAACTAAGAAATGATGTTTGCCTTATCCAAGCTCAGTGTCTACCAGCCTTTCCCACCTATCATGCATCCTACAGCACAGCCTGAAGGATTCTGCTCAGCCTCTGTAGATCATACAAAGCATAATCTCAAGTTATGATCTAGTGAACTCTGACTCTTTTGGCTGTACATTCAGATTTCTAATAATCCTAACTGGATTTTTGTACTAAGTATGCTCAGGAAGTATTTATTTGAGGCTTAATTTTCAGTCCTGCTTTGTTTCAGAAACTTAGTAATATCCTCTTGAACAGAAACACGATTAAAATAATTAGCTATATGTTGCTAATTTTACATTGTTTAAGAAAATATTGCTTCAACTATGGGGTTTTTTCCAATGTTCTAATTAAAAATCTCCTAAACATTATTACAGTTCAAATTACTATTGTCCTACGCAGTATTTATCAATTAGAAAAGATTTATTGCAAATGAAGCTACATTTTAACAAAGACATACTGTAATCAGGGTTTACCAACATGCTCTAGGAATAAAGTATAAAACAAAGGCACACAATTTAAGAACAAACATGGATCATTTGCTCTTTCTACTCAACTACTAGGCAGAGTTACTACCTACAAGCAAAGCTTATGATACCATAATAAACACACCCACACAAAGGCAGATGTTAGATGGAAAGCAAAGAATGCATGAGGAAATGCAGAAGTTGTAGGAAGTACAGTTCCACTATCAGCATTCCTTTAAACTGTAAAGATGGAGAGAAGATGGAGAGAACAGCTTTTGTATCAACTACACACACCAAATGTGAATGAAATTTGCTCAGGTCTTACCCAGGCAGAGGGATCAGCCTTCCTATTAGAATCTCCACAGGGAGGAGCTTTTAATGCTGCTAATGTTTTCCTTTAAGTTATAGCTGAGACACTGTGTGATGAGTGCTCACCCTAAGAACCTTTCAATAGCCTTTTATTGCCTCTGCAGATAAGGAGGTGAAAGACAGGAAAACTAAGGGCACTTTTACTATTAATATAATACCTAATGAGGAATATCAGTGCAAAGTCAACATTGCAGAGGCAAAAATACAAACACTATGAAGTTAAAGGAATTATGGTTAAAAAAAATTCCAAACCCATAAGCAGCTTTGAGAAAAATCTCTCAAGCCAAAGATATCTTATACAAATTCAGCCTACTAACTAGGAGAAAGGTCACTGAATTCCCTATGCACATCTTTCCCAAGGACACTTAAGAGTTCATTCAAATTGTGGATAATAATGTGATAGAGAAATGTCTCCAATAATGTGACAGAGAACTTGTGCTCTCAGATGAACATTGTCTCAGCAAACACCTGGGGTACAGCAGGGTGAGCTGAGCCCTCAGTCCACACACCCCAACAGCTCCACTGACCCTTGTAGAGAGTGTAATTCCTCCCACAGTGTAAATTGGAGTTGAAGTCACCTTTGTTACCTCTCACAAGTAACAAAATCATCCCAGAGCACGCCAATCAAAGCTTTCCAATCAACCATGATACAATTTTTATACCAGTAACTTTTCTGATAATTTAATGATAGGAAAGGTACTTCAACACCACTGCCATTTAACACAATAAACCCCTGAATGTTCACGTACATAAATAGAGACAAATGTCAGAAAAAAAAAGAAAAAAATCTCTTTGCATACTATTTTTTCCTCCAGTTATTTCTTACGCCACTTGTCCCATTACTGGGTACTTGCTAGAAAAGACAAAATTAATGAACTTGGCAAGTCCACACAAACAGACGTAGTCAGTTCCAGAACATATGGGTAAAAGAGAAGTATAGAAACAGTAGAGGATGACAATGAACAATATAAATCACTTACCAATGCTGTGATAAGCAGAAAAGACCCATCCCTAAACCCACTCCTCAGGCCAAGTCTAGAATTGTTGTACAAAGTCCACATATTAAACCCATGCCTAATAGCACTCTGTCTAAACATGCTATGGGTGCAATAATTAAATTGTTAACAAAATGCCCTTTCAGACTTGCTTGGACTTTTAGTAATGGTATTCAGAGATGCCAGCAAAAGATACGAAATGCAACCTTTATGAAATTTAGAGCCCCATCAATCCTCCAAGGAAAAAACCCAACTTCAAGAGAGAGTTCAGGAAGAAAAATCTAAGTCTGCAGCAGAATGCAAGAGGCATTCCAAAAGGTGTGTTTATTCCATTATATTTTAGGTTTGGAGGAGGGAAGATTTAATGTGAGATGAGAGGCTATGCCTTATATAATGTCTAATTGACACAGAAAAAAAATGTTCTGTTTGTGAAAAATCAAGAGAGAAAGATAAATTTGAAAATAAATAGTGATTTAAGCACTCAAGACTATGAAACTGAATGACAAAACATTCATTACAGTTAAGGCTGACATTCTATAACGAATGACTTTGTAACTCACATCTGACAATACCAGATTTTATAGGAGAGAAATCATTTATAGGGACAGTTAGCTACAGATTTAGCATTTGAACTTAATTTCTCACTTTTTGTCAATTTAGGTTATGGCTCTCTTATTTATTTATATTTTAAAAATCACAACTCATTTTGAAGAATTCTTTTTGTGAAAGCTAAAATTGTATTGTACTTACAGTTACTAAAATATTGATTTGTAACATAGATCAGCAAATACAAGTGCTGATGTAGCTTCTTTCCCAAAGGAAACCAGAGCTGGCAATGGTCTTTAAGTTGACTTAAATTTGACAATAGGAAAAGCTACAATTTTAATACTGAACCAAGTTTCAAACTAACTGGGAATAGTTTGAAGCTATTGGTTTTTCTTCACTGTGAAAAAAACTCTCTTGTTAAAAATTCTCTTGATCTCCCACCTCTCTATAAACAACAGACCCTGCTGGCTGTTGTTTTATGCCCTGAAGCACGTCTACTTATTTTTTTACTTTACAGAACATATCAGTTCTTTTTCTTTAAATCTGATGGTAATTTTTCTCATTCACATTAATTAAAGTAGATTTACATTTGGAAAAGGAAACAATGGTTTTTGCCTTCTTTACAACAGAATCTTCTAATATCATAAAGAAAATACAACTCAACTGAAAACATCAAATACGTGTCCTCAACTCTGCAAGAACTGACAGAATAAGGGAAAATATCCTATACAGGAAGAGTTAATAGATAAATGTGTAGGTTGTAATATGAAAGATAAAATATCCCCAAATCCAACAAAAAACTCAAGCATACAGGGTCTTACTTTGGCTCTTTGGAGGATTATTCTTCTAGAAGTCCAGATTTCGAAGCAAAGCATATTCAATTAATAAAACCACAGTGATTTAACTCTGCTGGTTGTTGTCCTTAAGTCTGCCACTTCCTATGAAGGCAAGTCTTCAATAAATTAGGTTAGCATTTAGAGATAAAGGCTGTCAGCAGCCTGACAACCAGTAAACCTATTAAATTAACACCTAAGTCAAGATTGGATGGGTAAGATTTTTTCATTTTGAAGAGCCCCAATTTTCCTCCTGTGACATATTAGTCATTGATGTTTTTACAGTTGTACCTTTAATTACCCTTTCTATCACTTCAGAGATTCATGAAATAAAGCTTGCATCAGTAAATATCATGAAAAATCCTTGTCTGACATTTCAACCTGACTTTTGAATTTAATATGCATTTTCCCAATTATGTTTATTAATAAGGCTTGAGGTAACTTTCTTGTTATTCCTAAGATTTGCCATACCTATGTACATGAATCAGGGATGGTTTCTTGCTTCTCTGGGACATTGATCTGCATTTGAGAGCTGTAATGTTCTGCAGAGGTGAAGGAAGAGCTGGCAGCACTCCAAGCACAGCCACATCTGTAGAACTTGTGTAAGCTCTCCTCACTCACACACATGCTTTGGGGACCACAGAGGAAACACTTTATACACCCCCCCTTCTCCATCCTCTCCCCCAAACGCCAAAACAAAACAGGAATGAGGAAATTAAATAAAGCAGGTCTGGATAATTGAATTGATTATAATAGGAACACAACAGCTTACAGTAATTTTGAGATGATGGTGTGGCTGGGGAGATCACACCAATCCCAGCAATACTACCTTGGGAAGCTGATTTCAAGACTGTCTTTTATTATAAGAACCACATTTATTGCTGATCGTTACTGTTCAAGGTAGACTGCAGTGCTGAAGCTGTTCCTCCCAAATCTATTAGTTTACATGGAAAAAAAAGAAACAAACCAGAAGAAAAACACAGGTTTATGGACACAGATGTAAAGACGTCTTCTACACGCTGATTTTCTATTGTATTCAAGGGGGATGAAGAACATCTTTCACGTGCCTTGACAGACAGTTGGGTATGTTTTTATTTAGCAGAACTGTTAAGAAAAATATTAATCTAAGAAATTGTCAAGAGTCAGTTCCATCACATCTTTGAATAAGTTGCTGCAAAAAAAAAAAAAATCACAATACAGTAACAGATCTGCAAAACCTAATGGGAACGATTTTCCTGTATTGTCTATTGTTATGGATTTAAAAGACCAGTGTGCACAAACACATAGAAGAAAATTATGCAAATGTCAATTTGCAAACCTCCAGCTCTGCTGACTGAGGCTAAGTGCTAAGTGAGATCCAATGGTACTGCCATTACCAAGGGGGAGAGAGGCCTTTCTAAGGCAGGCACCAGCTGCAGCATTTGGTGAATCTCGAGAGAAAAATAAAGTAGAAAAATAAAGAAACGAAAAACAGTTGTAGGATTGCATTCTCAAGAGTAGCCTCAATAAGATCATCAAGGGCTCTCTCTCCATTGAGATCAGAAATACGTTTGCAAGGAATATGGTTACTTTAAAAATACATTATTGAAACAACTGGACTAACTCAGCAGAATCTGCCATTCTTTTATCATCAGTTTAGCTGAGAACAATATTACAGGATATTTATATGTATTCTCAGAGAAAAGGGAGAATTTTTTTCCCCAGTGACCTTTTAAAATACCTCTGCAGAATCGAGACCTTATGATAGATAATCTTGAGGATCTATCCTAGCAGTGAAAAGTCATAGAGGCAGTTCCCATCTTCCTGAGACTTGTTTACATTACATATCAGAGCTTCCACAGTCAGTCACACTCAGCTGCAAGGCTCTGGTCACTCAGAAGAAAATATACAGGTTTCTGTGACTTACAGGATTTTTGTGTGACAAATATTTCATAAAGCGCAGCCAGAACTCAGGACCCGAGTAACATCTATTGGTGTGTCAGACACTGGAAACCACAGAAATCACTTCTGAAGAGCAAAGCCATTATGCAAGCTTATCTCATTTGCAAAACTAAAGGCCCTAACCTGGAACAAGACATCGGAGTAGCAGTATTCAGCAAAACACACATACATATATACATACACTCACCCACCTACATACATGTGGAAAAATCTATTGAGAGTCAACCTTTCCCATGATGCAGGTGCTTATAATTCATTAGCTGTGCTAGAACACAAATAAATTTAGAGATTAATTAAAACAATTAAATGGAAGACAAAATAAAATCTAGTGGGCTTTCTACATGTGATTTTACAAGTACATGTTGCTACAACTTTTTTTTTTAATTCCCTGCCAACTTTTTATTATTCATAAACAGGTCTTCAACATGAGATCAATGATCACACGTCAATTAATAAATCTGCAAGCAGCTGGATGCTGTAGATTAATTTAATGTGAGAGAGAAAAGTTGGTATCTTTACTTAAGTCTCTACACCGTTTCTTCACCTTACTATAGAAGGTGCTCCTGGTTTGTCAAGTGAAGTTTGTGTAACCTGGAGAAGCCACGATTCTGTTCTATCTCCTCTGGTTACTTCACCTGGCCTGGCTCCAACTGTGCAACTGTACTGTAAACTACTTCAGGGTTCTGCACTGAAAATTAACTGAGCAAAAGAATTCTTTTTTATACAGGTCAGTTCTATTGTCTGAGCAGAGATGGGGCCACCAGGCCAGCATCGAGGAGATGGTGGAAGTCAGTGTGATCTGTTATCTAAGCACATTTTAGGAGCAATGAAGAACAGCTTCAGGGTAGCATATGGAACAGTGCCCTTCCCACTCCTGCAGTGCTTCCTGCCAGAAACCTGCAAACACAAACAAACTGACTTCTAATCATATCCACAGTAATCAAAATGGAATTTAAAAAATGAAATTGAAGAAAAATCATATCTATGTATTTAGTTTTTCACCTTCAGGCTGAGTTTACAAAACAAACAAAACAGAAAATTTAATTGAGCCATGGACTGTGGAATACAGGCTGATTGAACTGGAATGATAGAGAAATACTAAGGGCAGTGGTATATCTTTGTTCTTTTCCTCCTGTCTCTCTACTATCCCATTCCATATGCAAACATGCAAGGAAACAGGAGACGCCACGCTGTTAAGTGTTTCCTGCCAGCAGTACACTCAGTGAACTCAATCCCAGCTTTGGACACGAGCTGGTAAGACAAGGGACCCTTGTGTAGAAACGGTTTCAGAAAAAAGTATTTTAAAACATGAAGATTTCTTTTTATTTAATCATCTCACTATGTATTCTTGTCATTCTGGGCAAACAGCCAGGAAGGGGGGGAAAAATCTCCTGCAACAGTGTGAGAACACATGAAAATTGTAATGTTATGATTCAGCCATCTTTTCTACCTTCCTCAAACACAATATATTGTACTTTGAGTTTGAAATAGGCTATTTCCTGCCAAATGCAGTGAAAGCACTTAAGCCATATTTCTTAAAGAAAGAATGAACTTTGCAGACATCATCCCCATTAATACACTTTCTTCAAACTCCAGTTTTGTAGACTTTGTGGAGGTGTGTGAAATGCTGGCAGCCTTAGCACCTCAGCCCTGCTGCAGCTGAAAGGCACCTCTGCATGTGTCTGACTAATCCTCCCTGTGCTCTCCTCAGGGCTCTGACAAGCAGGGCACCCTTACTGCCCACTGTGGTTTCTGACAGGAAACCTGGATGGCTGATTATGAGCACAGAAATGCCAAGATCCCTTATTAACCATTCCACTGTAGGACTGTGTAACAACAAAATTGAGGTAATGCACTTTCTAATGCCACAAGACATTCTTGTGTCCTGACCTTTTATCCATTTGGAAAGATGTTCTACGAGAACCAAGTTAATAATATATTTCCCTCTTTTTGGCAGCACTTTTAAGGACTCTTCTGAATATTCAGACAGGTGTCAGCTAAGGCAAACTGCTGCTTAAGTAGGTCGTTTGACAGGACTGTGTTCACTGCTGGATGGAATAAAAACACTTCCTACATGTTTCATGAATGGAAAAAGAACAAATCACTCCAATAGCTTATCTGGGATTCAAAGTGCACAGCACGAGAGCATGTTGTTTCCTACAATGTTTTCAGGATCTCATTATTCTTTTTTAGTGCTCGCTTCTGTAAGGTCCATGCTCCTCACACCAGTAGGAAGACCAAGCTGTTCTTAAAATGTGAATTCCATTTATCTTTCTTTTATCTCTAGAGGACTGAATTTAAAAATGCACTCATTACAGAAACAGTGCTGTAAGTGAAAACAGTTATGCGTCCAATGACAATTTCTGAAACAACAACTTAGTAACAGGAAAACATCTTATTTTCTAAAGCCGACTTCTCCATGAAGACAGATGCTTTCCCTATATACAAATACAGAGTAGTAGTATTTAAAATTAGTATCCAAGTGAAGAAAAAAGATTTTTCTACTGCTTAATTAACATAAGGCAAATTTAAGGATGTTCATATCCCCAAGTTGAACATTTTGCTTCTAATAAATTAGCCTTTTCAATTATTACCTTTTATTAATTTAAAAGACTTGAATCTGGTTTATAAACAAAATATATAATTCTTAGTGGAGATCATCTGATTTTCTCAAGTTTATCTTCTTCTATACTAACCTGGAAGCCAGCCTGCCTTCCAAGTCAAGCAGTCAATCATTGTCCCCTACAAGTGTTAAAAAAGCAAGAATTTCCAACCTCAGTGGGTCATAACAGGTTACAAAACAGCCTCTACACCAGGACTAGAATACTGCATTTCTTGTACTTAATAACAGAAAAAATCCTTAGGTAGAGGAAGACTGCAGAAATTTTGCCTCTACTTTTGGATTTTTTTCCCCTCCGTTAGCTTTACTGGCATAAACTCCTAAAACTAATAAAGGTGGTGTAGACAGTCTTGCTGGTAGCCTCATCTGGCCTTCTCTAGTTTTGCTAATACACCATGTGTGACCTCTAGGAAGACCTCAAAGTAATTTGAAGACTCTAGTGTTTCATAAGAACAGCATATTGAACACTTCTCACAATACATCTCTTATAAAGTATTTCAGGAGCCTGAAAACAGAGGAAAAAGTATAAACTGAAAGGATTTAAGGACCACTAGAAACCTGCTAATTCAGAGAGCAGCAAAGCAGCCTGGATGGAAGGAAAGCATTACATCTGACAAGTCTGAGTTTCATATTCTAGAAGGACATAAAGATGTCAAGAGCCTACAGTTTGGTCTATGTTCAGAAACTACATTTCTCTTGACGAAAAGTGTCAGGAAACAGTTTAAAAACACAGATGAACAAAATGAAGGTGAGAAATAGGAGAACCTTTCTTAAAGTGTGCAGCAGAGGAACAAAGTAGCTTTAGGGTCGACAGAAGGCCCCAGATAGACACACACAAATAGAAGACACTTCCTTCCTCAAATAATGGAGTTGAAGGAGAGAAATAACAAACAGGAGTAGAACAAATTCTTCCATAGTCTTGCTTTTCAAAGGAGGAAATGTGGTGATGGGTCTCTTATTAACCCACTGGGACCATGGCTGTG
Organism: Calyptomena viridis; assembly: GCA_013390005.1. Taxonomy (NCBI): domain Eukaryota; kingdom Metazoa; phylum Chordata; class Aves; order Passeriformes; family Eurylaimidae; genus Calyptomena; species Calyptomena viridis. Next base: position 265,808 of record WEIV01027101.1, read on the forward strand.
TTCCAAGCAACTGTTGAGTAGCTGAAGTAAACTCCAGCTAAGCCTTTAGAAGTCCACTAAAATCTGCAGAGGCAAAATTATTTGCTCCTTCTAGTATCAGTCTGTAGCTTTTAGTAACCACACAACAATGAGAATGTGGGATTTTCACTTTCTAATAGCTTAACTGAACCACTAAAACTGAAGATCAAAGATGTTTTCTCCATTTGTCTGGTCACTAAGTGGCAGCATATGCTTAATTTCATAAATAATTCAAGCTAATAGGAAGTATTAACTTTAAAGTAATTATTAGCAAAAATAGTGCTTTCTATAGGAAGCACACCCAGCAGTATAAACATATACTCTTGGGAATAATTAGATTTGTATTCATTAAATGCATCTTTTTCAAGGACATCAATGTAGATAAGCATGGATTAGTGCATAGCATTTCTTGTAACTTATGTGTGATGCTGCATGAAAAATGTCTGGCTCAGTCACAATTTCAGAATGGAACCAGAGTGAGACAGGCTGCAACAGAACTACAGGAAAGTCCAGATATTTTAGCAATAGAAATTAGAAGTCAGACTTTTGCATTTATATAACATCATTTTTCTCAGTGCTCCTAAACAGAGTTGATTCTACTAGGAATGGACTGGGGTTTTTTCCCCCATCAAATGTTAGGACAGGTTCCTTGGAATTTATTGCTCAACCATCGAATATCTATCAGAACTAATGTGAGCAATCCAAATGAACGATTCACACTCCACATCCATTAATAAAACAGAAATCTTCAGTAAACTTTGGATAATGTTTGATACAGAAATCAGGAGACACTGGGCAGGATTTGTCTCAACTCTCTAGCAGAGCAGGTGAATTATTTGGTATACAATCGTGGTGGACTGTTTGGTGAATGTGTTTAGACTAGTGGAATAGTGCAAGAATGAGACACTAGTGTAAAACATTGCAATATGACTGTTTACTGGCTATTTTTTAAAACTGAAATTATAGCATGATAATCATACACAGCTGAAAACAGGGGAACAGCCATCACACTACCTGTAAATTAAAAAGCCCTCAGGCTACACATCACATCTTTCACCCAGCTGAGATCTATATGTGTGCATACGTATATTTTAAACACTGTCAATCAATGATTACGAACTGTGTGCAGAAATTACATTAACCAATGTATGGATTTACAAAGCAAGCATATAACAGACTCAGAATGTTATGGAGAAGGGAGGGGAGAGGGTGCAGATCACTAACTTAATGTTACAGAACTTCAAAATTGAATTATTTTTGAAAGCACCATTTTCAAGGAAAAGTTGTAGGAAGCTGGCTTACCACTCACCCTATTTGTCTATTCTTAAAACGCTCCTTCCTGCAATATGACATTTGGTTGTTTTTCCTGAAAAACTAACCATTTGGAATGAACCTTTCAAATAAGGTCTCTACCTCAGGGTGTTCACAGAAGCAGGAGGGTTATGCAGATTCACCCAGACTTCTCTGAGGATGATCCTAGGGACAATGTGTTTTACATATGTCGCTGGAGACTGTTCCTCTGAAATGCTGCAGGGGCCCTGGCTGTTGCTGGAACAGGAGATTTGCAAATTGTGATAGTATTTGTCTTTATGTCAGTCTTGCATCTAAATTAAATGCACACAAGTCCTCAGAGGCCTCTGGGTAACCAGAAAATGCTCACACCACATTGTAGAGTAGAGAGGCTGAGAAGACTTGAGCCCAGGGCTACAGTGGTCAGGTTTCTGCTCTCTCTGCTACGTGTACTCACCCAGCAAGGACAGCACTAGGGAATGACTCTGCAAGCCAGAGGTTTCCTCCTTCTACACTCCTGAAGATCTCTGCTTAAAGTCACTGAAGCATGATGGAGAAGAAAGATGGCTGATTGAAACTACTACAAAAGAGAGTAGACATGATGAAGCCATCTGGACAAGAAACCATATAAGAAAATAGAAACAACAAGTGAGGGGGAATAGTTAGAACAGACTAAAATGCAAAAAGAGAGAATGATTTGAGCAGAAACGGTGAGATCGGATCTCTCAAAGACTGCTATGGTAAGATGACTAGAATTTGAATGGAAAGTCCATAAAGTCCATAAAGAAGAAATTAAGTAGAAGAAAAGCTCTTGGGCAAAGCCCAGACTTGGAAAGAAAGCAGCTGGGACAAGACCAGGGAAAGGACTCAACTTCAAGGAAAGGAGGCGGAAAAAAAGCTGTCAGTTAACATTTATGAAACTCAACAGAAATACACAGATTTCTTTTTCTTTCAGTGTTATACACAATATACACATGCTTCATTCACCTGCTCATTTCTCTGAGATCTTTGCCTATAAGAACAATAAAGGTAGAGATTTCAGTATTTGCTATAAAAACATGATGAAGCAAATTCTGCTCCCATGTAAATGGGTTTATACAGCAGGGCTGAAACCTCATTCATAAAATGTATGGATTAGTTAGCAGGTAAATGATAGCAATAATTAAATTAATTTAGTCACGTGTATTTACACATAATGAGTGCCTTTGCCATGAGCTATTATTAGCACTTATAAGTTAATTCATAATGAGGTAGCAGAAATAAGGTTGATGATGGTAGCAAAGTGCTTGCATTTTAGAAGTAACTTCTAGAGGAAAGCAAGATGGTGTCTGTTTCTATTTTGGCAACTGGTTCAATATATGTCAAATCATGCCATCCTTCCTCACGTAAAAATCCCAGTTTAAACCAATGTTTTCACCCAAGGAAACAAAATAAAAGTATTGCTACTTTTTCAAACAAAACCCATTTTGACTGAGCTTTGCCACCAGTGCTGAGCTGGACTGAGCTGCTCGGATGCCTTGTAATTGCCAGCTCACAGAATGCACCACTGTCAGAGCTCAGTGCAGTCACATTCACTCGCCGTGCTTTTAAAGCAAAACCAGCCTGATGTGTAACTCCAATTCTGGATCTTGCTAAACAAAATTCTAGGCCAAGGGTCATTGTTTCTTATGCCTTCATGTTGACAGGGCAGTCATGAAGTGTAATGCTCCAGTGTAAGATAATAAAATGCCTTCAGTCCATTCCTCTGCCTCACTAGATGCAGCAGTCACAAAAGAACAGTAGCATACAAGCACAATAGATAATGAGAGGGAAAGCAGCCTGTTACACACTCCAAATGCTTTAGAAAATGTATTTAAAAACACTGACCTATAGCAGTAAAGTTAATATACTGTTTTATATTCACATTTAAGTTCAGTTTCTCTGGCTCTCAATGAACAATGACAGCACCTGATTTACATTTGTTTCAAAGCTATTTAATTTTTTCCACCGGTGTCAAAATAGTCACATACCAGTCCCTGGATAAGAAAATCACTGTTAGTTCTTTTCCAAAGCAATAACCTGTAAGGTTTAGACAAGCAGAACTCTCTCTTCACATTTATTTTAAGGATTGCCTCAAACCAGGTGCAGGACCTCGCACTTGGCCTTGTCAAACCTTATGAGGTTTATGCAGACTCACATCTCCAGCCTGTCCGGGTCCCTCTGGATGGCATCCCTTCCCTCCAGCATATTGACCACACCACACAGCTCAGAGTCACTGGCAAACTTGTTGAGGGTGTCCTCAACCCCAGTGTCCCATGTCACCAACAAGGATGTTAAATGGATGTTCAATAGTTCCAATACCAACTCCTGAGCAATGATACTCCACCGGTCTCCACTTGGACATTGAGGCATTGACCACAACTCTAAGTGCAACCATCCACCCAAGTAGTCCACCTGTCAAATTCCCATCTCCAGTTTAGAGACAAGGATGTCACGAGGGATGTCAAATGTTTTGCACAATTCCAGGCAGATGATGTCAGTTGTTCCTCCCTTATCCACCAATGCTGTAACCCTATTGTAAAAGGCCACCAAATTTCTCAGGCACGATTTGCCCTCAGTGAAGCCAAGCTGGCTGTCACCAATCACCTCCCTATTTATCATGTGACTTAGCACAGTTTCCAGGAGCATCTGCTCCACGATCTTGCCCAGTGCCAAACGCAGACTGACTGGCCTGTAGTTCCCATCTCTTCTTTCAATTTCTGCATCAAGCATTTGGCAAGACATACAGTTAATGCTTAAGAGATGTAACAAATCCCCAACTCAAAATTTCCTAAAGCTAGTATTCAGCAGAGTCTGCTTCTGACAGCTGAGATGAAATATAATCTCAGGTGAGACGAAATGCACTGACGGAGACTTTGGGGATCAGCCACTCCAAATGCAAAGTGCATTAACTAGCAGTGTTCACCCTTAATCAGAAGTTCTAGGAACCAAAAAATTATATCTGTCTGGACCCATCAGAAGATTACAAACTGGGGCAGAAAAGCCAATGCACTGGAATGGATGGAAAACCTTAAAAGAAACATACCCTGCTATACCTGGAATCTGAAGAGCAAACTATACGGGAGAAAAGGAAAATGTGATTAACACCTTGTGAGGTGAGGACAGCAATGCAGTAGGATAAAGAATGAAGGTTCTCATTTAATCTTGACACAGTCTGATTATATGTGTATTTCTTTAATTTCTTTGCTTAAATATTTAATAAACATTTTTATCTTTGGGTTACCATAGATAAATATATTGACCTGCTTTCTACGTAAAATCCCCTTTATTTAATGTCTAACGTGATTACAGCACAACTCCTTCTCTGACATGTTGGCTTTATTATTTTACAAATGGACTCTATCAGCTCTTTCCCAGATGTATAGTCTTCAGATTCAATAAATTTTCTGCATAAATAACAAATTCAATGGCCTTTGTTCTTTTTAGTTTATAGAAAATTAATTTTTTAGTATTAATTTTTGGGCTTGGGCCATTTGCTAAATTTTTAGGGCAGCTGCTAGAACTATAAACTACACACAAGTCAGAGATGGAAAGATCTATTGGGTTATATCCTTTGACTACAAACTGATGAAGAACAGCAATCAATGAATCACATGCCTGTCATGTCCTCTACAGTATATACTCAATTGTGTTGGCTGCTTTTAAACAACTTCAGCCACAAAACCTCTACCACCTCATTTACTACTCCATACTACTGTAAAACAGACATGTTGGAAAAATTTAATAGTCAATAGAAACATAATAGCTTTACAGATTATGAAGCAAAGAAAAAGCCAATCCACCCATCCAGTCTGATCACCTCTGCAGTCAGAACTACAGTTTCAACCAGTGACCCTCACAGCACAAGGCTTAGCTCAAGCATGTTTTGAAAAACATTCAGACCCTAAGGGCTCCAAGTACCAAGGACTTGCTGTCCCTTGGCAAATTATTCCTATGTTGAATGACTACACTGTTTTAAAGCTGTCTTTGACTTCATATTTAAATTTCTCAGACTGTGTATTACAGCTACTGAACCAGCACTGAACCTGTGTCTGCCAGCAGGTACATTCTGCTGTGTGTTCTGCATTGTTTTCTTAGTTACAACAGTATCACCTGATCTACAGAGCTCTTCCCTCCCTGCACCCCATCCTTGTTTCAGTTGAGTGACAACTCAGATTTTCTCTGGATTCAGACCTTTTAAAAAACCTTTCCTTGAAAAACAAGTCCCAAGGACATAACTGCATTTTACACTCCTCTGAGTCTCTCTGATTTTATACATCCCTGGTGTTGAAATGCTCAGAACTGACTTGTCAGAGAAGTCTTAGCGACAGCTGCTATATTTTCTAGTTCTTTGACAAGATGCAAGTACACATGCAGCCCACAGTAGCATTTGACTTGTTGGCTCCATTTATCTCATTTACTGGCCCTTAAGGTCCCTTTCAGAGTTACTGCTTTCCAAAGTAGCTGCTATTAAATATTTTACATTTGGTTACTATCCCTCACACTGAATCTCATTTAGTTTTCCGTGTATCCTTCTGGATCTTTGAAGTGTTCTGTATCGACTTCCATGTCAGTCATGAGGTTTTTAATGTCTGCAGCTTAAATATCAGATAAGAAGCACATTTCTGACATCTTTCACTACAATTTCTCATAAAGATCTTCAAGTTCCTAACATGAATACTGTATCATGCTACGCTTCCCACACATTTCAGATATTGAAAAGGCAATCAGCTAAATGCTAACACTGTAATAAATGTCTATATTATGTATAATTTAAAAATATTGTATTTGACTCTATTTGGTAATTAATGTTTCAAAACAGCATCAAAGGAAGCAAGATAGATAACAGCATGAAAGGAAGCAAGTACCTCTTTTAAAGGTCTGCTCCACTTCCCTGTTTCAATTGTTGTAACTTCTATGCTACAAAATGCTGTATATGGGAAAGAAGGGTTTCAATAAATTTAAAACATAAAAAACAATTATTCTTTACACAGTAAAAGCCTTTTTATACAGAAACTAAACATTTGTGCAAATTCTGACCCGGTACCATCTTAATAACAGATAAGAATAGTAAAGAAGCTCTTCAAAATTAGTAACGAAATTCTGTATTGAAGAGTTTTATGCATATTAAATGAGGCTCAGAATGAGCCTGTAGAAAATGAGAGAGAGGACTGGCCCATTTTTTAACTATACCTGTGTAATGTGAAGTAAAATAAGTCTTGATTTTGGTGAGAATCTATTAACATTATCGGCAATACAGATAATAAAAATCACTGCTTGGAATCACAGTTTGGGAGATTAGAAAACTGCTAGGTGATAAGATCAAAACAGTTAACTAGGCTTTTGCTTCTGACCTGTCTCTATGACAGTGCCTTATTCTGATTAGGCTTATTTTTTTTTAATTTTTCCTACTATTCCATTAACTGATAAACTTGGCTGCATATACTTAACACAGGTAAGCATTTCAAAGTAATACCAGACAACCTGTAAAGAAGAGGCAATCCAGTGTAATGAATACAGAGTATTTCCAAATGTTTTAAATTCAATCCAGCAGAATGGGAATAACTATGGCTTTCTCATCACTACAATTTGTCATGTTTCAGGCTCTGAAATGACAGTTCGATGAAACCAGGTTTTCTACTTATTGAGTATTTAAGGATGACTACAAATTTCACTCACAGTTATCAGGTTATCATAGAACTGAGGTGACCCAGAAGCATCTCCAACTAATTCCATGGGTGCCCACAAGTTAGTAGAAACAACCTACATTCAAAAGAGGAGTCAAGAAATTAACTTAAAAATGAGAAGTTAAGAATTGCCACTGAATTTGGTAGATATTTAAAATCAACCAGGCTAGATGAGTGGAAGGCTATTCCTTGTTCTGCTATTCTTAAGGAAATAAAATAGCCAATAAGAAGAAAAACCAAATCAACATTACAATGTCACACATTTTCAGGTCTCTACCTCTAAAACACACATGGAGAAAATACATTTAGAAGTAACTAAATCAGCCAAACATAATAAACCTGTGAAAAAGACCTACTTGTAGTAGAGAATTTCTAGGCAACTGACCCTGCTTATCATCTTCCTGTCTGGTGGCTCATTGGAAGCATGCAAAAAAGGGTCCACATGTGAAATTACCAACACAAGCTGCTGGACAGAAGCCAGTTAAGAGCTCCTCCAACTCCAACTATTATACATATGAAAAGGTGGAAATGCTCAATTGCCCAGTCAGTTGCTTTTTGGCGAGTTTGCTTTTCTTGTATTTGCACATGGATCAACACATGAAACCAAGAGGAGGAACTCTCTAATCTGAGGAATGTTGAGAATACTTTTCAAATTAATTGAAATTTTGATGCATTAGTTGTGCAAGTTAATTCAAAAGCCAACAGCAAATTTACTGAGATAAACAAATTCCACACTTTTCACTTGTTTATCGTTTTAATTTGAGTAGTGACAGATTTCAGCACAACTGATCACATTTATGAAGACTATAAATACTGCCAGGACTCAAAGTGCTTAAGCTGCTACAAGTAACAGCTGTATTGAGAGAGAGCAGGTGTGCATTTGCCACCTACCAGAAGAAGCAATGCAACCATCCCCAAACTTGCATCCCAGAAGAGGCTGATGTATATTTTAAAAGATCTTTCTCCACATCACAGGAGTATTAGCAAGTCCTCTAGTTATCCAGGAGTGATTGCTTTGCAAAATTCTACAGATATTTTAAAACTAATTTAACACCTCACGTTTCCATGTCTTGACTAAGCTCTTTTTTTTCCAGCTTTATCAGTGCACTGATAGTTATTTAGGATTCAAGCATCATAATATTATCAATCAAGGACATTATTAATATCATCATAGAAACATGCTGATGTCCTCAAAGGACATAAGGAGTCTTTAAGACAGGCAAGCAGCTAGAGAACATTACAGCAGGAAGGAGGGAAAGCAGCAGGATGGGAAGCTCCTGCCACGTATTTTTGGCTGCTCTGTTGTATGCCTGAACTAGACAACTACACTTCAAAGTGTAGTTGCTGTTGATTGCTGGTTTTTTCTCTCTCATGGGCATACAAAACTGCAAATTGCATCATTACATACTGAAAGGGCAGCAACGACAGCAACAGAAGAGCAGGAGGCTGTGGTTTTTTTTGTGATACAGGAATCTGCTGTCAAAGATTATCATCAAAACATGATCTGAGCTGGCAAAGCCAACAGTCAAACATCTCCACTTTGTTGACTACCCTTGCTGCTTCCAGGCTGGCCATGGGTTATTTCTGTTTCTGCACTCTGACTCCTACTGCACATTTCCCCAGTGGGAACCTACAACCTGAGCCCTGCCAGTCGTCTAGAGCCCGGATCAATCTACATGAGTCCATGGCCAGGAATTACACTTTGTTTCATGACTGCACAAATCTGAAGCTTTGAAAGCAAACAATCTGAAACCATCTGAAAATGGCACCTCAATGCTGTTTCCCTTACCAGAGGCTTCTTGCTATAAATGTAACCATTATTCAGTATTTCGAGAGCTCTCACTGGGCCTGAGAGAGAAACCCAACTGAAACTGCAGGTTTTAATGTAGCTTTCTGCAACATGAAGGGATATGTAGGGTTTTTTTCTCTTTTTTCCTTTTTCCCCAAACAGAGATAGATAATTCAATATAATCATTAAAGAAGCAATGAATTAACAAATAATTCCATAAAGATTAATGCAAAAACCCAGTTGATTTAGACTGTTTACTTATTATGGCTCTTTATTTAACATTAATAAGCACTGTTTGAATTGTAAAGTAATTGCATATAAACGTGTTTATTTTATTGCATGTACAGCTGTAGTGTTGTTTTAAAAAAACATTCAGTATGTAACAATCTTTCTACTTTTTTTTCCCTTTTATTTTCCAGAGCTTTGATTTAGGTTTGTGCCATTATTAGCCACCAAGCAATGTATAAGATACCTAGAAGAAAGCTCAAAAAATTCCACTATAGTTGACTGGTAAAGTACAGAAAATGCTTTCTATTTGATTGTATATTAAAAGGAAATTGGATATCACAAGACTAAAATGGTGATGCCAGAAAGCTATTTTGAGAGAAAACGCAGAAGACTGTCTTTAGAGAAAAGATGTCAACAAAAATGAGTGAGTGAAATAATGTGGAGTACTTCAGACACGGACAAGAGGTACTAGGGATCAGAAATGAATTATTATGCTCTAAAATGATCCAATAAAAATCGAACTGTAGTGCAGTAATCAGAAAATGTATTGGAAAAGAGATAGGTTATAAAAAGAAAAAGGAGCTTTCGAGTACTGTAGGCTATTAGCTACTGCAGAAAAATCTGGATTCAGGAGATTATATTTCTAACAAAATATGCAGACAACCAAACACAGCTGAATTTGCTGTTCAATAGGCAGTGAACTATAAAAATTAAAAAGCTAGACTACAGACAGGATCACAAGCTAAAATAAAAATAATCAATCCAACTATCAATAGGAGTGTTAAAATGAACCCCGTACTGACTGAACACACAGCCACACAAGCTTCAGAAAGAATGACTCAATTATGTTTTTCCCCACAGGCAAAGACATAAAGATAGTTGTAGACACACTGAGCACATCTAAAAAGCATTTGGGCAGTGCCCCTTGTTACAGAGGAAGAACTGCAATTCTAAACACTGAATAATTACAGATGCTCTGGAAGAAAAACGTTTGGGTTCCACTGCCTTTGGCAGCACAACCCTGGCAGCCAGGAGCCTCTGTGCTCACCTTCACAAGTGCTCACCAGCACTCACCAGCCCACAAACTCAAAAAATGGGAGGGAATGCCTTCCTTTTTCAAAGCAATGGAGAAGCACTGGAACACCAACTACTGAACTGGGAGAGGGAAGGGCTGAGGATTTTTCGAAGAGGCGCAAAACCCTTTAAGTAGTTTGATGCTAAACTGGGGCAAGGGAGGGGTGGGATGCAAAGACTTCCTGTGGCACCTGCACCACAGATCATGTCTCATATTCTCTTCCTATGAAAGCAGGCAGAGTTCTCAGGACTAATCCCTTATGCCTTCACTGGCAATGAGAAGACACCAAAAGACAGCAGAGACTTGGCAGAAGACCAACCACTCAAACGCACTGACTAATTACGAGCAAACATACACTGATGACAACTGAGGGTGGCATTGTCCTTGGAACAGCAGTTTCTAGCTCCTCGCCCACTACACCACAGAAGGATGGCTCTTTCAGTCACATTCAGGCTACTGAGATAGACATATATCTTAAAAGTCAAGATACTACATTAAGATCTGAATAAGTTGACAATATTGTTGCATCACTCCCTGAAAGGGAAATCCAGGTTGCAAAGCTGTGCATACACATGGCTTTTCATTTATGCTCAACTAATTTGTAATGAGCTCCTACAAAGAAAATATATATCACCTTACTTATCAAGACATGACCTCAAGCCAGGCCTAAACCAAGCCTTTTATAATTATACCAGGAGGGCAACCACTATCCTATTCCCTGTCTTTGTCTTGACCTTTCAAAAGCAGTTTCTGTGACTAGGAATGAGACTTGATCACTATCATCTTCCTTATAAAAGGAAGTCATGTAATATTCTGGGAAACCTTTTGGCCTTGATAAAATTCACAAGTACTTAAAAATAAATTTGGAGTTTTTCCATTCACCAGGAGCTTTATCCCTTTACAGCAAAAGTTCCACCCCTACCTGTAATCAGCAGCATAGGCTAAAGCAGCATCCTTTCTGACAGTGGATGAGAGAATGAGATCCATTGCCACACCAAAATGCAGCCATATTGCAAGCAGTAAGATCTGGCTCATGGAGAGATATCCTGACATAAACCACTATCTTATGAAGGAGTCTGAGAATCTGCAATAGTAGCTGTTATTTGGGTACATTCTCCTACTAAGATTTCTGTGGTAATCAGAAGGTGCAAGCATCTACAAATTGTTTTGTCAGAAAGAAAATAACTGAGAAGTCTCTAGTGTTGAGCTGTAAATTCTGCATCACTCACCAGGTCCCACTGACAGTGCACAGCTGGCAAGCAGCTCTATTACATGATCCCAACACTGACAGTTCAAGCAGACTCAAGTAAGATCCAATTCAAATAAATTACATCAGATACTTTCTGACTGTGCAACTGGAGGTATCCTTATACCAAATTATGCAGAAAAACATAAATTCAAAGCACACATTATGACCCTGCCACTTCTGCCACAGTAAAAATACTTGCTCTAAAGGAGCTTAGCATAACTGGACAATAACAGAACATTAGCTGTCTCAAAAGCACTGTTTGGGGAAAAATTAATCAAATACGATATTCTTAAACCCAAAGTGCCACTTGAAATTGCTGTTGAACAAAGCAATGAGAAGGGCAGATGAGTCTAAACAATACCTATAATGACTTTGGTGCATATAAAAGGTATGTATTAATTTATATTATATATTTACTCAACGAGAATTGCAGGCAGAGAGGAAAAAAGTTTAAAAGCTACATTGAAAGATGTGAATTATCCCCTTCCAATTAAATGTTTTACTCAAGTGACTAATTATGGAAACTTGGACTATGTTTGTGCCATGAACATCCATTTTCCTTGTTGTCTTTCCCTAAGACAAAGACATTGCTTGAGAGTGTAGGAGAGAGTCATGTCACAAAAGCTAAACAACCCATCAGTTAATTGCACTCCACAGCTAAGAGTGACCATATGGTGGAGATCCTACAGGTGAACAGACACCAGAAGGAAACCCTCTCTTTAACATTAGGTTCATTAAAGAAGTGGCTTCACACATTCCTACAGGAAATACATCTTCAACTTTTTCTTGGTCATAGTGATGGATTGACAGGAAATGTATTTTTGGACACACAAGAATAAATCACCATGAATTATCCAAGCTCATTTACAAACGTGAATGCATTCAAGCTTCAAAGTAAGGGACATGCTTACTATATTGTCATAAACAAGCCCAAAGCAACATGTGGTAATGCTCTTTTCAATGACTAGATTCAAGAGCCAAAAGAAAATTAACAGCTGATTAATAACATTTGAGTGTTCTACAAATGTATCCCACCAAGATAAGACCACATTAGATGCATCCAACTGGAGTTATACTCAGCAGTATTTATTAGTACAATCAATGTTAAGACTATATGGGATCTTCTGAGAAAGAAAAATAGGAAGAAAATCTAGTAGTTGGAGTTACAGAAATTCAAAATCATTGATATTCACGTGTTCACACTTGTTTAACTTGCACATCATCTGGGGCTAAGAAGACATTTAATAGATACAAACTTTTCTCTCTCAACTTGCCTGTAGTTAAAATACTGATGTTTTTTCTTCTTTCAGTTCCAGTGTACCACACTGCTTTGATTACAGTTCTAATGACATCCCAGAAGATATAACATCCTTCTAACGTACAAAACTGATGAGGAAGGGAGGGAGGAGTGCTAGGAACCATAATAAAAACAACACACAGTTTACCAGTTATTTTTCTCCCCCTTTGGTTTCTTACCTGCTTTTGGTATATTTTAGGAAGGTTTCTAGCAATAGAGCTGAACAACTCTGATTTAAGTAATCCTCACTTTCAGGTATTTCCTCCCATATGTATATCCTTTTAGGATATGAGGTTTCATGGAATCAAAGAACCTTCAGATTAGTGTGGCCATCTCCAGCTCAAGTTCTGGATATCCCAAGGCAAAGGAACAGTTACTTTACAATACATGGTTCCTGAGGCCCAAAGAGCTGCCCCTCTGTGCTGCCAGTACAGTTCATGGCCAACAAGTTACAATCAGATGCTGAAAGTGCTGCCCAACTGAAAGTCAGAGTTGTGAACATGGTATAAAATCTACTTTGCAAATCATCTGAGGGAGAAACTTAAGATAAAGGAAAAAACACTAGCAATATAATTAGTCATCAGAATATGTGAATCTGATTAAAAAATTACTCAAAAACATCTGTTAGGGAGAGGAAGCAGCCTGCAGGAATTATGCAGTGCTCCTAGACCCATATTCCAGAAGAGCTAATTATACACATTTCCTCTTATGCTCATGTTACAAAACATAAAGTCAGGGTATAGAGCTAGATATGATTAAAGAAAACAAAATTAATATAGAAAATACTGAATTTTACTTTGTAAGCCCTGTATACAAAAGCAAGTTAAAACAAGTGGCATTCATAACTGCTTTATTCTAAAAAAGCTAACTGTAATTTCATATACAACTTCCCATTCTTATTTTCTATTGCAGAAATTAGAAATTGTCTATTATGTTTAGTTTAGCTTTCACTTTTAAAAGATTAGGAAGGTTGCAGTCATGGGAAGCAGTCACTGCGTTTCCTCTACATGGTCTGAAGAAAGCTACTTGCTGCTGCTAATGCTCTCCACATGTAAGATGAGGATATGCTAATACTTGTAACCCTGAATAACACAGATTTATGCTGATCTTCATCTTACTCCCAAGCCCAAGAGGAAATGAAATACTAACAAATTTGAAAATGGAAGATAAGACTTGCTCATGTAATTTAGCACACAATGAATTAAATGGGTAAAAATGAAAAAAGGTTGAAAAGGAAGAATAAACAATCTTTTGTCATTCATAGGATGACAATAAATTCTTGGAAGATCTCATACTGTCAAGAAGAAATAATATTAAGATTAGATCTTGCTAGACCCTAAAATGATAATTTGACAGCATTTGTCACTTCTTTACCAATCCTGTACTCATTTTTTAGATTCCAATATTAAAGTTTGGATAGTAAGTCCAGAGGAGATCACTAAGATGCTCAGAGGGCTGGAGCCCCTCTGCTATGGAAAGTGTCTGAGACACCTGAGGTTGTTCAGCCTGGAGAAGAGGAGATCTTCAGGGACACCTCAGAGCACCTTCCAGTACCTAAAGAGGTACAAGAGAGCTGGAGAGGGACTTTTGACAAGGGCATGCAGTGACAGTACAAGGAAAAATGGCTTTAAACCGACAGAGGACAGGTTAGATTAGATTTAGGTTTAGATTTGGAAGATATTCTTTCCTGTGAGCTGGTGAGACACCGGCAGAGGAGGTGTGGCTGCCCCATTCCTGGAAGTGCCTAAGGCCAGGCTAGAGGGGCCTTACAGCAACCTGGTCTAGTGCAAGGTGTCCTTGCCCATGTAAGCTGGGCTGGATAGAGATGAGCTTTAAGGTCCCTTTCAAGCCAAGCCACTCTGTGACTCTGATGTCACAGCTGAACAGCATTTGGCTATGGGGGCAAAAAAAGCTCTAGTCATCTTCGTATTTAAAACCATACTGGTTGATGGTATAAAGAACCAAATGAGAGTAACTTGATCTCATTTTTCTGTTACCCTCAACTATAATCTTCTACAATCAGAGTTCACAAGTTTTCTCTTAGCCTAATTTTAGACTAGGAAATCTCAGCAGAACATCCCAAACTTTGATGAAAAGCAAGATCCAGCTGGTAGAAACATCTACATTTTAAGACACATCAGTGAAAATCATTTATATTTCAAACTAACTATGGAACTAGATTAATATTAAACTAAAATAATTTATTCTAAAGGACATACATTCCAAAGGATGTACAAATATGTCCGTAGGTTGTTTCTGTAAAGCAGATTTCCAATCTTCTAAAACATTTTAAATTTTGACCAAAAGATATGAGAAATGAAGCATAATGTTAACTTCAAAAAACATAAATAAAACATCAGGATAGACACATAGATTGTTTAGAATGGAACTGTTCCCAGCAACATACTTGTCTGGAGATGTCCTCCTGTAGAATTCACAGTAAATGCTTAACAACAGAAAAAGTATTTTGTTCAGCATCTCCCTAGTTGCAAAAAGATTGTGAAATAAAGGGTCAGAGAATCCTTGCCCTTTTGCACTGCAGCACCCTGACAGAAGGCAGGCATTTTACTGTCTATCCCATCTCAGTTTCCCTCCCTATGGCAACCTAAATAAACAGAGGTCCCAAGAATTGCAGCACTACTGCAAAATCCTTCTGTGTGGTAAAATATTTGTGGAAATAATTTTCTTTTAAGCTCATTCCCACCTAAGAAAGTAAAAAGGACTTAAATGAAAGAAGGAATGAGAATTTATATTGCTGCTGGCTCCTTAAGTCACATCCACTATCCCTTCTGCATCACACAGGGGAGGAAAGCCAAGTGATTTTTTTCTGAGCTCTAATGCCAATTTACTGATTTCTGGGATAAAAATTAGACCTGACTGTTCTCCTCAAGTTTTCCTCCCTCCCTGCTTTTAGCTACCCATGACAGAAAACAAAATTGCAGGGCTAAAAACATTACACAGTCTTGTGTACATGCACTGATAGCTTTTACTATACTGGGCAAAGGTCATTTTCATTATAGAATATAGAAAATATTTTTCCTATGTTCTAGATACTGTTTCATTACCTTTAATGTAAGATACTAAATATGTTTAATATTTGTCTTTAAATTAGTGTTTGTTCTGCTTAAAAGAGACACACAAGGGAATGTTTTAACATTGTATACTGATTTTAATAGACCATATGCAAATTGTAAAGATTAAAATAGCAGACACACAGATGCAATGCCCTTGTCAGTCAGAAAAAGCAATGAAAATAATAATTTTAAAAGGCAGAATTTTCCCCACAATACTGATGAACAAGACACTAGCTGAATTTCCACATATAAACAATTTCATAACTGGTTTAAATACTGGGGGCACAAACTTTCATGATATTACAGCTGAGGTGATTTTACAGTGCTTACAGAAGCATCTCACACTTAACCAAAGCAATTCAGATAACTTACATGCTGTCTTTGAGACAGTAACATTTCCAAAGGAACCACTCTGAGGTCAACAAAAGCATCTTACACCCTTAACAACTCCAGCAGAGCAGTTACCATGTCAGTGTATATGCCAATGCTCCCCAAAAGGCACTGATATGTTACTGCAGGGATTCACATGCTTCCTTTGACACTGAGGAGGCTTCTTTGAAACAACAGCAGAAGCAACCAACATAAATACCATCTAAACACTAAAAGAGAAAAAGAAACACAACAGAAGCAAAAGAGGTGTTTTATTAAGGGAAGATAAGTGGCCCTTTTCTGTCAAATACCTGAAAGTATCATATTTCAAATATCTGACAAGCTATAGTAAACTACTGAAGTTGGAGGAATTTTACCATGGGGGGTTTGCATTTTATTGACAAGGTTGCCTTAATCTATCAGGTGACTTAAATGATCTGGCAGGAGCACACAAACAGAATGCAATCCATGCCACAATAAAAAGGCAAAATAAAGCACACCAGGAATTAAGAGAAAAATATTAAATGGCACAGATGGAACGGGGCTAAGACCAACATTTACCTTTATATTTTCAAGGCTCCTTACGCATATTTGACTTAATGGATCTACTTACAAATTAGTAACTCAATTTCTTAATTGCAGCACTGTAAATAGAGAATTACAAGACAGGAGCTACTAGAAATACTTCAGCCATCATTGTTACAAACACAATCCTGCATAGAGAGGCAGTCAAAAGCACACTTCTCAGAGCATGTATTGTTATTGAAATGTAGCTGTTGGTAATAATTTCCTGGAGAAATGAGAAAGCCAGAGATCAGCTTAATACATGGCTTGTTTACAAAATAACAGTAAATAAGAGCAACATTAATCCCAATGCTCTCACCTTCTTACATTAAACACAAGACTTTTATGAAGAGCCAAATTCACATCTAATTTAAACAGGTGTGAATTCACAGTAGGTCTATTGACACACACCATAAATTAAATCAGAGGCTTGTCCTTAGCTAAATCTTCTCCATGTCTGCATAACTACAGCATTCACAAAGCTGTGCTTCTCATACAGCATCAGCAATTCCAGTATTTCTTTTATTAATTAAGCATCGTTACCCAACAGATATATTAACTTTGAATCTGAAGTGCAAAGAGCTAAGGTGACTTGCCCAAAACTCACCCATCTGTCCAGCAAAGTAAAAAAACCCCTGAGATTTAGGGACAGTATAGAGCTCTGTTAAATGGATCGCTGCTCCCGGGCTATAAAACAAATACTTAGATGAATTATTCAAGATTAATCTTACATGTTTCTAGTTCATTAAACACAGCTTTGATCTGTAACCTACTATTTTCTCTACTGTATCTACTTATTAATATATGGCTAATATTATTATGCTACCTTTGCAGTCTGCTGTTGAAATCATTGATATTATTCAAAGTACTGTTTCAAATAGAACATTGATGTTAAGAAAGAATTTTCCCAATAATTTATGTGGGTAAAAAGGAAAAAATACATTTTTCCACAGCTGCTTTTTCCCCCTCTTGCTTTATTTTTAAAAAGACAAATATGGTTTTAAAAAATCCCCTGACCACATCTCAAGCATTCTAATGCTATATTCCATGACTAGTGGTATTTCAGCCTGTACTAACACCCTAATTTCTTGCCTATAAATCTCAAAGAAGTCATTGTGAACTATAGCTAATACTCAGTGGTAATAAAATAATGCAGCCAAAGGAATTGAACATGAATGTGGCTCCAAGACTGAGCATGGATTTCACAGTACACTCACCCAACACTGGGAATCCTGTACTCTCCTTTTGGTTCTCACTATGTGGTAGAGAACAAGTAACTAATTGCATAAAACTTTTTAAGTAGATGTCAGGAGTAAGCCAAACAAGTCAGCCTTAAAAGTACCTTAAAGCAATATGACAATGTAAAAAAGGTTAAGAATTGTGTTATTATAGAAATGGCTAAAGTTCCATCTCAGCTGAGATGTAGTAGCTAAAAGAAAAAGAGGTGATGGCCATGCAAACATGTCAAATGTGACTCAAAAAGCATGAATGCACTTCAGATGAAATTCATCACGTCACAGCTGCACAGACATCCTGTAAAGGAAATCATAAGAACTGCATGAACAAAGAGGAAGATTATATAGACCCAAAATGGACTGTAGGCTGCTTTCTAGTATACTGGCTAGCAGGGGATGCAGATCCATGTCATGTGATGTAATTTTAGATATGTGTCTGCAGACCATCCCTTTCTGTAGATCAGGGTTCTATCTGACGCCTTGTACCACAGACTTACTCCACAAAAATAAATTTATAAATAAATTTAGCAGCTCAATAATCTGGCAGAGGAAAGCACTGAAGTTGATGTTCTAAACTGCTGCAATGACAGATACCATTGTACCAATGAACTGAGGGTAACTGCAGTCTTCTTCAATGGAATAAAGAAACTACTTTTGATATGGTTATTCTGTAGTGTTGCTGTCTGAAATTTACATTCACATACTATAGAGCAACACTGGTCACGTTGAAATAGAGCTATTTATACTACACCAGAGATAAGCAATGATCCCCAAGAAATTGGTCATTCATTTCATGCAGTTAATTTATATTTTGCTTAGCCTAAGGCAAAACTGAATGCAGTTTGTGCACTAATAGGCTATTATTAGTTGCCATTTACGTTGACAACACTAAATGGGAATGTTGGTGTTTCACACAATCTGTTCAATGCTGTCAAAACAACTGGAGTATGTTTAAACAGTGATTATGACAGGGTTGGTGTGTCTATGAAGGAAAACAATCCTCAAATAATTTCTCAAATTGGGCTACCCAGAATACATAGAGAAGTATATATGCTGTGTCAGGGAAGTTCCAGTTAGAGCTTATAATGACGATGAGAATGTCAAAGTATAGCTAAAAAGAACAAAATTTTTAAAAATATATTCACCTCAGATCAATGTAAAGCAAAAAACTGTCTTTAAAGCAAGTCCATTGGAGTCCACATACTAAGCTGTCCTGCTGTTATCACAAAAATAGCTGTCCTTCATTTGTAGCAAAAACGGTGCTCATAGAGGAAGAAAGAAATAAACCCCAAACTAAAACTCAACAGACCTTTTCAAAATACAGACAATAGCAATTAGTTTTTTCCAACGATACAACAACTGTACCTTCCTCATTAATTTTACTCCAGTTACAAATAGCTGAGTTCACATGCCATTTGGTCAACCCCTTGAAAGCTGGAATTGCTAAATATTTTTACAGCAATTAGACAGTATCATGGAAACTAACATTTCATGTACTTCCTGCAAGAAACATTATGCCCTCTCCCATTTCCACCAGAGAAGTTACTGGCTGGCACAAAAAAAATACAGTTCCATGGCAGGAACTGACAAGGATAAATGCAAAACTAGTGGTTCTCCGATAAAGCCCCTGGCACAAACAGCTGCAAAAAACCAGGAAGATGTGCCATCTATGACATAATTTAAGTAGAGATTTATGAACTTCTGTATTTAAAGACTGCTTTGTTACCGAGTGCCAACCCAGATGGAAAACACACTGCTCTCTAGATCAGGAATCTTGGCTAAGAACTTACCGGTGAAATACTAAATAATATAAATGAATACAGCTTTAGCCAGTGTCTTCAAATTTCCACACATTAACTTTCAAGACTGTAATTATTATAACGACAACACCATAGGAAGCACTGGCACCTGCTTTGTTGGCCTTGCCTGAAGACATCTAAAGAGCTCAAATAAGCTTGCTCTCAGTTTCTCTCCTTCAACTTACTCTCACCCTCACTTTCCTCTTCCAACTATTTAGTTAAAATTGGTACTCAAGTACCTCAAACACGAACCCCTGATTAAAAAATTGTAATAAAGCTTAAAAGGAATGAAATATTAAAGCCATATTCAAAAGAACTACTCTGTCTACACTATGCAGGAAATTAGTTTAAATTGAATAAAATCATTCTCAGAGACAAATCTTTAGACGAAATCTCTCTATTCTTTGTTGGTGAAGTACAATGACTACGTGTTCCTATCTTAATGACACTTAACCCGTGGTTCCTGCTATATCCATGTAGGACAATGACAGTGGCAAAAGTATTTCCTTTACTAGTTACAGTAATTTTCATCTACAGAAAATACTTATTTAGTGCAATTTGTATGGATAGCAAAACATCATCAACACCCAGCTGCAACACTGCATTCCAGACTGAAATATGTAACTCAGTTTTATGCTTAATTTGCTTTCAATACATCCACTTCCCAGCACTTCAAAACATAAATGTGTATTTTTTAATCTCAATGACATAAGTATGCACAACCCTTTCTCATGTAGGATTTCCTTTCAACTATTTTCATAGTTAAGGGCAAACCAATGCCAGGCAGACCAGATTCAATTCCTTCAGCAATATCTTAGGAAAACACAACAAAAACTCCCCTCAATCCCAAACAACCCCCCCCTGTGCATCTACACTTTACAGAGGACGTATCCACTGTGGAGGGATGTGGCAGAAGCAGGAAGGTAGAAGGCAGGCACCCAATGCATGGTGCAAATGGGGTGGCACACGAAAATTAACTGATTCTAGTGACCCAACACAACGTGATAGCACAGAATGCTTCATCCTCAAAGGAGTGTTTAATTAAAAACAAGCCGTGTGCTAAAACCTTTTGCTTTTAAACTCACACAGATACTCTAATGTCTTTGAGCCTATATTGGACATTATCATTGATATTGACAGACATCCAGATGAAATTATAATTACCAGCTTTGTATTTGACAAATTCAAACACATAACTATAGAAATGACATTTATAACTGAACTCTCTTTTCATCTCATGACTATAAAGCTAACAAAATGTATCACTGTCAACACTGAAATGTCAGTCTGACACTGTCACTGGTTCCTCTATTTCTTATCCAGTTAAAAAAACATATAAAATAACATGCAGCTATTAAACACAGAAATTAAAATTTTTATCAGCTAAGCCTGCTGATCTTAAGCATGATAAATTTGTTTACTTACTACACTCTTTAAGGAAACAGAATAGATTGTAATCAATTTTGATACAGAGATAAAAAATATTAATTCCCCACATGTTCTTTTATTAAATACACATTTTCTCCTTCTGTGACACACTATATCATAAGAAAATAAGAGAACCTGAAAGAGGATAAATATCTAAAAAAACCCCCTCTCACCTCAAAAAAAGAGAAAAAACCCCCCCCACCCTACCCACAAAACACCCACATGACCCAGAAATGCACTCTCCATATGTAGAGAAAAACAGAACTGAGATATGACACAGATCTGTTCATTCCATCCTACTGATAGAGGCACGTCTTCAGGTGCAGCACAAAATTAGAGGTAAATAAAGCATTTAGAACTTGTTTTTCTCAAGTCACCTGGCTGAAGAGCCTTAAAGCTTCACCCAGAAGCCAAAACATGCAGGAACAATTCTATGCAAAATGTGATATACATGTACATATATAGATTTCTTTTAGAACCTAATTTATAGGCAAAAAAATTGAAATTATAAATGTCCTATGACATAAAAATGAACAATGTGGGAAAGTAGTCTCTAGAATAATGATGTTTTGAGAAAAACATTGTTTCATTTTTTTGTCTTATTTTCTGTCTACACAAAAATACAATACACACCCCAACAATCCCTTCACTTTACATATAATATAGAAGAATAAGAAGGAAGGGCGAAAAAAAAGAAAGGAAATAAGAAAAGGAAATAGAAAAGAAAAACAGAGGTAGAAAAAGAAAGTTTCCAATAAATTACTACTTCTACTGAGTACATTAGATGCATTTCTTTATTACCATTCTCCCCATCAGACTTCCTCTCATGGTCAGTGTCAGTGAGGGACAAAGCTGAGTTTGCCCGGCTGGACAAACAGGAGCTGTGTTCCGATTTGATGCCCCTCATCCACATCCTCAGGGCGTGATCCGGGGATGCACCACCTTCTGTTTCAGTATCCACGTCTGAGCCCACCTCCAGTGGGTAACTGTGCTCAGCTACACCGTGGAGCTCCGTTTGATAGCCAGAGCACAAAATATGGGGAGTCTCACAGAATTCCATGTCTGCAAAAGACACAAGTTCAGAAAACAATTTAGTAGTGAAAGGCATCAGACCTTTGATTTTCTTTTGGAGAATCTCTTTTGAGAATTAACATTGTTAATATTATTTGAAGATTTTTTTTGGTCAGTGACTCACTCTGCTATCTAATTTACTATAACTATAATAACTAGAAGAATGCAACTGTAAAATATATAGTACTGCACTATAATTGTGCCTTTTTGTCTAATATATATTACAGCTCAAAGATGTCTACACACCCACACACTGATAGTTGTACATCAATTTACAACTGAAGTATCTGCAAATACAGATAATTTCTTTGGTTTAGCCAGAAAGGCAACAGCTCTAAAATTAATCTCAGTATGTTTTTATCATAGGGAAAGCATAGAAAATTGGCAAGTAGGGAACTTACAAAATAACATTTGAAATATTTGGTTAATACAAAGACAAAGAAAGGGTACTTACCACTGGCTCGCTCTTTGAGAGTGCTGTCCTTGCATATTCACACCAGTGGGTTTTGGTTCTCCAGTGCTGGTGGCCTACAGGAACCTCCTAGAAGAGCAGTGACTCCTAGGACTGTACAAATGCCATCTCATGACACCAAGTGATCTGAGATTTTAGAGCTGTACAGTGCTCGATACTACAGTTATTCTTACTAAACACCACAACTGTAGAGCTGTAGAAATCCGAGGACAAACAGAAGGTGGACAGGACCCATAATGTGAATATGCAGAGGAAACATTCTCGAAGAACTACAGGTAAGTAACACACATCAGCAAATTACAACTTCCCTTTGAGGTAGCCTCTGCATATTCTCACTTGTGAGAATCCAATTACAAATGCAACTCCCAGGGAGTATGACAAGGAGTTCTAATTAAACAAGGATTACAGAACTGCACTCCCTAATTGAACATCAGACCTGAGATGCCATCTTGAGAGACTAAATACAATATCAAATATGCATACAGTATTCTTTCAATTTCTGGAAAAGAAACATTAGAGACAAGAGTCATTGATAGAGACTGAGGACAAATACTCTCTTCTTCTGTCATCCTAACTAAAGCTTTAATTTGCCAAACTAATCCACTTACCAGCCAGTGAGAGGAATGATTTTTATTTTAAGCACTCTCTTTGAAATAACAGAAAGTCCCAGTATTTTCTTGATGACATCAACCAAAACCTACAAATGAAATGGTAAGCTACAATGTCCTGAGGCGCTTCAATTTATAAGTAATCTGTCTCTATATATCTTTCCTTTTCCATCAAAACATTCCTCAAGGTCTTGGTTGTAGTGACAGGCCACATGGGCTGGCTTTCAGCTCAGGGAATGGCAACCTCTTTTCTGGAGAGCAGGGGAACAAAGTGGGCAGCAAATGGAAAGAAGTGGCCACAGCCTCACTTTCCTGTGTAAATTCCTGTCAGGTCAACCTGTCTCCCCGCTTTTGTCTCTGCATTGGGTGGCCCATCCCAGCAGCACCAGCCATTACTGTTATTGCTGCTTTTGGAGCATCAAGACAGACGTGGGGGTGGCCCCCAGTGCTCCATCACCACTTGGATCACTTCCTCTTACTCACAGGAGGACGATGTGGTCTTGGCCCTACACTTGAGAAGCTGAGACAGGAGCCACCTCCATGAGCCCTGTTCTCCAAGTCTCTCCAATGCACTGAGGCTCACTGAGGTTTGATGGAGATGGACAAGAGAAAACAGCTGCTGGGAAGCAGTTGTGTAGTTTCTGTGGTAGATGGAATATTTGACAATTGAACTTTGTCTGCTTAAACACAGAGTCCTTCATGCTCTCTAGGGCCTGTTTAAAACTGGCACTTGTCTGATTGGTGGAAGGAAGAAGGAAAAGTACTTCAAGGCAGTGTTTGTGGACAAAAATGGAAGCTGAGAGCAGACACTACTGGCTCTCAATCCTACATAGTCACATGAGAGACTTCGGAACCTTTAAGAACCTCTGGAACAAAACTCTCCTTCCTCTGTGGCCAAGATGGAAAACAAGAAACATTCAGTCTTCAGAGAAGTCCTGTTTTTCTGAGATTTTCAAAGCTCACAGGGCATGGGACACACAGAGACAATCTTGCAGAAACCAGCTGGGTGTAAGTAGAGTGTTGCTCATACAATGCCCTATTTTTAAGTGTCATTTTAATTAGGTATTATATAAACAACAAACAAGTTCTGCTTGCTTTAATAAGACAGCATGGACCAAATCTTTGTATGACACAAAGAGTGCAGATATTGATGTTGGACACTGAACCATCACAACTGCATTACACTAAGTCCTATTTTCTTTTTAACAGCATTAAATTAAAAAATTCACCTCTATAAAAAATACAATTTATATTGCAAAATACACTGAGTTCTTTCCACATGAAATAAGAGAGCTAACAAGATTAATTATCAGCCTTATTACTGGACTTAATTTTGACTGAGGCCCACGCTGCAAAAATAACTTCCAATGAAACTGCTCCATAACATTTTGCTTCAATTCTCTCAAAAAGCAGCATTATTCTTAGTTTTAACTTAGATTTCTGTAAAGTTCTACAGCAATGCAAGATTCTTAGAGCATGTCTCTGTCAATTGCATTACACCTTGTGATTTCAACAAACATCACCTGAACCTCCTTCCCCTTCAAAGCAGATTTCTACTTATTTTCACCCTCTGAGGAACTTTCTAGTAATTAAAAATCTCATAACTTCACATACCATGTCAGCTGACAAGGCATCAGCTGATGCAAGGTCCTCAGGGGGCAAGGATGCAGGCATTTCTTTACATGGATGTCCCTCCAGGCAGATGCCTGCCCTCAGCATCCTACAGCCCACATGCTCCCTGTTTGCAATTGCATATGCCACGAGGAAAATTCATCCCAGTAAATCCCACAATGCTAATTAGATTACACATGTTTAAGAAGGACAGAATTTACCCTTCAGTCTACATGTTAATTCTTTTTTTTTTTTTTTTTGAGCAAAACAAGCTTTTTATACTATAACTCATGTTCAGCTGAAGACTAACAAAATATATTGCCTTAATGGTCTATTTCTTAAGTATACAAGCATTTGCAATATTTTAACTCCCACGGGATCCATTTTCTGAAAAGCACTTAGAATGCCAAAAGTGGCTGCTTTTAGTCTGAATATCTAACCTTGTTACCTAAAATACTACGTATTTCCAAAAGAGATAAAGTTCAAGTAGATTTATGGCAGATTGAGTATTAGCACAAAGACATAGTCACAAGAGAAATGAGATAACATTAATATGAAATTCAAGTCTTTGCATGAACTGTGGACAGAGGAAAAAGGGTTGCAGTTATAAGATGATGAAAGGATTTTCACCTCTGGACCTTGGTGGAGCCTGTTGTAACACAACTGTTAAAAGTACAAGTACTTCATCCTGCACTGATTTTTTTTTTTTCAAAAAGTAATGTATGAAGAAATATAAAATATCTAATAATCAAGAAGGAAGACTGAGCATGTTAAAAAATAAATCAGCATTTCAATTAACAGTTCCCTTTCTTTCTACCTCTAAACTTAATTCTCCCAAAAAGCCCAAATCTTCAGAGATAAGTGATTATAGAGAAATTTGACCTCACTGTGTCAATGGTGCCTCTGCTTTTTAAGGTGCTTGTGTCGATCAGCAGTTGACCAGGCAGCCAGGTCTAACACAGCTCCACATCTCCTCACTGACAAAGAGCTACCAAAAACTCCAGGTACATTCACCAAGTATTTATTCACCACAGCATCAGTTCAGCCAGAGTAGAGTTCAAACCCTACAGTTACCATTTATCCCAGTCCATCTTCGGAATTATTTCCTTGCCCTTTGCATGGCCAGGAATAACTGTGTGCCAGCTACTCTTTCTACAACTTTTTCAGTTTTTCTGGCACAGACAGGCAAAAAAAAAAAATACTCATGTGAAAGACCACGGAGTTCCTTCTCTCCAAAGTATTAATTCTGAAAACTTAGAGGATTTGCAGAACTTGTGGAATTTCATCACTGTTGCCACTTGCCAAGAATTTTGCTAATTTCAACCAACTAACTGGGAGAGTAAATAAATACTTATTTCACTAAATAAATATTTGAAAGAAATATAAGACTATCCAAACAAAGTAGATAAAAGAAACATAAAACTAATGTATGAACAGACATAAGCAAAAAGAACCTTCCTTCTAAGTTTTCTTGTTCCCTTATGGAGAAATGCTATTTTGTATTAACAACAGAATGACAAATAATACCTATTTAAATTATTTAATTGACCTTTGTGTTCAAGTAGAGAAAAAGCTTACCGAAAAATGTAATTTATTTATAAACTGGAATAGTTTGACATGTTGCTATTATGTCCCTTTTATGAATCCTATAATATAATTAAACAATTGCAACTTATCGATTTTAAAAGTCTCTTTAAATACCATTGATTCACAAATTTATTTTATTCCTGATTCTTGGTATGAGGTGGTTTTTACTCTGAGGATGCTCCCTGCCTAAACATACACAAAATCAATTCTCTGGATGAAAAAATACAAATTGCTCTTTCTGCAAATGTAAAATTATAAAAGAGCATAAGTAGCTCAAAGGCAAGGAGAAAATACCAAGGTCTTGGAAGTTTAAACCCATGGCACTTATTTTGGCCCAGTCTCCTTTTTCAGACTGAAGGCTATTTGAGAACATTGGGAGTATCAGAGAAGAATAACAGAAGGGAGTTCAGAAAGGCAAATAAATTACATTAACCTGAATAGTATCATGTTGATGTTTGTGTCTGAGGGAGTGATAATGGGTATGCAGTAGGAAAAATATATCCCAAGCATGCAGCTTTGAGGTTGTTGTAGGGTTTGGGATTTTCTAGTGTTACACCAACTTTGTGTCTGTTTTTTCACACTGAACCTCCATGGCTTGATCAGCAGCTGTACTGTATGTGGTTCAAAATAAGAAAGACAGACCAGCCACTCATGATATAAGAGACTCAAAGAGATAAGAGGAGGGAGAGAAGAAGTGAAAAAGAAATGTAAATCAAATGGGAAGGTGAAGTTTGCATTCATTTTTGGAAGCAATACATATGTATCCTCCTAAATGAGAAATTTTGAGGGCTACTGAGCACTCTGCTAAATTTAGGGTGTTCAATGGCCCTTAAAATTTCTTATTTGTCACCTGAGGACTGTGGTTTACCAGCTGCACACTGGACTTGAGAATTAAATGGGCAGAGATCTTAAGCTACTTCATAAAGGCATTCGTGTAACACAACCTGCTAGATAAATTTTTTAATGCTTTTGTGTATTCACATTTCATTTAGTCAAAGATCTTACTTGTTTCCAGAACTGAGAACACACCACATCTTTCCTGGGACAGTATAATTCAAAGAGTTTAAGCTCCAGTAATCCAGTATGAAAATCATTGTGGAAGAAGCCAAAAATCAGTTAATTTGTAAAACTGTATTATACTATTAATTTCCTTTAGCAATCTCATGTTTATCATCAATTACATTATTACCACAACCTAAAACTGAATCTTAGTTGCATTTACTTTAATTAAGAAAAGATATACATATTATACATAAATAACAAGCACATAAAAGATGCCATTTGAATTTTTATACTTACATAGCAAATGCATCATATTGTACAGGTTTTCTTTTGCTGTATTTCAACTTTTCCTTGCATTCCCATATTTATGTAGTTTACTTTGTTACATTAATCTCCAGTTACCACCAGAGACAATAGAAAGTTAAAAATAACAAATAAAGAAGGAATAAAAGAGGAATCAAGAGAGTGCTACAACACTAAGGAGTTATATGAAATTAGCAGATTAGGCAGCCAAGGGATTAGAAAAGGAGGCTGCACTTTCAGGAAACTCTTTGGCTTGTGAAATTTATGAGGAAGAAAGAAACTCTCTATTCCTCAGGTCCTTCCCCAGAGGAACCAGAGGATAAGGTTCCAACCCATGCCTCATGGCAAATATGTTTCTAGTCTTTTCTTCAGACTAATCCTTAAAGCTTAAAGAAAGAGGACAGGAGTAAACTGAACCTATTTTTAAATATGTTCCTGGAATCTTCAGAGTTTTATTTTTAATACTATTAAAATCAACATGTATAAAGAATGGACTTCTTACATTCTGCACAGAAATTATCATGATCCTATAAGGATGTAGACAAACTTTCTCCCCAGAAGTAGAATATTCTTTTTGGAGATCATTTGAAATTTTTAATATTAGCAATTTTGTTATTCAAGAGTTTTTTAACTAATGAGATGCCGAGGAGGCTTTTGGAGCTACAATGTGGACACAGTAAGTCTCACTTATCAAGAAACACTCTTGAGATTGGCTAGGAATTTAATCCTTGAAGTTTAAATACATTTTAAATATTGCTAACTATGGCCTTTCCCATTCTGAAAGTGTGGCTTTTTGAGGTAAAGTACTTTCATTCACAGGATTCTGTTAAAGAGAAATTTCTGCTGCAGGTACTCATAAATATCTCTCCTTTAATGAATTTTAAAACCACAGAGTTATAAAACCATAGCAAATGCCAGGCATTAGCATTTAACCTAAATTTCTGATAAAGGAAACCAACTTAATCTCAAATAATGACCATACTAACTCTATCCTACTAAAGACAAAAGGGAAAAAATCTAATTATCACAAATGAAAAAGAACTTCAATATCATTTGTGAGGATAACTTAAATTCTTCTAATGCTACAGTTGAAATTGAGTTTGAAAAAGCTTGTCTTTCAATACATTCACTTACAATTTCATTCTCCATATGCAGAAATCTATTAAGAAATTAAGAACTTTCAAGAAAAAAGATTTTGTTTCCAAAAACTCTGTTCTAAGAGAAAAGCATTCCAAGTTTCCTTCAAGAATCTTAAAGGTTCCTTGGCTCTAAAATAATTTTTCCATTACAAGTTTTGGCATTTATGTATGTGTTTGAGGGAAGCAATAGATACCATCCTTTTTTCTTGTGAATAGATTTTCAAAATTAAAGTTAGCCATGGCATTAGTTTGTAGATTTCCTTACTTTTTTTTTTTTAATTTAAAAAACCCCAAACAAAACAAAAACCCCAAGCAAACAAAAAACTCCAAACGAGTGAACACTTTCACCAAGGACAGCAGAAATATCAATCAAATTATGTACAGCAGTTTAACTAACTTTTCTCTTTGAAAGAGTTTCATATGAATAAATATTCTTCCTCAAGTTTATCCAGGGGGTGTCAAACAGTGGAGTATTGATAGCTTCAGTCCAGTGCATTTACAGTTCTTAACAGGCAAAGTTATTGTTTCCAAGTCTGTAACGCACTTCAGAGAAGAACAACTCTCAGAATTATTAAACAGAGTGCAAATAGTATACTAACATTCTTCCAAGTGAAATTACCCTCAGATTGTTGCTCTATCTCTATTAACTTGAATTCAACTCAGAGATGCTTTTCTGGTAGTAATTTCTGAATGCAGTTAGATTTAAAGCAAAATCCCTTTCACTCTCACATCAGTCTTAGAGGCTGCATGACGGCTATCACTTCCTAACAGAATTTCAGATGGAAATATGAAATCAATTTCTACCAACGGTTTTGATTCTGGTTTATAAAATGTTTCTAAAATACACCTTTTGTTTCTCAAAATATTGAAACTGTTTCTCTTTCAAAATTTCAGCTGAACCATTGACTTTAGATACATGAGCACCAAAGTCTTTTTTAAATAAAAGATGTGAAAAGCAGATGTCTTTATAAATTTCACTGACTTGGTTTTAGAAGGCAACACATGTAAAAATCAAGAAGTCTAAAATCTGATCTAATTTACAGTGTTGTAAATTCAGAAGTTAGTTCCATTCAGCCAGTGGAGCAGGTAGAGGCTTTAGGTCAGTGTGACTGTGTCAGACTAAGCATCTGGCAAGTGCATAACCTTGAGACGATGGAAAGACTTTTAGAAATCTGCTATCTACAGAGATTTACCCTTTACTGATTGGATATTCAGCAGACCTGAGGCACTCAGATCACAGACATTGCTCAAAAAGAATGATCAGAGTAACTCAGCTCCTCACCTTAACTTACACCAGAAACTACAAAGCTCTGATACAATTTTAAAGTAGCTTAAGAGAGTATCAAGGGTAATACTAGCCATCTTCCTTTGAAGTGACATGAGTGGAAGGCAGACAGCAAGTGCAGGCAGGTTGGAGCAGAGGAAGGTAGTTTTGATCCCCCTGTGCCAGCTTCAGTGAATGCTCAGCAAGTGAGTTATTTCAGGCAGGAAACAGCACAAACAAGAGGAAGGTTTCAGCAGGACTGCACTGACCAAGCTGCACTTCACATTCCAGCAGACTGCTAAAAATGCTGAAAATTAGGAAAAAGTATTTGTAAAGGAGCAGGTATCACTAAGAGGTCTAAGCACCTGGAGGCAAAACCCCTTAAAGGACGGGGCAATGCACAGGCAGGCACCAGAAGACCCTGTGTGTGTACACAACAAGAACGGTACAGGACAGCAGAACTGTACTCGAGCACAAGGACCAGTAGCTGCTGTCACTGTGCTGCCACCACAGAAACAAGGAAAACAGGAGCAACAGCCTGTCCTGGGCCATGAGGACCCAGGAGCTGAGCTCAGCAGAAGGTTGTTGCCTTCCATGAAAAAGCTTGATAAATTCAAGTCTGCAAGCTTCCAGTGGCACCAGGTCTGCTGG
Organism: Calyptomena viridis; assembly: GCA_013390005.1. NCBI lineage: Eukaryota > Metazoa > Chordata > Aves > Passeriformes > Eurylaimidae > Calyptomena > Calyptomena viridis. The sequence goes on from WEIV01027101.1 coordinate 296,636, forward strand.
TCACAGCAAGCAGACACACACATTCTGCCAGCCAACCTCTTCAAGCCTTGGGGATCAGCCCCACAAGTGCTATCAATCCTGAAATTATGTTTGACACCCTTTCCAAGTATTCACAGCTAAATAGACCCTCTAATGGAGCCAAAATTTGGAATTTTCATCCGTTGTTTTACTGGTGGGATGTATAAGATCTGCAGGATACTACATTAATTTCATAGCTTTTTCCCTTTAAATAACTGAAATTGTAAACAGTTTTCACAGCCAATAACACATTCCTCTGCTCAAAGAAGGGCCAAGTTAGATCAGTGTGTCCAGAGTTCTTAATGAAGAGTATCAGAATCCTACTACAGAGCAACAACTGCTGGCCAGAACACTAACATGGGAAGCATTTTAAAACCCTCTCGTAGTTGAGGCTTCCAAGAGACATTAGGTTAGGCCCCAATGATAAAACTGGAAATCCAACTTTGTGCCACGACTTTGAAAATCAAATCCACAAATCGATTTTCACTGTTAAAATATTCCACTTTCTCCACAAATTTACTCACCGCTTTTTGGTGTGTAATCACCTTTTCCACTGAAAACCCCCCCAAATCACCTCAGACTGCAAGATGGCCCCGATCAGAGCTTAGGACAGCAATCCAATTTGACTCTGACTTATTTTGGATTAGAGGTGCAAGTATTTGCACTTTTTTTTCCAGATCATGCAAATATTTACACAAGGGTCATGATCTGAATAAATTAACATCTACTAAGAAAGCAGTGTATTCTTTTAATTTAGATTGAACTGCTAAGTAACATTTAGTCCAACAAATACACCCTTCAGATTAATCTTGGAAGAAGGAAGAGCAAGCATGAGCATGTGCACAAGCTCTTCAGTACTTCCATTCACGTCCAATTACATCCCGCTGCCAATGTGACATCAATGAGAACATGAAAGACAACTTGGCATGTCCATTCTCTTTGATTAGCCAACTAGGGATATAGCTTGTCAGTCAAAAATCCCTCTTCCCCCCAAAACTTGAGGGTTTGTCATCAAATGTTCCATCTGATTAAGAATTGGGAGATTTAACTGCCTTCAAATAATTCTGACCACTTCTGCTTCCTTCTTTCCTCAAGTGTCCAGTTTACCAAAGAAATTTCAAGAACAGCAGTTCAAACTTAAAGGTCAGCTCTGCTGCAGTTCAGGTACTACCAAAACAACTGAACGAAAATAATTTGGTTTGCATATTGTATTTTTTACACATATAATCACAGTAACTTTTTTCAACTGTTTAACTAATTTCCTTGCGAGACTTGTACTAGATGTTTTAATATTTCCAGATAACATCTCTTCTACACCGTATATTTAAAAGTAACTGTATAAATTCTAAAGGCTATTACGTTCTGTATCAGCAACTGCAAAAAACAATTTTTTGTTTTATGTCATCAAAATGCATCAAAGAAACTCAGTTGAAAGCTGTGGCATCATTCCAAGTGTGCCTCCCTGGAAAATACACTGTGTGGATTTTACATCACTATCACACAGCATCATTGTTATTTAAGTACAAAAAACACTTCTTAAAACATATTTTAACCTAAAATGCGTATCATGGAAAGATGAAAATCTGAAATAATTGTGTCAGCATACTAAAGTTCCTAGGTGCACAATACAGTATCTACCAGATTATCCATCTCAAGATTTGATGTACAGCTCTCAAAGATGGAAGTACAACCATTATTCCTGTGCTGCACTGAAAGGAACTAAGTATGACAATTTCAAAGCCCACCAAATCAAAAGACCTCTGAACATTTTAATTGTTTAAACAAGCGCTGTGAGATTCTATGATCTGTTACCAAAATTTATCCCAACTTCAGGAACACAGCCACTACAAAATGAAGTAACTCCAGTATTTCTAGGAATACTTGGCTACAATTTTTTCAGCTCTAAACCTCTTCAATTTCCTTGCCCCTTCTTAATGAGAGCTCTAGTAATTTTGAAATACTAAGTCACTTATTTAGGTATGTGATACTTATTTTAGCAGCTATTCTAGTCTCTGACTTTGAAACCTGCAGCCTGTGATTTAGCCACATGGTGTTTTTATCTTTCACACAGACACAGGCATGTAATTGATACCTGGGAAATGGTAAGTCACTGGTATAAAAATGTGATTGCTCACTGTTGAAAATTAGTGGGCAGGCACCTGCTCTTTCTAATGCAAATCACAGGTAACGTTGACTATCCACAACTAAAACCAAATCCCTTTCATCATCAAATAAATGGATACATATGTATTGCTAAGGTGCACAAAAAATGGTTGGGAGGCTACCTAACATGATGTTGTTGCCAACTTTCTTAGACTGATCATGATCCTGAAAAATTAAATCAGAAAATTAAAGAATTTGTTTGTGTCTTAACAGATTGGAAACCACGGGAGGAATTACCCACAGTATTAGCAGTCTCCATAAAAACTGCTTATAAAGTTTTCCAGCATCTGCCTTTGAGAGGTTCTATTTGTGGAATACAAGATGCACACCAGTGATCTTCTTCATAGCTAACATACCTTGTGTTCCACGGCCGTGGGCAACCGAAAGCCTGTGAGCTCTCCAGAATTCCTGGTTCTGCAAAAGGTGCTCGATCAACAATGCTTGGAAAAAGTCAAAGTTAAGAGCCTTCACAGCTCCTGAGTACTCTAACCCAAAGAAAACAAATCAAACCCAAATGGCACTAACAGATTAGCCTACAGTGGCTCTGTATACTGCCATGCCCTGAAGGAAAGCTTGCCACAGGCAGATAAGCAAAGCTCATATTCTGTATTGCCAGAAATACTTTCTGCCTCCTTATTAAAAAATTCACACAGTTGGAGGTGAACTAATTGAGGCGGTGGAGACAGTAACACAGAAGGCACTTAAAATGTAATTAAGCCATGATCAGAAAAGGGACACATAAGGGAGAAAGCACTGAAAACAGAGACTCCAGGGAAATACCAGATTCAAGCAAAAATGAGAGCAATTGTATATTAAACCATGTTCAACAACATTTGTATGTACTGCTCAAAGAATCTGTGCAGAATTCAAACACTAAGGCCACAGCCAACCAGGAAAAAACACAATATATACCTCTGTTTTAGATAACCTTCACGTGCTTTAATGTACACCTTGGGAACAGGTGTTTTGAGAGGGAGAAGGTGGCCCAATCCTGCATCTGAGCAATTCGGGATCCTGCCAGGGATCTAACAACGGGAACGCTGTAGGAGCATTCAGTGCCTCAATTCTTTCAGTTTTATTCTATAAAAACACACTTTAGCTCTACTGTTGGCTGTTCTCAAAGGACTGTAGCAGCAACTATTTCATCTACTGAAAAGCACAGCTCACGTGTGCACTCACTATATTAAGGGAAAAAAAAAACAAAACTAAAGACTTAAAAGATGTAACTATAAACTTCACAATCTTAACACATACAGAGAATTCCCTTTGTAGTAAACACAGCAGTCTAGAGAGATTTAGTGATAGTCTACAGAATGAAGTGCCTATTTTTCCCTCAGTGTTAAGTATTTTACAAGGAAAAAAACCTATCAGAAAAAAAATACAAGCTAATAAACAGTTATGTATGGATTTTTTTCATATTACAAAAAAGGAAATATTTAAGTATCCTTTTGTAAAAAGATTTCTTCTAGCAGACAAATGTGTTCTTCTAACACATTCCTTTATGTGTTAAACAGACCTTAAAGCCCTTTTTCATTGTTTTTTCCTATTAAATTTGTTTCATGCAAACCTGCTGAGTGCAGAGTCTTCAGTTCCCCGTAGAGTGTACAAGTCACATGTGGATTTTGCCTTTTTTCACATTATTCTCCATTTGGTATTGTCTCATTTCCCTACCAGCTGCTTCACCATTTCCTGAGCTGCACCATCTCGTACTGTGTCCAATATTAGACACAGTAGTGTCTAGTAGTGTCACAGCAGTGACACAGCAAATGGGAAATAACAGCACAGCTGATCAGGACAACTGGCAAAGGATGCAGCAGCACATCCAGAAGTGGTTACGAGTGAAAAACCCCACAATATTTGGTTGTAGGAGCTTAAACTTTGTATCTTTAAAAACACAGCAAAATCCTCTCTGACTTGACTCTACCCAGACAGAGCTCTGATAAACCAGTTCAAGTCTTATTTTAATGAAAACATGAAGAACTGAGCACTGAATTAGGAACAGATATTTTCAAACGCTAGAGCTCCCAGTGGAGGGGAAAGGAGGAAGGGATGGGCTTGGACTCAGGGGGTCTGAATATGAGGATAACTCAAAACCAAGAAGGATGATCAGTGAGCTGCTGCACAGCAACTGAGAAAGTTAACACAGGAGGAAGAACTATTTTTACGAGGCTAATAAAAAGTACTTACTTGAAGTATCTTGTCAACAACACACATTCAAAAGAGTATGTACATCCCTCACCGCTGTTCCCTTCCCACATCTCCTTGACTCCAAATACAAATGAGGAATACATTTTAAAGAGCAGAGGCAGGACTATAAAATGGACAGACACCAGGACAGAAAAGTGAACACTCAACAAGAAGCAGCCTGTTGATGCTCTGCTAGTGAAAAGCTAAAGAGATACTGGACAGAAAATACTGCAAATCAGTATTTTCCTCTTTAATACAGTTGTCTTTTTGCTCAGACTAGTTTGCTGAAATTGTAACACAGATTTGCCGAGCATGTTTTGGGCCTAATTTTTAAAAAATAATGATACAAACATCGTAAAATTATGCTGAATGTTAAGTGAGGCATGAAGTCAGTAAACGCCTCATTTGCAAAAAATCTGCTACTGAACTCTAACCAGTTCAGACACAGACTGATCTCTTACCACTGTTATTGTAGCTATTTAATGCTTTTATTAATTTTAATAATAATAATAACAAAATAGAAAGAAAACAGCATTTATGTTTATTATAAGTTTTATTAGCTACTGAAATATATTTTACACATATAATTCTTTTAAAAAAGATCATCAAATTCAACTGAAATATAGGTACTTGCTAACAACATTACTCAAGTGACAGTTGGGATAAAGCCATTACTGCATTCAGTTTAAGAACTAAGATTTCTTTTCTTAACTATGATCTTATAGAAAAACTTGAAAATGCTGAAATATAAAGTGTGAACACTCAACTGATCATATTAGGTATGTAAATTTGAGCACCAAATTACAGCAAAGAAGCAGCTTGTTTGTGTCCACTGTGCTGTTAGCTCAGGTGAGGGATTTAAGGCAGCACATGGAAAGGTGGGTGGCAGGGCCCCCTCTTTTCTTCTTTTTCCCTAATACATCAAGCGCTGTGTAAAGGAAGGATTTTCTAACCCTCAGTGTGGTCATTTGACCCAAATCTGATAGCACAGATGAAGGAGCATTATTAAAGCATGAGGAGTCATAAGCTTCATGCTGCCAAAACAGTGACAGCAATGATCAGTTGCGTGAGAAGTTGGGTTTGTTTGAGTGGAACTGTTCAGGGATGACGATAATTACCTGTGAAATGAATATTCATCACATGGGTGAATTCAAGGCTGAATAATACTTCACTGGACAGTGGGAATCATGTTAGGGAGAGTTGGCCAAAGCAGACTCAGCTCATTTTGTACTGAGGTCTAGTGCAGCTGTATGACACACAGGTGCCAGAAAGTCATGAACTGGAGAAACAGCCTGCAGCAGGCAGACCTATTCCCTGTGTTAGTTTCTAAATACAAAGCTGAAAATTAGCTAAATAGCCTTTTTATTCCTGAATGTATACCATCCCTACTCCAAGAAATACATATACTGCTATTATTTCTGCAAACAGTAAATAGCATCGAAGTATCCAACACTACCCCTTTCTTTTTTCCACAACTCCAAAATCTTTCCCTGCCAGAGAGTATCTTCTTCCTCAGTGTAATAAAATTTTTCAGAGGCAGCCATTTCCAAAGGCACAGTTTGTCTCTGCCAACTTCTCTGTGACTGGCACAAGCCTCCAGCCAGCTGAACACCTGGCAACTGCCCCAGAAGCAACAGCCACCACAGTGGGACTGAGGTAGGAGAGTTTCACTTCATTTGTGAGCTTTTATTTTTTTCTTCTTTTTTTGATAGATGTTATCAGTAAATAAATGGGAAAAAATCCCACCAAAACCCAACAACACCCTCCCCCAAAAAATCTCCAAAAGAAAATGTTTGTGTGCCAGAATTCTTCAAATGCTTATAAAAGTAGTGCAGGAAGCAAACTAGATTGGTTTCTTTTATGACCAAAAGTGAGTGGGATAACAGAGACTTGAGAAGACAGAGGACACATTGTCCAACAGGACAATGGAGGGAAAAGGACACTACTTGTATGTTCTGGCTCCAAATGAGTATGGAGTGAAGCTATGAGAGCCCCTACCTGCAAAGCAGTGGGATTTAGGTGAGCAGCAGGAACTAAACCTGTGGTGAAGGCAGCGGCAAAGAACACACCAGGTATCACCACCTGGATAACTGCTCTAGAGTCACATGAAGGCAGGTGTGACCCAGCCCACTGAGCAGAGTTGTCACTGATCTCCATCCCTATGCTTCCCTCTCCTGAGAAGCGAGACAAGCTTTAATACAGCATATAACTATTGAGGTAGTAAAAGTGTCAGGAGGAACAAAGAGAGTTTAAAAACATGTATCAATGAGATTTTCAAAAGTTGGATGCAGCAGCTAGGGCATAGAGATGGACAAATCATTCAGTAAGCCATGTTTTTTTCTTTTAATTGTCTGAGAGCAGACAAATTAAAGCAATTTTCTAACATACAATAAAAGTAAACTATTAGCATGCATTCCCAAACACTGAAACTCTACAGATCAATAGCCAACAATTCAATAATTAACTGCAAACATTTAAGTAATTGCAACTACAGTATCAGCTTAAACTCACACCTATAGGCATAATTCTCCTGATACCAGGAAGAATCATATCCCTATAATCAACAGATAAATTAATCCTTTGAGAATCTGTATCCAAACCAAACAAACCGAAAAAATCCAACAAATATTTCCTCTCTAAAACCACTAATTACACACTTCTGACAAAACACTACTCAAGGTTATATATTGACACACACTACAATACATAATTTGCAATGTATTCTTATGTTGTTAAAGACAGAAACATTATTTTGTGATTTACAGTAGTATGACTAGTGAAGGCAAAGGAACAGTTGCATACAGAATTAGTATTAAAAGCAGACACATGTTTTTTCTTCCAGAGGCTATGGGCAGCATAACCTGATGCTGCTTCTCTGTACCTAATAACAGCTTCCTCTCCATCATCAGTAAAGCAAGGTAACAGTCCTGGCTCACAATTGTGTTTTTCTTGGCAGTTCAAAAATCGAATGTGGAGATAAGCATTTTACATTAATTAGGTCAATGGCAACACAGAATCCAGCTTTCCAGATACTACTGTTTTCAGTTATGAGAGACAAAGACTAGCATTTCTGTAACAGCCTATTTCTGAATACAGTATTATGACAGTCCAGTTGCTAATGTTCTTTCCTACAGATGCAACTTCTGTACAGTTCTGAATTCCAGGACATTAATACTGAATAAAGCATAGGTTTTTTACAAACCTTAGTATTTATATCTCATTACTCATAGTGCTAACATTATCATTTGAATTCACTGGCTTTATAATCTTTTGATGACTTTTCTAGATCCGCAGACTATGTGGGGACAGTGAAAGACTGGAACGGACTATAAAAAACTTACTCAGTATTCACATGTTTTGTTATATAACTGGTGCCTGGGAGGGGTGGGGACAGTGAAAGAATCAGTCTGCTGGTATTAAATATTACCTTATTCTTTCCACATTGTTTTTCCCACCTGAACTAAAGATACTTCATCCAATTGCAAAGCATTCCTAATGAGTGACAGTCAGCAGGAAACTGATTTTGAACGGCTTCCAATAAAACTGAAACTTTGAAAAGAGAATCTGAGATTTTAAATGACATTCACAATTTATTTCACATAAAGACCTATACCAGGTCAGAAGTATCTGAGTCTCATTCTCAAAAGAAAAACTAATTCAAGCTCTGTATGGATTAGGATACACCCACCCTTGCTGTTTATCCAGATATGCAACAATGTCATCCACTCACTGAGCTACTTCTTGACAGTTCTTTATTTTGAGAGGTACAAAACCTTCTGACAGATACATAAATGAGAAGCCCTGGGAAGAAATGTTGTTTTGTTTCAGCATCTGCTCTACAAATGAAGATAAGCAAACAAGATTTCTACTTCCAGAAAATGACAGCTCTTCTTTGTTTCAAAAAGAGTGACATGAGAGACACAGCAAGAACATGTATATTAAAACAGCTTGTAGGGCAGGGGCAGAGCCATATGCTGCTTCCCAAACTCTGTGACACCCACTTCCTCACCCTGCCTTCATGCTTGTTCATATCTTGGTTTTAACTTCTGACACCTTGGACACTGTTAAGTGTTTTAGGAAGAGGTTCTGTTAATATATCAAGAAGCTTTAACAGATGTAATTCCAGGTTTCGACAAACAGAATTCCGAAACACTAACTCAAAAGTTTAAGCCTCTCCTGCAGATATTCCATGAGTACTGGGCACAGGTTACTGTAAAGGTTGCCATATCTCAGAATCACAGAATGGTTTGACTTAGAAGGGACCTTAAAGATGATCTAGTTCCAATCCCCCTGCCACGGGCAGGGATTCTACCCACTAGATCAGCTTGTTTAGGGCCCCATCTAACCTGGCCTTGAACGCTTCCAGGGATGTGGCATCCACACATACCTTAATTTCTGTTACACACCCAGGGCTGGGTTACTCTGCCCTTCTTTATATTTCTATGATTTCTGGCATTTGACACCATAGAAAACTGGTGGTTCAGAGAAGAGAATGGAAACTAGGATAGTTCATATCTATGCACTGACAAATGGATTGTTAAGCTTGTGTAACATTTGGAGAATACTTTTTTATTCTTCAGATGAGATTTGTTAGCAGGGAATTTGAAATGCACTGTGATCCTTCTCTAGTTTATTTCTTCTCTCTGTATTTTTTTCTCACTTCTCCCTCCCTCTCTCAGATATTCATATTTTAAATCAGAAGAATTACTTATAAGAATGAAACTCTTTTTCATCATATGAGGCATTTTTTTCCCTGAGATGATGAGCCAGAATTGGAAGCAGCATTATAGGAATAGTGACAGCAGGTTACAAGCTTTTGTAACACAGTTGTAATCTAGCAAGGCAACACACACTTCAGCTTCATGGGAAAAAAAGTGCTTTTGCACATTCAGTTTGCTCATGTATTTTGATTTGATGAAGGAAAAGTATTCTCCCTGTGAGATTTTAAATGAAGCCACAAACATACAGTTTCCTCACCCTGGTTATTCCAGGGAGAGAAATTTCCAATTACTTGGCAAATCAAGAAAGAATATCCAGAGGGGGTCTGAACCTAAGTGCTGCTTTTCCTTTCCTTGGAGTTTGCAGATACTCCCAACAGAGCAGAAGGCTTCAGTCCAGGAAGCCACAGGGAACTGCTCACGGCACTGTTTTTCTCCGGGAAACAGTAACATCAACGTGATTAGAACACAGACAGCCAAACAAAGCACAGCACACCAGGAATCCCTACTTGTGTAAGGGAATATAGGAGGAGACAGTGCACTAAAGCTTTAGGAGTGTGGAGTCTTTGCCTCATATGTAATTTTTTTTTGGACAACATGAAGCTCATAAACACTCAGAGCAGATGGTGTAACATACAGCAGCAGGAGATGGAGCTTATTAGCTATTGCTTCCTTCCGTTAGTCTACAGCCCAGAAATCTGAAGGACCTTTAAATCACCCTCTACTGACAACTGAGTCCCTTTTATGAGACAGTACAAGGGATAAACTGTGTGTCCTTACACAGACATCACTTCATTATGCTTCGAGTCTCTGCTCTAAAGTGTGCAGGTACAAAACATGCAGAAGTTCTCAGAATATTTTCTAAAATTAGCAAAATAATGCTGTAAACAACATTAAAAGTCTAAATTTTAATGTCTGACATTTGCAAAAAGTGAAAAAGAATCTAATAATACAAAATACCTCAACAGTTTTTAGTTTTTACTACTATCTCATAGTAGTATGTTACCAGAAGTCTTCTAGTTTTTTTAAATTTTCTTCCTTAAATTATAGCATTTCAAGAAAAACTATTTGCAAAAATAATTGATTTAATTTGTAATCAGTCTATTCCTAACTTCTTAAACTACTCAGGAATGCTTCATTCCATTGTGCTACAATCACCTTTCACAACAGATCAAGGCACACCTTTAAAGAAATTATACAGCTTAAAGGTTAAAAAAAATCCCTTCCTTCGTTAACCAGCAAATCTCATCATAAAGAAAACAGGGAACAAGAAACATAAATAGCTACCTAGCTGAAGAGTTCCAAACTACTACATTTCTAAAAGGCTGCATAGCAGTAGATCTCTTGGGAGAGTTTTTTTCTTTTCTTTTGACAGTCTTTTTCTTTTCTTTCTGAAAACTAATAATTTCCCTTCTAGCTGCAAACATAAAAAATGCGTTATACCATGTCCTGTTTACATGTCAATAAATAGCCTTTGTAATATATTTTATTTTGATAGTCTTTATCCTATGAATGCTAAATAGCTCCAAAATACGTAACTAGCAGGTAGTGCTATAGTGAACTGTTCTACCCTACTGCACCAGGGTAGAACAGTTACCACTGATTGTATTGGAGCTCTACCTTCTGAAAAAAGGAGTTTGATGGTGCCCAATAAAGTTTTCCCCTTCATTAACTCTTCTTTGTGGAAGTTTATAAGCACAGAGTCCTAAATTCACCCAGATAAGTGCTCCAAATCTCTATTAAAACAATGAAAAATCACAGTCACTCTGCTGGCATCATTTTCCTCTGGGAGACCTCACAAACTAGTGGTTTGTTAGGTTATTATTCTTGTGTTATACGTAACAGATTAATAAGGAGAGAAGCTAATATGGGAGGAGAAGCTAATAAAGGCTTTTTTACCTTTATACATAACCTAAAAATAGAGTAAGTGAAACAAAAAGTACATGCTACATACAGCCCAAATTCAACTCTCAATGGCCTTGCTAGAGACACAAAGCAGATCTGCTGCCCTGAACGGATTTACATAATTCTGGAATCAGAGTAGAATATGATTATTATGTAAAAAGCTTTTGTTTCTTCACAGATGACAAAACACCACCCTGACATTTTCCTGACAGGACAATTTCCTAGCAGTGCTTGTCAGCACTCCTTTTATTTATGTCTAGGATGGTAAGTAAAACTGCTTTTGACTGGTCATATGATGTTAAGAGTTACACGTGTTTAAATCTTCCTTCTTGGTAAGCTGAAAATTGCTGAACTTTAATGCATAGCAAAACAGACCACCTATTTCTGCATTTTACATGTAGTTTTTCCTTTCTAGGGAAAAGCAAGTGCTGTTCAGCACTGAAACATTTCTATTGCCTCTGTATTCTCACCATTGCTAGGATGTAACAGAGAGCAGAAATTAGAACAGGATGGCAACAGCAGAACACTAAAAAGAAGGGATGAGACAGAAGTGGCCTTAGCCTGAAGAGCTTTCTCACACTGACCCAGGCCTTTCTATGAAGCCAAAGGAGCTCATTTGAGGAAGATTTTGAACATGTAGCTGGATCTGTTTACCAACTGCTGCTGAAGATA